>CM056200.1:47918491-48273491 GCA_029692085.1 Gymnothorax javanicus
GTTAAATATTTAGCGGATAATTACACCGAAAATACCACAAACAAACCTGTTAAGTGTTTATATTGTCGCGCTATTTACTTATATTCGAATGGCCTATGAACTCAATTTGACCCACTGGGAACGCAAGGTTCTTTCTCAGGCTAGCTTTGTGCGATAAAGGTGGTTTTGGGCTTGTTGGAAATGTCAGAAGCCATAGAATCAAATGGCTACCAGCAAAGTCTTACTGACAGCATCACAAGCCGGGGAGGAAAATGCATTGCAAGCAAGCAGAATGCTGAGGAACTGAGATCTTTGAAGCAATGCTCAAGAAGAAAAACATGCTTTGAGACTGGAAGATTTAGTTTCGTTATAACACGAACACATTGAGCTAACAATAGCTAGCTTGGATTTACCCTCAAACAGTTTTTTTATTGCAAAATATCAAAGGTAAGAAATTTCTTTGATCATCCCTGTAGGCTGTAAAGTGCATGTCTGCTGTTCTTTGAGTGTGGTGTCGGTTTAAAGTGACAGGACATACATCGTTGGATTCTGAGGATCTTCTTCTTTCATTCGTTTGTATGCATAGCACTAATTCAGGAGAAATTCTCGTGACTCAGTGCTGATATGATTTTATCCTATGTTTTGCTACATGCTTATTTACTTGCTTGGTGCTGGAATTGTGTTCGGTTGAGCTAAAAATGGTCTCCGTGAGCTTTTTGCCTAGTTTCTTCGCAAAATGTGGATATGCCGCATGACAATGTTGCAATTTGGAAACATTCTGTATTTATTATGCATAACCACCGCCCCCGGCACCGGGGGCATCGGGCTTAAAGGTGCACTATGCAAGTTTGTTGACATCACTTCTGTTAACATTCGAATTCAAACAAAACAGAGGTAGCTCGCCCCTCCCTTTCATAGTTCCCTCCCTCCCATGCTTCCGTAACTGTCAACTCTTGTTGGTGATTGGCCGGAACGGTTTGTTATGTTATGGGGCACAGCCTGTGCCCCTTGTGTTTATTTGCAGTTTGTGACACCTGTGCAGTCTCCAGAGCCCGGGTTCTTTTTTTTTTTTTTTTTTTTTTTACAGTGAATTCAGGGGCAGGCAGCTAGCGGATCGTGGGGAGATGTCGGCGAATTGAGACAAAAATATAATTGCGCAGAAAATAAACAAACTTGCAGTGTGTACCTTTAAGGGGTTAAGACACTACTGCTTTAGTTAATGGTATCACTGTTTCTTCTTTGTTAATTATCATTCCTTCTTCATATTTAAGGCTTAGTTCTCCCCTTCGCGGGCTGATACCCAAAGTCTGTTCCCCTTTTTATTAGCCCGCTTGGCCTTTTGGCCAATCAGGCTTATGCTGTGGTTAGATGCCTTTGTGGTGGTCTGCTGTGCGTCCGCAAACTTTTTGCCTTGTCAGTGCTCAAGTGCCTTCAATTTTTTATGGATCCTTTTCATATATTATATGCATGTATATGGGATGAAAATCTAGGCCAAGTTAATTTTGCCTGTGTTACAACAGGCCAAGCGGGCGCAGTTAGGCTTTGCCACTATTTGTTTAGTGCACTCCCTTTCAGTTCTCCTCCAAGTTTTGTATTTTTCTTATAATATGCAGTCTTTATTTAATAAAATCCACATCCCTGAACCTGGGTTCTCAGCTCCACTCCTTGCCCTGGTGCCCATTTAACATCTGTGGGTGCCAGGGCGTGACAGTGGTCAAGTCATGCTCAAGTCATGTGTTAAAGTGCCCTTATTATGGTTTTTCATTATTTAATGTCGTAGCACGAATCATATCGTTTTTATGCACATTTAAAAGGTCTGTGCGGGAGAACAACTTGAAGTCACCTCCAGAAGAAGCGCTCTCTTCTGTCAAACTCACTGCTCCAGAGCTCACTGAAACGCCCCAATCGCTTCTGGCCATTTTTTTTATCAATTGGTGATGTCACTATTTGAGTTTTCGTGTCAAGCAGATAGTTTGGCACGCCCTTGAATCAAGTGGGTTTCGCCCACAAGGCTTAACCGGTATTTGTTTCTAAAGTGGAAATCCATTTATGGTAAGGGGCGTGACAAGGGGTGTGAACGGTGGACCAATCACAAGTGAGTGACTAAGTTGACCAATCACAGCACACTGGGGTTTTCGGGAGGGCGGGGGCAGGACTTTCAATGGAGCGTTTCACAGACAGGTACTGCAGAATTGGCAAGCATGAGAAAACCCGTGTTTTTTTTTAACAATGAAGCATTTAAACCTTCTTTCGTAGAGTTCAAGAATACAAGAATGATCAGTGAAAGTCACATAATAGAGGCACTTTAAACATGAAAAAGCCAGACTGCCAACTTCAGTGACAATGTTGTCACCAAAGCTTCTCACAAATACCTGTCCTCTGTCCTCCCCCCCCATTCACTCCACCTATATCTTTGATTTCTTCCTCAAGATTTTCTGTCTTTTTCGCTCTCTCTCTCACTCACTCTCTCTTTCGTCCCTCCATCAGTGTAATTGGCTGTGGTTCTGGGAGATGGACTAAAGGCTGAGGACAGATTGATAATGACGAGATGAGGAAGTCTGGTGTCTTTAATACTGAGGACTGAAACATGATTCGTCACCAGTGGGGTGGAGGTATTTATTTATCCGATTTATTTATTTATGTAGACTATCTATTAAATAAAATAAATATTCATTCAGTGTCTGTTTCAACATCTAGAAATTTTAACCTCCAGCAGAATACTGTTTTAACACATAGGCCTATGTCCTGTCGCCCGATATCTTTTATTCTTATGTGCGCGCACTCCGCGGTGTGTGTGGTTGGATACGTACGACCGACACTAATGTTGTTCACATAAATGACTAGGCTAAATGTTATTTAAAAAAACAAACAAAACCATTCCTTTCAAACACACACT
This sequence comes from Gymnothorax javanicus, assembly GCA_029692085.1. Classification (NCBI taxonomy): domain Eukaryota; kingdom Metazoa; phylum Chordata; class Actinopteri; order Anguilliformes; family Muraenidae; genus Gymnothorax; species Gymnothorax javanicus. Next base: position 47,921,367 of record CM056200.1, read on the forward strand.
CATCAGGAAATTAAAGAACAGCTAATCAAGGACTGAAAATCATCTTCCGATATTGGACTTTTCGTATTAATTATGCTTCAATAACCATCGGATTGTGAAGGACATGCAATTTAAGGGAAGAAATTTGGATGACCAACTTGTTCCTGATAATTTGTTTTCTTCTCTCTGTTGTAGCTAATTTGGATTGAGACGGTCAGATACCGAATATTCACTATAGATTTGTTACATTGAAATGAATACTTGACATCCTGGAAACCTGCCTGTGAAGTTTTGGTGACGTGTGCACCCCTCGCTGCTGACCATTGCGTCAGCTGTGCCTCCGCTGAGCCGACGTTAGACTGGTCAGAGCTGGCGAGCTTTCAGCAGCCTTTTGGCATGAAATTGCCACTGCCCCAGGCGACACAAGAGTGCACGGAGTTTTTTCCTTTTTTTCTGGCTCGCTGACTCGTTCGTCTTTTCTTATCACAAAGTTTTAAGTTGTTACTTCTCTGAATACTTTCTGAGTTTAAATGAGATCCTTATTTTTTCGTTTCTGCCTTATTTTTAGTATATTTTCAAGGTATAAAAGTTTGGGTATGATGTTTATGTGGTGGATAAATCTTATTTCTTTTGGTTAAATGCTTCCCGCCTGCGCTCATGTCAATCCGTCCGTAACTATATGATGATGTGTATGCAGTGCTCAGGGGCGGAGTGGCCATCGAACGACCAGGAGGTGTCCCGGTCGGCCGGCCGGCCAATAAGCTCAAGTGAACCGGCCCGCAGACTGTCCTGCGCAGCCGTGTGCCGTTCATGATTGGCCCACCGAGTTAAAACTATCATGAAACAAGCATGATCCCATGAAAATCTCCAAGATGTATTTCACCAACATGTTTCTCAACTCCGACCAATATTTATAACACTTGGTGTCTCTCTACATCTCACTCATAGTTGCTCGAGTGTCAGACTCCCTCTCATCAATCCAGCCTACTGATTTTTGTTTCGCCTCCTATCTTGATCTAATTCTTTTTATTCAGACGTTACATAACTTTCATGACCACAAATATAAAATTTACTGTTTTAAAATTTGTTTGTTCAAAAATTAATGTAGAATGGTCGGAGCAAAGCCTCATGGGAAATGGAAACTGCGTATCACTCTGCGTTTATCCAATGAACGTAGGGGGATGAACGAGCGGCCATCAGACAGAGAGAAAGCGGGCAGGTTGAAGTAGCGGATTTTTTATACTCGAAGATGGAAGGCAAGAAGAGAAAGGAGAAAGGAGGGGCCGAAAAGGCCAGAATGAAGAAGAAGCGGATGCTGGAGGGGGGTGCTTCAAAATGGTCAAAAATCACGGATTTATTCCGAAACAACCAGGCGTCAACTAGTGATGCAGGTGAGTTGACAGGAAAACAGTTAGCTCAAGCCTTGACGTTATTTCTAGGTGCGAATTAGCATAACATTACAGCTGAGTTCTTCATAGTTCCTCCTCAGCGGGGGCGGTGTCATCACGGTGGCTACTATGGCCGCGTTGCCCCTCACTCTCTTTTTTCTCTCCTCTCTTCAGCTCCAAACCCGTCTGCATCTGCACCGCGATTACGGACCAGAGTGGTTTTCCGCACACACAGCTGTCATTTAACTCGTGTCAGAATAACAACACTCTCAGTACAGATCAGTGGGTGCAGCAATCTACCAGTTGTTATTTTACTGATACTGAAAACATTTGATTTTGTCTTAAAAAAGTATTTTAAAAAAAAAAAAAAAAAAAAATCTAATGTAACGAATTCTCTAGTTGATTGCCTCATTGGTAACCACGCTCATGTTGCCTCTTTGCGTGTTCTGTTCCACTGCGTTACAGGTGCATTTGATTGGGGTGCCTTGAAGAGGCCCGGTTGTTCCACCAGCGGGGGGTCTCCTCCTCTCAGGGTTTTTGGTTTTGCATTGTTCGTCTGATACCTTGATTGTTCCACACACTAAATTTTGGTTTCTAGTTTATAACCCTGACTTGCACTATATTTATTTATCCTTATTCTTTATCTCAATAAATTTACTTTGTAATTGAACTTCTGCGTGTGGTTGCCCTTTTATGTTGCGCTGCTGGAGCCGGCGGTGTAACATAATGGGGGCTCGTCACGTTTTTGATTCGGAAATCGATAGGCCTATGTAATTTGTTTTTCGTGAATTTGGTATTGTTTGTTTGAAAGAGGTGGACGTAGCGTTGCTTTAGATCACTGAATTGGCTTTTCGGTGTTGCGCTGGCATGTGTGGCTTGCCTGTTTCAGCGGAATTTTCAGGGGGGAGACTTGCGCAGATTTGATTTGTTGATTTGCATTTATTGATTTTGTGTAATTGGTTACCTTTGCTTTGTACCGGGAGTGAGGGGACTAACTTCGGGTCCTTGTAGTTTTGGTTTGGTTCTAGGTTTTTTTTTCTCTGCAGGACTACCTAATGGGCACGCCAACCTTGATTGGGCACAGATGTTTGTAGTTGGGGGAGGGACAGTAGGTTAGAGCCTACCCGAGCTAGATGAACCCCCGCGCAGGTAAAGAGCGCTTACCGCTGTTTATTATTTTGTCTTTTTTATTTTAGTTTGTTCTTTTCGGTGGGTCGAACGCGCTGGTTTTGCTTTGGCAGTTCAATTGCATGAGGGCCCAGCGAAGACTAGTGGTAGCAATAGGTAGGGACTGTGTTTTCAGGTAGATGCGGGACAGCTCTTTAGTTTGTGGGATATTGGAGTGGTGTACCAGTGCCTAAGTGTTTGCTGGTAGGTAGTGTACATTGTGGCATTTTACTTTTAACTTTTGTGTGTGTTTGCTTGACATTGTGGTTCTCCCGTCGCTGTAGGTAGCGTACTCTGGGTGATTATGGCAGCTTTGGAAAATTTTTTGCGGCACCTTCGGAATATTTGTTAGATGGGTTTACTAAAGATCAGCTACGTAAAGTTGCCGAGCACTATGAATTTGATATGGACTTGGCTAAAGATCTTAAAAAGCAGCAATTAAAAGAGCAGGTAAAAGTAAAATTAGTTGATTTATTGGTAATATCTGGAAATCCTGTGGCTCCAACAGCTGTTTCTACTCCGAAGCCTGGAGCTTCCCAAAATGTTTTAAACTTTGGGCAACAAATAGAGCTGTTGAAACTCCAGATGGAGCTCAAACGTTTAGAAACTGAACAAAAAAGTAGAGAACGTGAAAAAGAACATGAGCTTTTGTTGGCACAAAAACGTTTAGAGGCGACGGAAAGAAAACAAGAACTGGCTTTGGAATATGAAAAAATAAGACAACGTGAGCGAGAAATAGCACAAGAAAATGAACGTTTAAAATTAATTGCAGAGGGGTAAATGTCTGGGGGTGCTGATGGTAGTAACTCTGGGGCTTCAGGGGCATCAGTTACAGAGGTAAGCCTATCTAGTATAGTTAAGTTTTTGCCTCGATTTAATGACCGTGACCCCGATGTTTTCTTTTCCCTGTTTGAAGGCACTGCTGATGAGCGAGGGTGGAGCGACTCTGAGCAAACCTTGTTGCTGCAAACAGTCCTTACTGGACGAGCTCAGGATGCCTTTATTGCTCTTTCGGTAGTTGAACATAAAAATTACCCGTGTGATAAGGAGGCTGTACTGAGGGCCTACGAGCAGGTGCCTGAGGTCTATAGACAGCGCTTTAGGAGCTGGATGAAGGCTGAGCGTCAGACTTATTCTGAACTGGCTAGAGACATTTTGAGTTTTTTCAATCGTTGGTGTTCCTCTGTGGATGTAAAAACCTTTGAACAGCTTTGTGATCTAGTTGTACTTGAATAGTTTGTAAATACCCTCCCTGAATGTCTCGCTACTTTTATCAATGAGCATAAGATCAAAACTGCGGCTGAAGCGGCTGTACTCGCCGATCAGTATGTGTTAACTCATAGAGGTAAGGGTAGTGAGTGCATACAATATGGAAGTTACACTGGAGAGGAACATTGGCCAAATCATTTTAATGGTTGCCCAAATCGCCCGCCTGATGCCAGAAAAAGTGTTTCCAGACGTTTTAAAGGAGACAACGAAAATCGTTGTTACTACTGTCTAGAAAGTGGCCATTGGAAAAAGGAATGCCCAGCGCTACAAAATAAAAAGAAAATGTCTCAGTCTGCAAAGTTCGTAGGATGTGCAGCCCCTGTTCTAACAGCTAACGTAGTGGAAATAATTCTACCTGAGAGCAGGTCTCCTATTGGAGGTGAGGGCTGGGAGGTGCCCGATTCTCCATTAGAGGAGCAGCCTAGCTCTGACACTTCCGATGAGCAGGTCAGGGGGAGCTATGGCCCGTTTATCACAGAAGGTATGATTTCATTAGTGGGTAACACGCATAGTAAGAAGGTTAGAATTATGCGCAATACAGGCGCTACTGTAACTTTTGTTGTTGAGTCTGCTTTACCATTCGCGTCTCATTCTAGTACTGGTCAGTGTGTGTTGATACGAGGCATCGGCATGCAAACGTAGTCTGTTCCTCTGGACAACATCGTTTTAAACTCTGATCTGGTGCAGGGTGAAGTTACTGTTGCAGTTCGTCCATCCTTGCCTGTACTAGGTGTTGATGTAATCTTGGGCAATGTATTAGCTAAAGATTGTGTTTGGTCCGGTGGTTCTGTGCCACCAGTAGTGTCCGCGGAGCCTATGGAGGATGCTCAACATTATGACTGCGCCTGCGAATTTCCAGAGGTGTTTACGGCTTGCACGGTGACTTGTGCACAGAGTCGCGCACAAACAGATGCTGCTAAGGCTGTAAACTGTAAACGTGTAATTCCACATTGGCCTGTCTTGCCTTCATCTTTTGTTCAATCTGACTTCATTGTAGCTCAAAAAGAGGATGAGTGTTTATCGGAGCTATGGGCTGGGGCGATGTCACAGGATAAGTGGGAGAGTGCAGAGAGGGGATATTTTGATCTCGATGGTTTGCTGGTGTGCAAATTTGTGTTTTATGACAGCAATTTGAAGGAGGTATTGTCACAAATTGTTGTGCCTAATAAATATCGTGAATTAGTGTTGCAGACGGCTCATTGGGATGGGGCGGGGCACTTTGGGGTGCGCAAAACATACAATTGCCTACTCCAACATTTTTATTAGCCAAGGTTAAAGCGAGATGTTGCAGAGTACATCAAAACGTGTTATACCTGTCAATTGGCTGGTAAGCCGAATGAGTCCATCAAACCCGCGCCACTGCATCCTATACCAGCTGTAGGCCAACCCTTCGAACGTCTTCTGATAGACTGTGTCAGTCCTTTACCTCCTTCAAAGTCTGGGTCTGTTTTTTTGTTAACGATAATGTGCCAGGCCACAAGATATCCCTCAGCTTTCCCCGCTGAGAACGATTTCCACCAAGGCTGTTATTAAAGCTCTGTCCCAGTTTATTTCTGAGTTTGGTATACCTAAAGTGCTTCAGTCTGATCAAGGAAGTAATTTCACCTCGAAAATGTTTTCTGAAATTTTGCAACAACGTCATATTAAACATAATTTGAGTAGTCCTTACCATCCTCAAAGCCAAGGTGCTCTTGAGCACTTCCATCAAACTTTGAGGTCATTGTTGCGCACTTATTGTTCAGAGTTGCAGCACGACTGGGAAGAAGGTCTTCCGTGGCTGATGTTAGCAGCTCGGGAGGTCACCCAGGACAGTTTGGGTTTTAGCCCAAATGAATTAGTTTTTGCGACAAAGTCAGAGGTCCATTATCAGTTTTAAAAGATGGCTTGCAGGAGTCAGAGTCTCCTGTTAATTTAATTGATTATGTTGAAGGTTTTCGCCGAAGGTTATTTTTGGCGTGAAGATAAGCCGCTAAAAATTTGTTGAAATCTCAGGGGCAAATGAAAAAATATTTCGATAGGCGAGCTGAGTCGAGACTGTTCATTCCGGGTGATCAGGTTCTGGCGTTGCTGCCAATCCCTGGTTCTCCCTTCCGTGCAAAATTTTCGGGTCCGTATACTGAAGTCCGTCAGGTTACTGAGCGGGACTATGTAATTGCTACACCAAATCGTAGATGACCGTCTCAGCTCTGTCATGTTAATTTATAAACCCTATTATGTTCCATCTTCTAGGTCAAAGGTAACCAAAGACACAGTTCAGTCTGCAGCATTGGCCGTTGGTGGAGCGCCTTGTCCTCAGTCTCAGATGGTGGCGGCTGAGGATGGGGTTGGCCCCGACGATTGTGTTTTATTACCTTGTCTTAAAAATTCTGAGATATTGAAAAATCTTGATGGTTTATTGAGTCATTTACCTGTTCAACAGAGGGGTGAACTACAGTCGTTAATTTTGTCTTTTTCTTCTTTATTTTCTGATCTACTGACATGCACAGATTTAATAGAGCATGACATCCAGGTTGCTGATGACGTCATGCCCATTAAGCAGTGGTTTTACCGTGTTCCTCTTGTAAAACAGGAAGTGCTGGAGGCTGAGGTCCAGTACTTGCTGGACAATGGATTGGCTGAACCGTCTTATTCTAGTTGGGCGTCCCCTTGTTTGCTGGTATCCAAACCGGATGGGACATTCAGATTTTGCACTGACTGTCGCAAAGTTAATTCTGTAACCTAGCCTGACTCATTTCGTCTCCCCAGGATAGAGGACTGTGTAGACCGTGTGGGGGCTGCTAGGTTTGTGACTAAGTGTGATCTCTTAAAGGGCTACTACCAGATCCCATTGACATCACACGCACAGGAGATTGCGGCATTCATCACCCCATCAGGTCTATACTCATACAAGGTGATGAGTTTTGAATTACGTAACGCACCCTCCTCTTCTCAGCGCCTGATGAACCGTGTCATCTCAGGGCTTGAGGGTTGCACCGTGTACTTGGATGATTAGGTGACCTGGGGCAATACATGGGAGGAACATCGGATGAGGCTTAAGGCCCTGTTTGAGAGGTTGGTCGCAGCCATGTTGACCATTAACTTGGCAAAGCGTGAGTTTGCCCAGGCCACTGTAGTCTACCTGGGGAAGGTGGTAGGTCAGGGTGAGGTGCGTCCGGTGCGGGCTAAGGTGATGGCCATTGACAACTTTCCTCTTCCCGCAACCAAGAAGGAGCTAATGAGATTTTTAGGCATGGTCGGTTACTATCGTAGTTTTTGTTATAATTTTTCTACTGTTGTTTCACCCCTCACAGACTTGTTGAAAGGTAAGACTCCATTCATTTGGACTGCTGAGTGCCAGAAGGCCTTTGACCACGCCAAGCTCTTGCTCAGCACAGCGCCTATCCTGGCGGCTCCACAACTTGACCGTCCCTTTAAGATCCAGGTGGATGCCAGCCAGGTAGGGGCAGGTGCTGTGCTGCTGCAAGAGGATGACCACAATGTTGATCGTCCTGTTTGTTATTTTTCGCGGAAGTTTAATAAATATCAATCTAATTATTCCACAATCGAGAAAGAGGTTCTAGCCTTAGTGTGGCTTTAGAACACTTTGATGTTTATGTGGGTGGTGGGGTTCATCCCGTCATTGTGTTCTCAGATCATAACCCATTGACCTTTTTGCATTCACTGCGGAATCCTAATCAACGCCTGATGCGTTGGGCGTTGTTTATGCAGCCTTACGATCTGCAAATTCGGCACATTAGAGGGTGGATAATGTGATGCCGGACGCTTTGTCCCGCGCCCCGAGTGTGAATGTGTAGTGGACTGCCTAATTCCCTTCTCATCTGCTATGTGTCTGCTCTCCTGTTCCTCTTAGGCACCGGGAATTGCCGAGGGCCAGGAGGGCAGAGGGGCTGGAGTGGGTGAGGAGTGGTGGATGGTGTGTTTATCTGTAACGGGGGTTATGCCTCTTTTCCAGGATTAGTGTTGTGGATTTGGCTTGACTTGTAGTCTATGGATTGGTGTATTTATTTTTGTTTTTATTTGTTTTGTTAAATTGCAGAATCCCACTAGAGTGGGCTCCTGTTTTAAGGTGGGGGGAAATTTAACGACCCTCTAGTTGATTGCCTCATCGGTAACCACGCTCATGTTGCCTGTTTGCGTGTTCTGTTCCACTGCATTACAGGTGCATTTGATTGGGGTGCCTTGAAGAGGCCCGGTTGTTCCACCAGCGGAGGGTCTCCTCCTCTCAGGGTTTTTGGTTTTGCGTTGTTCGTCTGATACCTTGATTGTTCCACTATATTGCACTATATTTATTTATCCTTATTCTTTATCTCAATAAATTTACTTTGTAATTGAACTTCTGCATGTGGTTGCCCTTTTATGTTGCGCTGCTGGAGCCGGCGGTGTAATAATAATAATAATAATAATACTAATAATAATACATTTTATTTAAAAGCGCCTTTCTAAGCACTCAAGGACACTTCACAGAGTAATTAAAATCACAATTAAAATAAATAAAACAACAGACAAGAGTGAAACAAAGTTAAAATGGATGTGGGAAATTAAAGGGAGTATGCAATTTGGAACAGATGGGTTTTGAGTCGAGATTTGAAGTGAGGTAGAGAGTCAATGTTTCTGAGGTCCGGTGGGAGAGAGTTCCAGAGTTTGGGAGCAGACCGACTGAAGGCCCTGCTCCCCATGGTGCTGAGCCGGGCGGAGGGCACAGAGAGGTGGAGGAAGGCGGACGACCTAAGGGAGCGAGAGGGGGTGGCAATGCTGAGGAGATCAGACAGGTAGGGGGGGGCAAGATTGTGAATGGCCTTGAAAGTATACAGAAGGATTTTGAAGTGGATTCTGAATTTGAACGGGAGCCAGTGAAGCTGCTGTAAGATGGGGGTGATGTGGTGAAAGGAGGGGGTTCTGGAGATGATGCGGGCTGTGGAGTTTTGGACCAGTTGAAGCTTATGGAGGGATTTGTGAGGGCACCGAAGAGGAGTGAATTACAATAATTAATACGGGAGGTGACGAGGCTGTGGACCAGGATAGCAATAGTGTGAGATGTGAGGGAGGGGCGGAGACGATCAATGTTACGTAGGTGGAAATATGCAGACCGGGTTATGTTATTGATGTGAGAGTGGAAGGACAGTGAGCTGTCGAGGATGACACCCAGACTCTTGACCTGAGGGGAGGGGGACACCATGGAGCTGTCTATAGTGAGGGAGAAACTGTTAGTTTTAGATAAAGTGGATTTGGTACCGACCAGGAGGAGTTCTGTTTTATCAGAGTTGAGTTTGAGGAAGTTGGAGGTGAACCAGGATTTAATTTCTGAGAGGCAGTGGGTGAGGGAGGAAGGTGGGAGGGAGGCGTCGGGTTTACTGGATAGGTAGAGCTGAGTGTCATCCGCGAAGCAGTGAAAGTGGCTACCAAATTTACGGAAAATATTGCCAAGTGGGAGGAGATAGATGATGAAGAGGAGGGGCCCCAGGACGGAGCCCTGGGGCACACCTGAAGTGACGGGGGAGGGGTGAGAAGTGAAGGATTTGAGTTGGATGAACTGAGTGCGGCCTGTGAGGTAAGATTGAAACCAGTGAAGGGGGGTGTGAGTGATGCCTATGGAGGAGAGTCTATTGAGGAGGATAGGGTGAGAAATAGTGTCGAAGGCTGCACTCAGATCGAGGAGGATGAGTATGGAGATCAAACCGGAGTCAGGTGCCATGAGGAGGTCGTTGGTGATCTTGATGAGGGCTGTTTCTGTGCTATGGAGGGGACGGAAACCAGACTGGAATTGTTCGTAAAAGCTGTTATGGGTGAGATGGGAGTGGAGTTGAGAGGCAACAGTTTTTCTAGGATTTTGGAAATGAAGGGGAGGTGGGAAATGGGTCGGAGGTTATTGGAATCGTTGGGGTCTGAACCAGGTTTTTTCAGGATGGGACTGACGGCTGCGGTTTTGAAAGGCGTGGGAACAATTCCAGTGGACAGTGAGGAGTGGATAATGGCTGAAATGAAGGGGAGCAGAGAGGGGAGGCAGGCTTTGACCAGGAGAGTGGGTAGGGGATCTAATTGGCAGGAAGAAGGCTTGGACTTGCTGATGAGATTACCGAGGGGTGAGGGAGTTCAAAGGTGGAGAATGGTTGACAAGGTGGAAGAAGTTCAGTGGAGGGGAGTGTTGAGGAAGAGGAGCCCAGGTGCGAGTGGATTTTATTGATCTTGTCATTGAAAAACTGGAGGAGGGAGTTACAGGTGTCTGAGGAGTACATGTGGGGGGGGGTAGGGAGTCAGGGGGTTGGATGATTCTGTTGTATACGGAGAAGAGAGTCTTGGAGTTATTGGCAGAAAAGCAGATGAGTCCAGAGTAATATTGTGATTTGGCGTGAGAAATGGAGTCCTTATATAGAGATAACTGAGCTATGTAGATGTCTTTGTGGATAGTGAGACCTGTTTTTCTGTAAAGTCTTTCAAGCTGTCGATTTTCGGATTTCATGGAGCTTAGATGGGGGGAGAACCAGGGAGCAGACCGAGTGAAGAAGACAAAGCGGGATTTGACAGGAGCGAGTGAGTTGAGAATGTTGGAGAGTCCATTATTGTACTGGGTGACAAGATCATCAGGGGTGGAAGAGGAGTCAGGGTGGTGATGCAGGAGGAGAGGGAGTCCAAATTAATGTTCTTAATATTGCGGTATGAGATTACACGGGGGGGTTTGGAGATGGAGAGGTGGAGGGTGACATTAAATGTGAGGAGAAAATGGTCCGTAATATGAAGTTCATCAGCAGTACAGTTGGAGGGGGTGAAACCGGAGCAGCAAATTAAATCAAGTGTGTGACCTTTTTTGTGTGTAGAGAAGTCTGCAAACTGTTGGAAGCCAAAACTGTCAAGGGAAGAAGAGAAGTCCATGGTGAGAGGAAGAGCCGTATTGTCCATGTGGATATTGAAATCCCCCAGCAGAATAACATTAGGTGAGAGAGTGGAGAGGTGTGTAAGGATGGCAGAAAATTCATTTAAAAATTCACTGTGAGGCTTTGGGGGGTGGTAGATTGTGGCAATGATTGTGGGGATGGGTTCGGGGATTTGACAGGCAAGGCATTCTAGTGAGGCGAAGGGCGGCACAAAAACCGGAAGGACCTTCCACTTCTCGCGGTACAGTATCGCGAGACCTCCTCCGCGACCAAAGCCACGAGGTTTGCAAATGTAAACAAACCCCGCAGGAGTAGAGTCATTCAGCTGGGAAAAATCACCAGGAACTTGCCAAGTCTCATTTAAACAAAGAAAGTCAAGCTTATGGTCGTTAAGGAGATCCTGGATGAGATGTCCTTTGCCGGTGAGGGATCGGATGTTCAGGAGACCGAAGCTGATGCTGGTGTTGTCGTTGTGGGGAGCGTTAGCCGACCTAGCCATGCCGGCTAACACACCATGGTCCACAGATCGGCCGGTGTTTCTGGATGGGTGGCGAGTGGAGGACCAAAAGGAAGTGATCCCCTTGGAACCACCGTAGTGGAAACCCCGCCGAAACCCACGGTGGATGTACCTCCGACGAAGCGGGAGGGCGATGTCTGGATGGAGGTGCAGAGCTGCCGGTGGAGATCCAGACTGCTGGGAGCGGAGCCAGAGAAGCTCTGCCGCCGAGTACTGGAGGAGTCCTTCCACATGTAGATGGAGGAGTGACAGGACAGTCCACACCAGTTTAGCTGACACATAGACCCCGCTGACCCACATTGCAGAGCGTGGTGGAGAGGAAGAGACGCGGAGCCGGGCGGTGAACCGAGCAGGTAAGCTGAAGTTAGCCTGCTCTCAGAGACACTCTGAGCGATGGCAGCAAGAATTTTTAACATCAGGCGAAAGTAAAGGGTAAGAGTCCCAGTAGAGAGGAGTAGTACGGACAGTACGTGGCTGGAGAGCTGTAAAAACACTTAAAAGTTACCGCTGAGTAGTGGCAGCAAGACGCGCCAGCGTCCACTCAACCCGGATGTAGCTTGAACATGTGTAACACTAATCCGTTTTTTTTTTCTTGATTGATTAATTTTTGGCAATTTGACCTATGTTTAATCACATCTAGAGGACATACAATTATAGAAATTGCATGGTTTTGGAGGGGATGGGTTGGGCCAGTGGTGAGCCGGTGGTGGGCCAGTGCGGTCAGAATTTTCCGGGTGGATTTTGGTGTCCCACTTCGCCCCTGGCAGTGCTGATTCCATTAGCAGTCAGGTGAATGAGCTGACCATGGTTCTCAAACAACAATGTGAGAGGTATGATCTGTTGCCCTGAAGTGGTCGTTTTGTCTTATCATGAGTTTTATTCATTCTTCCCTTTTTTTTTTTTTTTGATCGGCCATCCTACCGAAAAAATGTTATTACACGAACACAAACTCACTAGCTTGCCAACCGAGAGTTAACTCGCTCCAAAGAGGAAATATCGATCTCTCTGTTTGATTCATTCTGACCAGCATGATCTATGCAAGATAACAAAAACAATACACAAGCTTCCCTCAATTTTGTTTGGGATGACAATTTACAATTCACATCCAACCGAGTTAGCACTAACTCTAATCACCTCAAGTAGAAACAAGGCGACCTGGGTGTCAGAATTAAAACCATTCAACTCCCGGAATTCTCTCCAACGTTGGTATGCTTTCCCTATGTTTATTCGGGACTTCGCATAGCTGCAATCGTGTCTCAACTGAGCCATGCAGTTTGCGCGTACATGGTAGGAAAGCTGAAGGTGATTGCTGACAGGCTGCCCTGTTAGTGGCACCTGTACAATCCAATCACGTTTGAGAAGGAAACAACCACAAAATACTGAATCCACAGGGTTTCCCCTTTTTTTTTTTTTTTTTTTTAAGAAAAAGTAGTGAGTACTTGGGTTATGGATAGAAATGTAGTGGAGTAAAAAGTACAATATTTGCCTTTCAAATGTACTCAAGTAAAAGTCATAAGTCGTCCCCCAACGTGATACTCAAGTAAAGTACAGATCCCCAAAAAGTGTACTTAAGTACAGTACTCAAGTAAATTTACTCCGTTACTGTCCCCCTCAGCAATTTACACTACGTCCCAACTATTTCGGAATTGGGGTTGTATCATGCTGAACGATATCACGGTGCACATAAAAGCCGGAATGATTCCCAATACTGACTGATTTTACGGCGATACCATAGCAGTATTTGGGAAAGATGCCTAGTCATGCAATTCTCATTTTGGTGCTGTCACTGTCATGGTTATGGTTTTTTGTCCTGTTTATGTTCATATTTATGTTCAGGATCTGTGTTCATGATTTTGTCTTTTATTTATTCTTTTTGGTTATTTTAATCCTCAGGTTTTTAGTTCATTCCATTTCTCAGTTCCATTGCACTTGTCTCCCCTGTCTTGTGATCTAGTTGGTTCAGTCCGTCTTCCCGGTCTGTGTGCTCACTTACTTCGGGTGATTTAAATGTATTCTGGTATTTAACGTATTCCTTCGATTCTCGTTTACTTCCTTCGCCTTACTGTTCTGATTACTAACAAAACTAACATTTGTATTTTGTATCATAGTCTACTAACACAACTAATCCATGCATATGGATTACTAACTTACTAACAAGCACTCTAGTTAAATCTGTTAAGTTGCACCGCTACTAATTAATACTAATTCCCTCTCAGCAATCGCCCTGTTCTAGTCTCCGCCTCTTGCTCAGCTTTTTACCTGTCTCCCCCCTGCGTTTCTGAGATCTCTCGCACGTGCTTAATTACTTTCCTGCACTCGTTATCTGTGCACTTAGAACTCCTTGACCGGAGCTGTTTAAATGTCATAGGCTGTTTGTGTGATTCCCGTCCGTGTCTTGGCTTTCGCCAATTTTCGTGGTTGGGGTTTCCCTCATGTGATTCTCCCATTTTAATTAGTCTGATCCAGCTCACCTGTTCCCTGCATAACATGTGACTTCTCTCTCGTCTATTTAAGAGTCCTCACTGCAGTTCTGACTTTGTCAGAACGTTGATCAATATTTCTTTGTGCAGAGCGCCTTGTATGCCATTGAGTATTGCTTTTCTTCGACTGGTTTGTCCGACTTCGATTCTTGCCATTGCCCTTCTTGTATTGTTTTGTCTTTTTGGATTCCGACCTATTTTTGTATGACCATGATTTCTGTGTTTGGATGCCCTGTGTATGACCCTTGGCTTTGTTCATCGACTACGACTTTTTGCCTACCGTCTATGTACCTTTGCTCATCTGTTTTTCTGGTTCTGACCCCTGCCTGTCTAGTCGACTCTGTTTTTGGATTTTGTATTGTGGCTTGGCAATTCTTGTGTTTTTTGGCTTTGAGCCGGACTTCATTAACTCTTTCAACCCCAGATATTCTAGCATCACTATACCCTTCAACCCCACAGCCCTCTGTAGAGGGCTGGTCATTATCTGGACATTGTATCTTACTGTTATCTCTGGAATCCCATTAAATGTAACCTGATATGTTCCAATCAATTAGTCAGATTGTTTGAATTTTCCCTACAGGAATTTGGGGTTGAAGGGAATATGTTGGTCAGCCCTCTGTAGAGGGCTGTGGGGTTGAAGGAGTTAAAGGCATACGTTTTTTGGATTTCCATCTCTTGCGTGTGGTTCCTGAACACTACGTCACAGTCACTTGGGAATGGTGACTTACCCCTACTCTCCCCTACTACAAGGACCACCTACACTCCATTTTTAACTGTGTAACAATTAACCTATTTAATCTCGCTGGTCACATTTGTGACTTTTTTTTTTTTTTTTTTTTTTTTACTGCTAGAAGCTCTGAAAATGCAACTTTGAACTTAACCATCACGAAATCAAAAAATACATTGTTTTTGTGTTAGGGAGGTCTAAGGAGTAGAATGCATGCGCTTACATTGCATGGAAAAATTTGGGATTAAACAGGTTACATCTACATTAATCGCCCACTAAAAAGCTACTGATCAGGCTAGCGTATACTGTTAGGCAAGCAACAACTGGAACATACATTTTTTGACCGCGTCTTTTGACTGACAAAACACGTGGAAAAGATTTCAAATTCAGTTGGCCTTCTTTCTCAAACACACACCACCCTTGCACCCAACCCCAACATCAACCCTCAAATGCCACTCCCCCCCCAAACACACACACACTAACACTAACACACTCCCTGATAAATACCCATACAAGGGATCAGAATGCTAGCAGTTTATTCTTAAAGCTGGGATGACTCCCATAGTAAGCGAATTTACAGACTCCGAGGTAATCAGAGCAGTGTTTCAGAGGAGAAAGACTATAGGCATTGATATTTGGGAGGGATAGGCTAAGTGCAGCACTGGCACAGGGAGCAAAGCAGCCAATCAGGAGTGAGAAAAAGGATGTTTATCTCTTGCTGGGTCTTTTAGACGTCCTCACACTTATTTCTTCAATCTTGGCATCTCCCAGAAAGGACATGTGTTTGTACTTCCTGTCAATCAGGCGGTTTGGGAACGTAATCTTGTCACCGTTGGACGGATAGATGTCGAAAGTGTCAGAGTTGAAGTGAACGCAAATCTGGGAGATAGACGGACAGATTGAGTAAAAGTTAAGGAGAGATCGAGAGAGAGAACACAGCAATGATAAGTTACACGAGGAACAATGCTGACAACTCACAAATCACACAACACAATGGCAAACCCACCAGAGGAATGCCCATAAATTGTGAGTCAAGTCTCCTGCAATTCAGATCACATTCTACATTTAAGATTGACACACAATTACTTGTTGAATCACATGCTGCTGATGTTCGTAGTTATTTTCTATGATTGAATGAAGAATACAGTACTTGAAAAAATGTTTATCAGTGCACTGGGGTCAATCAGCCTTCTGTGGAAAATATAATGATTATCATTGGAGATTCTTATATTTTCTAAACATCGTCTTTGACAGTGAAGTGAAGCTCTGTGGTCATGATACAGAATTGATGCCCTCCTCCTGAATGAGTCATAATGTTTTATCTGTAGGATCATGAGGGGCTTATAGAGGGATTATGGGTCACACTTTAGATGAAGTGTTGCTCATAAACACCGTCTCATCCTTATTCAGCACGTGATGCCAGATGTGACAATGACAATGTCACTTAGCTGACAATGTCACCTTTTACAGGATTTAACCGCTAGCTAAGTGACATTGTCAGTTATATCACATCTGGCATCACATGCTGAATAAGGATGTGTTATTTCACTGTTTACAAAGCATGACATTTGCTTATGCATGATTTATGAAGACATTATGTTTCATTTATGAAGGCATTATACATGCTGTATAAAGCCTTTATGAGCAACACTTCATTTAATGTGTGACCGGATTATGTAATGGTGACTAATGATTTTTGGGTGAAGTAGCCAGTCGTTGTGTCTTGTGAGTACTTTTCATTAAGCATTGGCTAATTCATTTAGCACAGGTAAAGAAGATGAGATGAACGCTCATTTTAGGGTATCAGACTCTGTGTCCGCCTGTCCCTGGCCTCACCTCGAATTCTTGTCCTGGAGCAAAAGGGAAACTGCTTCCTCTCTCCTCCTTTTGCCAGGCCCCTTTTTCGAAGGAGTTCAGGACAATGACGTTCACTTCTTGCACAGCGTTAAAGCGTAGGTCGATGTGCGCTGCAATAATCTCCGTAGAGTGGCCGAAATTGATAGTGAAACTGAGAGACAAAAAAAAAGAAAGAAATACAAGCAATCATAACACAGGTATTCCATTTCATTGTGCTGTCTTGGTTGCATTTGAAAAAGACAGATGGGTAATGATGGAGGAAGACAGCGAATATTATGAGGTAGGGACAGTTTTACAAAGAGAACGACTCACCGGGCCGCATTGGGTTTGAAGACACCTTTGACCGTCAGTTCTGACCCAGAGGCAAAGGTCCAGTTAAGTACCTGCATTGTTTTCTATGAACAAGAAAGAAAACCTCATTACACATTTAACTTGTGATTATCCACTGTGTGAAAGCTTGTAAATGCATCCATATTCCTTACACAGGCTCCTTCTTTCATCTGGGACATTACATTAAAAAGTCTGATCTTCATAATGTAATTAACTTTGGACCGGAGCTGTGCAAAGACTGCACACCATCTACGACCAAAACAATGAGGAGCAGTTTGATTTGTAATCTGTTCTTGTCACCTTTCTCTTCATTGCATCTCGTGGAAAAGTGTCAGTTTTCATTGTGTCATATTCAGGGTATTTTATTGTCAGTACGACATTTGATTTATTCAGTCAAATCAATTAATTTATCTTGCATTATTGTCTAATTTGAGTTTCTAAAGCTCTACTTACATCATTAATCGTGGCCATCTTGACAGTTCAGTTTCTTGACCTTCCCTGGTGCAGTGCTCTGGTTTTAACTTGGGGTAAAAAGGTGAGGTGTGATTCGCGTTTATATCTGCAAATGAGAAATGTTTGACTGGGCCTGCACCAATCAGATTGACTGTTAAAATGCCAAAAGCAATTGTACCTGAAAAAAGCAAATGAAGAAGCAAATTCAAAATTTAAATTAAATCAAATATCCAAGCTTGATATTTCTAAGTATTCTGTCTTCAGAAAAAAAATTCAAGAAAAAAAAGCACTGTATTCGTTTTCATGTATCGGCATTCAGGGAACACTCATTAGCTGTGATGCCACTAAATGATGTGCAGCAGCTACAGGGATCTGTGTTTATATTTTAGGAGGAAAATAGTCATGACATTATGAATTATAAGTGCGGTAATGTGCTATTGCGGTAATGTGCTATTGCGGTGTACAGTTAATTTGCTGACATTTGAAGTATTGTGGCAACATTACTCTCGCATAACTGGCTGACCACAAAATAAAAATAAAAAAAACAGCACTTTGGTTGGAATGTTGCGGTAATGATTATTTCACAGTGGCCTTGTATATTATTTGTTGGATGGTCGTTTCGGGAGCCTTGGGCTGAACACATTGGCTACTGTGAAACCAGGGGCGTCTCTAGGACTGAAGATTGGTGGGGCCCAGAGCCTCCCTTTAAAACAATTGAAGACCTGTGTGCAAGAAGTACCTAAGTCACAAAATAATACTTTTGAGATTCTGGGGGTCAAAGTTTTCAAAACATGTTGCAGATAATGACGATGGGTAATGGAAACGCACCAGTACACAAGACTTGAGTGCTTCTTTGCAGAAATCTTTGGTATCAGATGATGCTCTAGCCATTGTGGCTTTTAATACTGGTGTCAACTCATTTTTTGCAAAATGTGACTTAAGTGCTTCTTGCACACAGGTCTTCAATTAACAACCGTGACTTGCACTCAATCATTCTCATAATTGACAAACAATCCTTCCAGGATTTTCCCGGCTTTTTTATTGTTTTATTGATTTTTTTGCCCGATTTTGCGGTAGCTTTTTCAAAAAGTGGCAATGAAAGTTGTGATGTCTTGGCGATTTATTTTTTTGTCCGCGAAAAATTTGCGTGGATTGGTTGAATTTGCTTTAATAGTTGCAATCGCGACATGCAACTTCCTTGAGGGACTGAGCAATAGATTCACTCCGAGAACACGCCGGTACGGTACATGTCGGTACGGCGACAATCATTAATCTGGACGCGTAATTTCGTGCATTTAAATCAGCGTTATTCAGAATTGCACACAGACGTTTCAAATGGTCTTTTATTTTATTTAAACAAAACGATCATGAAGCGCAAGTTAAATCACTTGATGTGTGGAAAAGGTAGCGCAGACGTTTCAGAGCAGTTTGTCTTTCATAAAGCATTGGCCTATTTTTGAGTAGCCTAAATAATTTTTCTGATCGAATTTAGCCCATTATTTAGCCATCAATAGATCGCATGGAGACAGAAACCGTAACTTTGATTGCCAGAGGATTATTGTCATAATTAGAAAACGTGCTAATAACGGAAATTATTACACGGCATTGTCAAATGCTCGATCCTGATTGGTCAATTACAACATTCTAAGGTCTTTTATTTCCGTATAGCAGATCGTTGCTATAGACGCTTCGGAGTTACTGTTGCTTATAGTTACAGTTGCAACCGTAAAAACGAACGAACTATTTTTTCAAAAGGAAGCAATGAAAACTTTTGTAAATCAATAAAATCATATTTAGATTTATGTCAAACTTTTTTCATTTCTTTAGTGAGTAGCCGTGTAATAAGTGGGATAATGTAGAGCAAGCCGGTCACTATAGAGAAATAAACCCCTTCGGAGTGATGTAGGACCCCTCCGCTTCGCGTGGGGGTCCTAGATCACCCTGTAGAGGTTTATTTCAGTGATCGGCTCACTCTACATTATCCCTTACATAACCGAGTACAAGCCAGGAATAATCATTGACGTAAAGGCATGGTCCAGGCCCCACAAATTATCAGTTTCAGAGATGCCGCTGTGTGAAACCCATCTTTACTTTCAATGATGGTCGCCACTGAAAAGGTACCAAGCCTCTGATGTATCCATAACACAATGTCATCATGATATAATCATCAAACCATTTTAATTAAATGTGTATAACCCACGGAGCCATGAATATGTTTGTCAAATTCAGCTGCTTTATTCAAACCCATGGAACTGTAGGCCTATGTGAGATTGTAGTGGAGATCTCAAATTTTTTAACAATGTCCTGCTGAATTACAGGGAAATGTACTGTGTATACGTAAAATCATGTACAAGATCTAGATTTTTTTTATTTGGTGTAATACTGTGGCCACAAAAACATGGTGTCCAAACCAGGAAGCAAGTGTGCATGTTGAGTATAATCGAAACAGGTAGTTTATTGACAGCTTGCGCGGTAATTTGGGGGGGGAACCCCACAGGAGAAGGTGGCACTGGGGACGGGACCCCAGAATAGGATAGTGCAGTGCAGTGCAGATGTTAACTGTGCTGAAAAGTTTGCATTCCTTTGCTGAATTTGTGAAATGTTGCCATTTATTTTGAAAATATGACTCATCATGCAAAAAACTTGTCTTTTATTTAAGGATAGTGATCATATGAAGTCATCTATCATCACATAGATGTTTGGCTCCTTTTTAAATTATAATGATATCTGAAATCACCAAAACAGCCCTGATCATACGTTTATATAGCCTTGAATGTTTGACCTTATTATATAGACACAAGATGACACACTCAGGTTCAAATGGCTATTAAGGGTTAATTTTCCACACCTTTTTAAATTGTAACTTGTGTTTGTGTAGGCCTATAGTCATTAACTTTGTTAGCTTCCGAGTGGATGCACTGATCTGGCCTGACACTGAGCCATGGGGAGCGGAAAAGAACTATCTAAGGACCTTCGTAACAAGGTAGTTCAACTGTTTAAAGATGGGAAAGGATATAAAAAAGATATCCAAAGACTTGAAAATGCCAGTCAGTACCATTCAGTCCGTGATTAAGAGGTGGAAAATTAGGGGATATGTTGATACCAAGCCAAGGTCAGGTAGGCCAAGAAAGATTTCCACCCAAACTGCCAGGAGGATTGTTCAAGACACAAAAAAAAATCCACAAGCTACCTCAAGAAAAATACAGGATGATCTGGAAAAAGATGGTGTGGTTGTTTCAAGGAGCACAATAAGGAGGTATTTGAAGAACAATGACTACCATGGTAGTCATTGTTCTTCAAGTACCTCCTCTGTCTCTACATTGAGGAACAGAGGCATCAGAATGCGTTATGCGTAACGCATTCTGATGCCTCTGTTCCTCAATGTAGAGATAGAGTCACTGTACAATTATATTATATACATTGCTGTGAAAAAGTATTTGCCCCTTTCCGATTTCTTATATTTTTGATTTTCATATTTAAATGTTTCAGCTCATCCAACCAATTTTAACATAAGACAAAGACAACATGAGTAAACACAAAATACTCCTTTTAAATGATCCCTTCAATTATTTAAGGGAAAGAGTCACTCAAAACCTGTGCAACACATGAAAAACTAACTGTTCCTTGAAACCAAATGACTGGGTGTGCTACCTTCAGTGGCAGCAACTGCGATAAAACATCTGCGAAACTGGCAATGAGTGTGTTACATCACTGTGAGGACTGCGGCCAACTCGTCTTTGCAGAATTGTTTTAATTTTAGCCATACTGGAGGGTTTTCCAGCATGAAAAGGCTGCTGGTCATGCCGCTACATCTCAAGCGAATTCAAGCCCCAAAACCTTCTTATTGTTTCTTTTGTGCCATTCAGGGGTGGACTTTCTTGTGTGCCTTGAATGATTGTTCTGCTGCATAACCCAATTGAAGGGTTGATTTCCAGAAGTGCACAAGTCCGTTTTGGTCTTTTTGGAGAAACAAGATTTTTAGAATTTAACAACTTGCGGGGATCATGTTGCATTTGTTAAGCTGATGTACACATAAAGAAATATCAGAAAAGATGTCTTAAAACATATGAGGAGACCGAGCCTCTATCTTGATTCTTGGCCCAAATATTTCAAACACCAGTCTGCAGACTTGAGTACTTTTAGAAGCAAATGCCTCAAAATAACGAAAATTGAACTCAACTTAAAAAATTTACAGGATTAAATTTTATCATTTCAGAGTACTCAAACGGAACATCTTTTTGAAAGTAAAACACACCACTTTCTTTTTTGTGAACAACTGTTTTATTGACATTATAATTTCACATGACAAGGTCAAATAGTACAAACATTTTTAACATATCCCTCCGTCCCTCCCTCCCCCTGGCGGCATCCCCCCTCCCTCCACCCTCCCCTCTCGGTCTTATGTCTTACAATCCTACCGGGTACCTTTATTCTAAACTGAGAAAGCCCGTTATAGCCAAAGCGGCTCTCTTCCATGAGTCCAGTGTAGGACTTTTGGCTTTGTTCACCCGTGCTGTAGACTATTCTAGCATGACGACATCCTGAAAGTATTCCAGCCATTTCCTAGAATACAATTTGTGGGGGGGGGGAGTAACCAGCGTTATACTATCAGTTTTTTGGCAGCGGTCAAGCCAGCCAGCCAAACCTTGCGTTGTTTCTCATTCAGCCCCAAATGTGAATCATCATTGAGCAAAAGGAGAGTCGGCTCCAGAGGTGAAGGTTTATCAATCATATTAGATAAAATCACTGTTACCTTCCTCCAAAAGCCATAAACCTCTGGGCAGTCCCAAACCATATGTTTAAGAGCCATTCCACGAAAGATTGACATTCGGCAGTTGACCCCCCTGGAATTGAATGAAACTTGGCACATAGGTAGATATGAGTGTCTCACAGAAAAAGCCGAATTTTTAGGTCCGTATTTCACTGTGCCTGCCGATAGCGCCTTCTGGAATCCACTCAAGTGGCTCAGTTTTGCTGTTGACACCACATTTTACATCAACTATCATGACTTAAGGGTAGACAGTACCAAAGATGTTATACTTTTATCATGACCTGTGACACTTCAAGTCCGGTTAGACTTTAGCACCACATCAGCGCCAAGCTGGGTTACTATGTTATCGAGCCAGAGTTATTTGAGAAATAACAATAAAAATTGAAAATGGGAATGGGAATAAAATTATACCCCAGACATATACCAAACTAGAATGCTTTACTATGTGTTTACACACAACAAGACTATCATTTTCAGTGAATAGCACCTTGGTATGTGGTATGCTGTGTTTGTGCAATAGATGGCCAGAAAGATGGTTGAAATTCATTTTTGGTGCATGTTTGCAATATGTTTTCTCTGTAACCCAGATTTGTACTGTGAGGGTAAATGCTGTTTGCTGTGCTTTTGGAACTCTATTTTCAGGAATACCAAGTATTTCTTTGGTAGTATCTACACTTTCAAGCTAGGCGAAGCCAAAGTTGGTGGAAAACGCAAAATGGACCATTTCATGGCAGATTGTGCCTATGTTTAGGTGGCATTATTTTGTTTACCCAGCAAGATTGAGATCTGAAATTCTCTGGATACATAGTCCTGTCATGGTTTTTGGAGGCTGGCGAGCTTTCTTTGTTTCTCTCGTCCGGGACGATATCGTTTTGCCCACAATCGGATTCTTTGGCCAGCTGGCATTAATTGTGGGCGGCGCCCGGACTCTATTTAAACCCAAGTTCAGCCTCGCCGCCTTTGCTAGAGTGTCAGTGTTACTATGCACAATAGCTGGTAAGGTCTCTAGCTAGAGAATTGTGTGAGGGATCAGCAGCAAAGAAGAAAGTGCTAGTTAGCAAGGGAATCTTTCTCTCTTTTCTTCCTCTTTCTTTTTATCTCGGTTCCCGAGATTTTTCCTTTTTATTTCGTTCTGTCGAACTCGCTTTGCTTCCTTTTGTTCCCGGACTAGATCTTTGTCTGTTGGAAGTGCGAGTCTCTCTCTCTCCTTTTGTTGGTTTGTCTCTCTTATTTTGCTGGACTTCCTTTCGTTTCGGCCGCTGCTTTTGGCGCCTCGAAACACCAGCCATCACAGTACACTCTAGCCAACATGGAGACATCAGCGGTGGCCGAGATTAAAAGGGCTGTTACCAGCCAGCAAGATATGCTGTCTGGTTTCGGCAAAGGGCTCTCCAGCCTGGGCAATCAGCAGGCTGGTTTAGCTGAGAGGCTCCGCCTTCAGGAGAATTCGCTTCAGAAACAGGAGAGCGTTCTGTTAAGCTTGACCGAGAGTATTAGATCCCTGTCTCCACAAGTTTCACAAAAAGTTGCACAAGCATCATCCATACACCTTCCCCGAGAACCGAAGCTACAATTGCCCCAAAGATATAGCGGCGAGGCCAGAAATTGTAAGGATTTCATCGCCCAATGTGAGATATTTTTTTAAGGCTCAGCCGTCACGATTTGTTAATGAGGATTCTCGGGTGGCATTTATATTATCCCTTTTGGCTGGCACAGCACTCACTTGGGTCGGCCCACTTATCAGATCTAATTCACCGGTCGTAAATTCTGTGGAGGCTCTTGTTAGGGAGATGGTGTCAGTATTTGATCAAGATGTTTGTGGTCAGGACACAGCTACGCGTTTGATGCACCTTAAACGGGGCAAAGAAAGTGCCGCAGAGTTCTCTATCTTATTTCGCTCTCTGGCTACAGAGACAGGCTGGCCAGAGGCTCCTCTTATGACTGTGTTCAGTCATGCTCTCACTGAGGAGATAAAAGACGCGTTGGCAACATTGGAGCCCTGTTCGACTGTAGATTCTTTGGTTCGCACTGCCGTGCAAATTGAGAATCGCATCCGTAAACTTAACAGGGAGAAGCTCAACAGATTGCCGCTTGCTGACAATGGGGCCAAAGCTGCTAGTGGCGAGTGTGCGGCTCCTATTCCACCCACTGAAAATTCTACTCCGGTTGAGCCCATGCAAGTTGATAGTTCGTTTGAGAGTCGGACTCATAAACCTACTCACAGAAGAATAATCTGCTTTAATTGTAATAAGCCATGTCATACCCGTCCACGTTGCCCGAAGCCTCAGGGAAACCCCTCTAGCGGTTTGTGGGGCGCTAGAGGGGCAGACCCAATTTCCCTTCCGAACACTAATCCCTGTTGAACTGACTGTGGGGAGCAAGAGAGTTATTATCGAAGCGTTCGTGGATTCGGGCGCTGTATATTGTTTCATGGATGTTGAGTGGGCTAGGAGGCACTCCGTTCCCACCGTTCCTCTTTCACTGCCACGCTCTGTCAGAACTTTGGACGGTCGCCTGCTTGGTACGGGAGTTGTCACCGAAGTTTCTGAACCGCTAAATATGTTCATTTCCTTTGGTGGCCATTCTGAGGAGGTTTGGTTTTTTATTATCAGTTCCCCTGCTTTTCCCATTGTTTTAGGGCATTCTTGGTTACGGAACCTTGCATCATTTGGGGGGAACAGGATAATCCTATCGTCCACTGGGGCACCAATTGTAGTTCTCATTGTAGAGAGAATGAAACTTGTTTTCCCAGACATCAAGCTATGGGGCAGGCTGATGCCTGGAGCGAGTGTGAGGAGGTTGTCTCACCATACCCTCCTAAACTAGAAAAAGGGGCAGAGGAGGGGTTGGAATGGGATCCTCAATTTGATTGGCGATAGCCAGTGGACGATTACCTTTTAGAGGATTTTTTCGATTCTGAATCAGTCACCGAGATATTAGATTCTGTGCAGGGTGAGGAATTTGGGGCCACCCTGAACTTTAGTTTGCCGTCTAATGTTCCTAATGATTATGCTGATCTCGCTGAAGTTTTTAGTAAACAACAAGCATCGACGTTACCTCCCCATCGTCCGTACAATTGCGAGATCAATCTCTACCCTGGTACTACTCCTCCTAGGGGTTCGCTATACTCGCTGTCAGGGCCTGAGCGTAAGGTCATGTGAGAATATATTCAGGAAGCTCTCGCTAATGGTTTTATCCGGCCGTCCACGTCTCCTGCTGGAGCGGGGGGTTTTTGGTGGGAAAAAAGGATGGCGGTCTGAGACCCTGTATTGATTATAGGGGTTTGAAAAAGATCACCATTAAAAACCGATACCCCCTTCCGTTAATGAATTCCGCGTTTGAACTTCTGCAGGAGGCGTCATTTTTTACGAAGTTAGACCTCCGTAATGCTTATAACTTGGTTCGCATTCGGGAGGGGGATGAATGGAAAATGGCATTTAACACTCATGACGGGCACTACGAATATTTGGTCTTGCCGTTCGGATTGGTTAACGCCCCCTCGGTGTTTCAGGCACTCGTTAATGAAGTCCTCCGAGAGATGTTGGAGAAATTTGTCTTTGTTTATCTTGACGACATTTTGATTTTTGATTCAACGCTCTCAGAGCATAAACAACATGTCAGATGTGTGCTTGAGGCCCTCCTTAATGCCAAGCTTTTTGTCAAGACCGAGAAATGTGTTTTCCACGCCCAAACTGTCTCGTTCCTTGGCTTTATTGTTTCCAAGGGGTCGGTCTGCATGGACCCGGACAAGGTGGCTGCGGTCAGGAATTGGCCTGCCCCTCAAAGCGGTAAGGAGGTCAAACGCTTCTTGGGCTTTGCTAATTTTTATAGGAGGTTAACCCGTAATTTTAGCGCGGTTGCTGCCCCCATTATTGCGCTCACCAGGAAGAATACCTCCTCAGCGTTTTTTTTGGTCTCCAGCAGCTGATGCTGCCTTTCAGGAATTAAAGAAACATTTTAGTTCAGAGCCCATTCTGGTTTTGTCCGATCCCTCCCTCCCATTTGTGGTGGAGGTGGATGCATCGGAGGTTGGCGTGGGTGCTATTTTGTCCCAGCGCCCTCGTTGGGATAATAAGCTACACCCATGCGCATACTTCTCCCGGTCTTTGTCCGCCGCAAAACGGAATTACAGCATTGGTGACCGGGAGTTATTGGCGGTCAAGTTGGCGCTTGAAGAGTGGCGCCGCTGGTTGGAGGGAGCTGAACACCCTTTAAATCTCCAGTATATTCAGCAGACTAAGCAACGTAATTCCCGTCAGGCGCGGTGGTCATTGTTCTTTAACCGCTTTGATTTTACGCTGACCTACCGCCCTGGCTCTAAAAACATTAAGCCTGACACCTTGTCGCGGATCTACGACCGCTCTGATCGCGATCCTACTCCGGAGCCAGTTATTCCGGCTGCCCAGATTGTGGCGCCCATTCAATGGGAGATTGAGGCGGTGGTTTAGGATGCTTTAAAAACCGATCCCGGTCCTGGGGGGGGAGCCTCCTGGCTGTTTGTTTGTCCCGCCTAGAGTTAGGCCACAGGTCCTCCAGTGGGGACACTCTTCCCGCTTGGCTGGGCACCTGGGGGCCCATCAGACTAAGCAGTTCCTGGCCCGACGTTTTTGGTGGCCAGGTATGATGAGGGATATTTGGGAATTTGTTGCTGCCTGTGGCATCTGCTCCAGGAACAAAACTTCCCACCTCCCTCCCTCTGGTCTGCCGCGACCATTGCCCGTTCCATTGGACGCATATTGTGCTGGATTTCGTCACTGGGCTGCCTGTATCTGATGGCAACACGGTCATCCTGGTCGTGGTTGACCGTTTTTCTAAGGCCGCTCATTTTGTCGCGCTACCTAAGCTGCCTTCAGCGCAGGAGACGGTCATTCTTGTGGTTAATCATGTGTTCCGGCTGCATGGGCTTCCGCAAGATGTTGTCTCAGACCGAGGCCCTCAGTTTACGGCCAGATTCTGGCGGGCATTTTGCAAGCAGTTGGGGGCCACTGTGAGTCGGGCAGACTGAGCGTACTAATCAGTCTTTGGAAAACACTCTTCAATGTTTAGCGGCGGATAATCCATCCTTATGGAGTCGATTTTTAGCATGGGCCGAGTATCCCCATAACTCACTGAGTAATTCCTCCACGCGTCTTTCCCCGTTTGAAGCTCAGGTGGGTTACCAACCCCCACTGTTTCCTGAGACTGAGAATAATTCCGAGGTTCCCTCGGTCAACCATTTCATTCGTCGCTGTCGTTTGGTTTGGACCAGGGTCCGTTCTTCTCTGTTGCGCTCGGGGCTCAAACAAGAATCCGCCGCTGATAGAAGGCGTGGTTTGGCCCCATCTTATCGGGTCGGTCAGAGAGTTTGGCTGTCTACCCGGGACCTCCCCTTGAAGGTAGAATCCCGAAAACTGGCGCCCCGCTATATTGGCCCATTCAAGATAGTGCGGAAGATCAATCCAGTCACGGTCCAGTTAAAGTTCCCGAGATCTTTACGCATCCATCCCTCATTCCATGTCTCCCGGATTAAGCCGGTTAGCACAAGCATCCTGGCATCTGCCGACACACCCCCGCCGTCACCGCGAATGGTTGAAGGGGGGCCGGTTTACACCGTGTGCCGTATTCTTGCCGAGAGGCGTGTTGGTCGTGGAGTCCAGTTTCTTGTGGACTGGGAGGGATACGGCCCTGAGGAGCGCTGCTGGGTCCCCTCTTGGGATATTCTGGATCCCACGCTTATTTCTGAGTTCCACATACGGGGTTCCTTCGGGACTTCTGGAGCTGTCCCTTGGGGGGGGGCTCCTGTCATGGTCTTTGGCGGCTGGCGAGCTTTCTTTGTTTCTCTCGTCCGGGACGATATTGTTTTGCCCACAATCAGATTCTTTGGCCAGCTGGCATTAATTGTGGGCGGCGCCCGGACTCTATTTAAACCCAAGTTCCGCCTCGCCGCCTTTGCTAGAGTGTCAGTGTTATTATGCACAATAGCCGGTAAGGTCTCTAGCTAGAGAATTGTTTGAGGAATTAGCTGCAAAGAGGAAAGTGCTAGTTAGCAAGGGAATCTTTCTCTCTTTTCTTCCTCTTTCTAGGCACCGTCTGGTGCTATATCTTTTTATCTCAGTTCCCGAGATTTTTCCATTTTATTTAAGTTCTGTCGAGCTTTTGCTTCCTTTTTGTTCCCGGACTAGATCTTTGTCCGATGGAAGCCTTGAGTCTCTCTCTCCTTTTGTTGGTTTGTCTCTCTTATTTTGCTGGACTTCCTTTCGTTTCGGCCGCTGCTTTTGGCGTCTCGAAACACCAGCCATCACATAGTCCCTTTGGGGTACATTACAGCATTAGTAAAATCTCAATGGTAGTATTTTCAGTGTAGATGATTTTAAACATCAAAAGTCAGAAAAATTTGCCTCCAGGGGGCACTGTATTCTGGATGCAAGTATTGCCCATCCCCAGCGAAGAACCAAAGAAATTGTTTTTGAATAGTGATGCACACAGCTAGTTTTCTCTGAAAATGAAAAGTTTAGCTTGGTACTATTCTGGGGCGCGTTTCCCAAAAGCGTAGTTGCTAACTAAGTTAGCAACTTACATAATTCGCCCATTCACCATCAATGGGCCCAACTATGTAAGTTAGCATCGGTGATTTTGGGAAACGCACCCCTGGATGGATAGCTATCTGACCAAAAGTGGTGATCTAAAGACCTAATATTTTACCGACCTAATATTCCATATTCCCAGACATATACCAAAGTTCTCTCTTTTCACATATATAAAGTATGTGCACAGTTAAACATAAAATTTGTAATTTCTTTGGTATAAAGCTGGGTTAGTTGTATATTGGAAAAGAATATTGGTGGTGATTGTAGCATTGTGTCAACATGCAAGACTTTTACCAGTAGTCAGTACAATGAACAGTTTTTTAGTGTTGGAGAGTTTCAGAAAATAACAAATTCTCTGCATTTTTGCATTACCATTATAATCAGGAAGCAGGCATCAGTGTTAATTCTAGGATTTCCCTAGGGTATGGTGCTTGGGTATGAAAAAGGGCACAGCAGTCGCATCTAGCGAGTGGTTATCCTGATAAAGGGCACAAAGGTCCTAGCAAGCAAGTAGCAGCCTGCCAAGAAAAGGGCAGTTCATTTGCAGTGGTAACTTGCATGCCTTCATTCCTAACACCTGCCCATGATGTATAGCCTACGGGATGCCCGCTGGGTGGGAGGGTGGGGTTTCTTTTACAGACTTCCCATTTCCGTGCGTACCAAGCCATGGGTGTTGACGCAACTATTGTGCCATATAGGCTGCAGCCCTCTATTTAATTCAGACAGACATGCTCACTATCAACAGCCTGTGAGCAGCCCTGTAAAGACCCAGGATGCAGTGTAGTAGGGTTTGCCTCGGGCTCGACTGGCTCCGTGGGTAACATCGATCCAATGAAGAAGGCCATGGACAGCTGCTCAAGGCCAAAGCCAAAGAGCACCTCTGGCGTGCACCACCAGGTGCTGCCAATCCATAATCCAGTTCCAAAAACAGACTGATGGATAGAGCTAGTCACATGCTGTGTTGACATAATTTTGCTTTAGATAACATGAAAAGTAAAAAACAGTTTTAACTTTTGTACTGTACATTCTGTCTTCATATGCACAGTTGTGTGATGAAGATTTTTTTTCAGAGTTCAAATTATGGACTGTTATTTTATGTAAGTGTATGTATACTGTTGACGCATGTCTGCATAGGTACTTACGGTGGTACGCCTGTCACATTAGTTCTTTTTTGGCATTTAAAAATTTTGGACTGGTCATGCTTCATAACGTGCTGTACGCTTCTGACTGCGCTGTACCCGTACTTGGTAATAACCCATGTATTGTGCGTTTGTAATGCTCACAGTCACCACCAGTTTACAACCAAACAAGCTTTATACCAAAGGGATTACAAATTTTATGTATAACTGTGTATGTGCTTCATGTATTTCAAAAGACAGAACTTTGGTATATGTCTGGGAATATGGAATGTTAGGTCGGTAGAACATTACCTCTGTAGAGCGCCACCTTTAGTCAGAAAGCTATCTACCCAGCATAGTACCAAACCAAGCTCTTCACTTTCTGAGAAAACTAGCAGTGGGTATCACAATTCAAAAAAATTTCTTTGGTACATAGCTGGGGATGACCAGCACTTGCATCCAGCTTACAGTGCCCCCTGGAGGTGAATTTTTCCGAGTTTTGATGTTTAAAATCATCTCCACTGAAAATACTACCATTGAGATTTAACTAATGCTGTAATGTACCCCAAAGGACTATGTATCCAGAGAATTTCAGATCTCTGTCTTGTTGGGTGAACAAAATAATGCCACCGAAACAAAGGCACAATCTGCTATGAAATGATTCATTTTGAGTTTTCCTCCAACTCTGTCTAGCTTGAAAGTGAAGATACTGCCAAAGAAATTCTTAATATTTCTGAAAACAGAGCTCCAAAAGCACAACAAACAGCATTTATCACCATGGAACATATCTGGGTTACTGAGAAAATATACTGCAAACATGCACCAAAATAAATTTTGACCATCTTTCCAGCCATCCATTGCACGAACCCAGCAAGATACCAAGGGAATATTAACTGAAAATGATAGTTTTGTAGTGAGATAAACACATAATAAAGTATTCTAGTTTGGTATATGTCTGGGATATTATTTTATTCCTATTCCCATTTTCAATTTTTACCGTGATTTCTCAAATAATTCCGGCTCAATAACATAGTTACCCAGCTTGGCGCTGATGTGGTGCTAATGTCAATTCAGACTTGAAGTGTGACAGGTCATGATAAAAGTATAACACATCCGGTACTCCGTACCCTTAAGTCATAATAATTTATGTAAAATGTGGTGTAAAAAGCAAAACTGAGCCGCTTCAGTGGCTTTCCGGTGGCGCCACTGGCAGATTTCTTGAGATACGAACCTAATAATGTGGCTTTTTCTGTGAGACTACCATATCTACCTATCTGCCAAGTTTCATTCAATTTCAGGGGGGTCAACTCCTCAACTTCTTCAAAAAGTGCAATTTTCTCACGGAATGGCTCTTAAATGTTCCTGGAGTATTCAGGGGACACAAGTTACAGTTCGGGCTGGTTGACAGCTTCATATGAAATCTTAAAAGTGGTGTTAGATAGGCCCTCTGACATAACTTATAGTGAATCAACTGGTGGTTGGGGTTCTTGGATGCGTGAAATGTGTTCTCCCAGACATTTTCCCAGTTTATGTCCTCCTCCGCAACAGTCAAGTCTCCAGATCACGCCTTGGACAGGGGTAGCTCTTTCTGTGTGTGTGTTTGAAGTCGTGAATACACAACTGATACGAGTCCTCTCGTGTTCGTTGTGGATAGCCAGTCTACGACAGGATGTGTCTGCAACTTAGAATTCGCCCGCACACCATGGGCACGAAGAGCTGACCTTAGTTGGAGGTACAGAAAGTAGGATGTCGTTGGCAGATTAAAAAGAGAGCACAATGTTTGGAAGCTAAGCATACCCACTGGGTCAAATACATCTCTGAGATTGCACACTCCCTTTGAGGACCATGATGCTGATTCAAACGGCTTATTCCCTGAGATAATATTCTTATTCCCCCACAGTGGAGTATTCAGATGTCGTTTCCAATCCCCCCCAAACTCTTCTCAACCACCGTGAAATTTCTTATCGAATTTGTAATAACAGGCCCGAAGTGTAACATGCATTGATTGATAGTTAGACCAGAAAATAAGACCCCTTCGAGTTTGTATGGAAGCACTAGTGCATCTTCTATATCTCTCCAGGCAATCTGAGAGGAGCGGTCAAGCCATGTCTTAAGCGGGCGTAGCTGAAAAGCCTGATGGTAGCTCATAAGATTTGGGAAGGCCAGCCCACCCTCTTGCTTTGATCGCTGTAAGCTGGAAAGTTTAATTTTGGGATGCCCACTATTCCAGATATATTTTCTTAGCAGGAAGTCAACTCTCTTCCAATATCCCACTGGAGGAGGGAGCGGAATCATCATGCTAACAAAGTTGAGGTGAGGCAACACGTTCATTTTGACGGCGGCAATCCTTGTTTGCAGTGAAGCTAGTAATTTAATCCATACAACTATGTCGCGTTCCACCTCTTTAAAAATGTTATCATAATCTCATAGTTTTTACTATATTATGCAGTGAAGGCTGAATCTGGATGCCCAGGTACGTGATCTCTGTTTTAGTGGGAATATAATAAGGCAAAACTACCTCTTTTGCGGGTTCATTCAGGGGCATCAGAGCTGACTTTGTCCAGTTGATCTTATAGCCGGACAAAATCCTGAACTTTTCAAAAGTGGCTAACAGAGAGGGTATTGATTTTTGGATATCCGATAAATAGATAAGTTCGTCATCAGCGAAGGCCGATATGACATTCAACGAGGTTTTAATCCAAATAGGAGCAATAATTTGGTTCTCCCTCAGATGTCGGGCTAGCGGTTCTAACAAGAGAATAAATAAACTTGGCGAAAGGCCACATCCCTGTCGAGTCCCACTAAAGATGGGAAAGGGGCTCGAGTGTAAGCCGTTCGTGGACACCATGGCGGTGGGATCAGCATATAAAACACGAATCATGTCGACAAACCCTCTCCCTAAGCCAAATCTCTCCAGGACTGCCCACAGATACTGCCACTCGAGCCTGTCAAAGGCCTTTTCGGCATCAAGTGACAGTATCGCGCATGGAGTCTTTAATTGTTGAGTTTCGTGAATTACGTGTATTAGGCGTCTGATATTGTCCGCTGCTAGACGCCCTTTCATGAAGCCAGTCTGGTCCTTATGAATTAGTTTGTCCATGTATCTCTCCAAACGTAACGCCAGCACCTTAGAATACAGCTTCTTGTCTGAGTCAATTAACGAAATTAGTCTGTAATTGAAGCAATCAGTTTTGTCTTTCCCTTTTTTAGGGATTAGCGAAATCAGGGCGGCGTTAGCGTGAGTAGGGAAAGAGCCTTTTTCAACCGCTGATCGCATCGACTCCAGCAAAACTGGCCTCAGAATATCCCAGAAGTGTAGCAAGAGCTCTGGCGGTATGCCGTCTGGGCCAGGCGATTTCCCTTTATTTGTCATCCTAAGTGCAGTCTCCAGCGCCTTTAAGGATATGGGACGACCCAGATTTGTTGCTTCCTGCTCCCCTCACGTGGGCAAATCCAGACTGCTCAGAAATTGCTTACATTTCTCTGAGTCAAAATTAAGCGTTGATTTGTACAACTCCTTGTAAGAAGAGTGGAACGCCACATTTATCTCTTTTTGGTCAGATGTAAATTTATTTTTAGCCGTTTTGATGGTATTGATTGATGCTCTGGATTCACTTTGCTTAAGCTTCAGCGCCAAAAACCTGCATGGTTTGCTTCCATTAAAATAATAGCTCTGTCTGACTCTGTGCATGATGAATTCCGCTCGCCTCCTCAACAGATCATTGAGCTCCACCCTGACTTCCCTCAGTTCTTTTTCCACCGATTTAGCGTATTTACCCTTTAACCGCTTCTCAAGTGTATGACACTTTCTTTCTAACTCGCAGATCCTGTGGCTCCTCTCTTTTCTGAGGTGAGACGCATAGGAGGATGTAAAATCTCTAACACAACCCTTAATGGCCATCCATATATACGAGGCATCATCTACTGTGCCTATATTATTGGCTACGAATTCCGTAATCCTTTTCCTGCATTGCGCTACAAATACCGTATTGACCCGAATATAAGACGACCCTGAATATAAGACGACCCCTCTTTTTCAAGACTATTATTTGGAAAAATACTTTTCATTTGAACAAAATCTCATTTGCATAAAAACATTTCATTGTTTTCCTTGTACATTTCAACATCTTTGGTGTTTATCATGGGGGAAAAAAATCATAAAATCGTCTATAGCCCCGCAAATAGGCAAAGCGCAGAATGCACTTCACGGTTCTATGCCATGAAAACAGTGCAATAAAACGGGCATAGGCCTACTGGCCTAACTTGTGCAATAAACGGCGCACATTTGCTTGACAAACAGTGTCAGAACAGTCTGCAAAATGTAAGAGCATTAACATCCAAAAACACCACGAACAGTTTTTTCCACATTCATTTTGAATGACGTTAATTTAAATACAGCAAATACGCGTCCAGATGAATGATTGTCGTCCTACCTAATCGGGGAGAACAAGCAACACCTGTTAAGTGTGGAGTGCTCTCGGAGTGAGCCTTCTGTTAATTATGAAAATGACTGAGAACAGGTCAGGACTAATAATTGTTTTAAACGGAAGTTTTGTGCAACCCAACTCTCTATTCTTGTTCCGCAACTGTACTGAATTTAGCCGATGATTTAATCGCTGTTAGATCGCATATGGAGAGAAACCGTGTCTTCGGTTGCCAATTACGAGAATTACGTTGCACTCTGTCACATCATATCTTTTTCCTGCCCTCACGTTGTTCGTTCTCTCAGCTTCGTTTACAACCATAAGTTTAAAATTCGCATCATAACTTCTCTGATTTTTATTCACCTGACCGACTTTGGAAGCACTTTTTTCAAGTGGATCTCTGTTCCCTGGCTGCATCTTTCTGTCATTCAGTAGCTTATGCAAATGTAGGCTAACACACCCACTCCAGCCGACTTGTTTACAGGATCACGCTAGGGTCACACTGCTCTAAACACTGACAGAGAGAAAAGCGCTCATATGGCGCCACGCATTGTTTTACATGGGTAACTCCTTAGACCCCGAATATAAGACGAGGCGTCATTTTCAGGCGTTTTTCAAGGGAAAAAATATCGTCTTATATTCGGATCAATACGGTACCTCATCCTGCAGAAGCGTCGTATTAAAGCGCCATCTAGGTGTTTTATTGAATCTGTAACTAAAATCTATTGTTAGTGTAAGACCCACGCAGCTCGACCAAGGAAGGAGGAGCCCGGGTTGAAGGTTTATGCGTGTGGATTCCTAGTACTAGCACGCGTGACGTCCTGGCTGGTGCGAATCACAATAAAATGGATATATGTTCTCCGTTCGAACAACGGGGCACAAAAGCACAACGGTTACAATTAATCTGACTCCATAATAAATTTATAATGATGATTTAGTTATATCCTCGTTAAATATCTGACTCCAACTTAGAATTAGAATTTATAGTTTAGAGACACATGCGTGAATCTCGGGGCAGCTACGCCGCCAGACTCGTCCGTAAAAACCAGTTACTCAACCGACGCCCCCGGGTAATAGCGCAGTTGCCAGATCTTAGTTCGGTGAGAGTTCTAGAGGATGGAAGAAATTACCATGATAGTAGCAACTTTGGCATAAACATATCATGAACCCAGATTTATGTGCACCACAGGGCCCCTTAAGGGGATCGGCCAGGCACCGGCTTATAAGCTCAAGAAAGCCCTTAAGGTCAATCCCCAGGACCGATACTACATAAACCCTTTATATAAGTAGACAGATTTATGCGCATCACAGGGCCCCTTAAGGGGATCGGCCAGGCACCGGCTTATAAGCCCAAGAAAGCCCTTAAGGTCAAATCCCCAAGACCGATACTACATAAACCCTTTATATAAGTAGACCGTAACTTGCAATCCAACTTAAAACCCATCACTACCTTTAAAACATCAGCTAGCTAGTCTGGAATGATAAGGACTCGCCCCCTAAGTACCGGTCGTAACGTGGCTCACGCAAGCTTAAGAAGAATAACAATAATTTATTCACCAGGTAGGCTAAAGCTTAAATCAAACAAATCAACACTAAGCCAATTACAAGTTACACACAATTTAGAAAAGGAGAATAAAGTCATACCTGGAGGAAAAGGATACACGCACTAATGTGTGCGGGAAGTTGAATTACGATATTACATAATTGAAAAGGACTACTCACGCACTTACGTGCGGGGACAGATCGGGATCGATCTTCCTGACTATATAGATTGGCTACATACGGCATAGGGAATGGCTACTCACGTGCTTACGTGCGGCGGGACAGATCGGGATCGATCTTCCCGAATGGATTGTTTCTCTTTGCTTTAAGCCAAATCACGCCTTCGATCCAGGCGGCATGGCCATAAACACCTGGAAGGGGGGTCGAATCCGGTTTTTGGGTTTCCACCATTGGGAGGATGTAATAAAACACTTCCGCAGAGAGAGGAGAATAGGGTGATTACCAGAGAGGATTCTGGCCAAATTCTCAGGAGTTTCCAAAAGGGAATGAACCACAATTTCAATGGGAATGAAACATACTCCATTCAACTCCTTGTCTTCCCCCGAGAATAACAAGACCAAACATGATATGAATATGTACTAATATGATGCAGTTGTCATGAAAAAGTCTTAAGATGAATTAATATATAGGTAAATTGGGTTATAAGTCCAGAAGTGATTTCTTTGCAGAATATTGAATATATAAGCATATTATGCACTTCCCAGAGGTTTATATTATTTGAAACAGATTAATATAACTGGACTTTAACTTAAGACTTAAGCCAGTAATATGACTCGCACAGGGGGCATTGTGTCAGCCAGAGCCCTGCAACACCCCCCGTGGTGAGACCATTGCCACCTCCTGGAAGTCCACAAAAGTTTTATTCCTATCTGGGATGGCTCTGGACTGAGCTTATCAGCCATTTGTCGCATACAGTCGCTGGGCTCCCCGACGCATCAGCGTTTGCAGATCTTACAGAGGTGCCGCTCAGAACCCAACCAAAGGCACAGATGAAGTTTACTGGTTTAGAAATGGAACAATTCTTTTGTAAAATGAAATATGCAATGTCTACATTAGCAACAGCAGGTTATGGTCAGATAGTGTCACCGGCAGTACCTGTATCAAATCTGCGCCCGTTTTCAGGCTCTAAGAGAGCAGAAAATAGTCGATTCTGGAATATGATTTATAATACACGGAGAAGCATGTATAATCTCTAATGCCCTGGTTCTGAATG
The DNA here is from genome assembly GCA_029692085.1 of Gymnothorax javanicus. Taxonomy (NCBI): domain Eukaryota; kingdom Metazoa; phylum Chordata; class Actinopteri; order Anguilliformes; family Muraenidae; genus Gymnothorax; species Gymnothorax javanicus. The sequence continues at coordinate 47,958,058 of CM056200.1, forward strand.
CGCCACATATCAACTAAGTTAATATTCTCTATCATGTTGTTAAGAGCAGCTGATGCTGCCCGCTGGGTGTGGGAAACCGACAAGGTGGATCTATCTAAGTTGAGGTCGCACACTGCCTTCATATCCCCTCCCACAATCAGCTCATAATCTAATAAGGACAGCAGCTCCTTGGTAAGTTAAGGAAAAAAGAGAGGATCAAAAACTGCTGGTGCGTATACGGATACAAAGGCTACTTTCTTTCCATATATGGATGTAAATAAATATGCTATGCGACCTGACGTCCCTTCATTAATCTTTTCCACCTCTAAGGCCAAGATCCTTTTAGTCAAGATGACTGTCCCGCTAGAGTTAGAACTCCCACAATCTGAAGCTACGACTTTATATTGCTTATTTTGAAAGCATGATACATCCTCTGCCCTCAGATGTGTTTCTTGAATAAATGCTACATCTACATTCTTGCGACAGAGTAAGTCTAAGCATTTTACTCCTTTAACTTTTGCATTCAGATCCTGGACATTATAGCTCAGTATAGATAGCTTAACCATTATCGAAATTGGTACCTATGGCTCCAGGTGTGACAATAAAAGGTCTAACCCTGATGTAAGAGTCATAACCGAGATACCCCCCAAACCCATCCACCCCCCCTGAACAGTGGTTCTGATCCGTGTGACTTCCGCATAACGCAGCTCAGCAAGACTTCTGAAGCTCCGATCTATCCTCCCTTGTAACAGTTAACTCCCTCCCGTCAGGTTAACTCACCGCAGTAAAACATACACCTGGACGGAGATCCCTTATTCATCCAAAACAAAAAGACAGTCAAAGTAAAGTGCAGGTGGAAACAAATTTGGCATATAGATGTACATATTGTGACCTCCGTCATCAATTCTGGCCATAAATCAAAATAATATTTGGTAAACATAAATATCCCCTCTAAGATTATTTATCTGACAACCATAATTGAACATTTTCATAACTAGGGCATCCTAGAATAACAAATTAACAGTACGGTCAGATGGGGGCAGGTCTTATAAGTAATCAAAAGTAATATTACAAACATTCTGACAAATATAATTCTCCCACCTCAACTTTGTAACAGGGTCTGGGGTTGTTGCAAACGTATCACACCTTATGCAGCTGCGCCTTACTGTGGCTGTGAGGACATCTCACTATCATCAGTCCCCCACGAGTGTTCTCCGTTTGATCCTCACAGGCTTAAAATAACGAAACAAATCTAGTTATTCCTCCTCAGGGAATCATAGTAAGTATCCGTGTTCAAATGCATCAGCTGATCGACCCCAATATCATCCGTGCCGCTCCGAAATGTTGGACTGCTCCCTGTAGTCCTCCTCCGGTCGTGACGCATCCCCTGAGCCGATGGTGAACAGCTGGCGGCGCGATGGCGGTCCCTCACCGGCCTCTTTCCTCAGGAACTGTGCGGCCTCACGTGCTGAGGTGAAGGTGCGTTGTTCACCTTTAATCGTCATCCTTAGGGTGGCCAGGTAGATTAGAAAAGCTGGGATGCCTCTCTCGTACAACTCCTTCATCACCTCTCCATACACCTTCCTCCTCTCACTCGTGAATGCGCTGTAATCCACATAGAACCGTATTGTCCTCCCAGCGTCCTGGATGGGAGCTTTTTTCCTCGCCTCGCGGGCCCCTTGCAGAATGGTGTTGCAGTCCTGGTACCTGAGCACTTTGAATATCATGGTAGCCTGGCTGTTGTTCTTGTTACTGTGGATCCTATGGGCGCGCTCTATTTGGATCTTGGCGTCGCCGAGCGAGGGGATACATTTTGGTACTATGTCTTGTAGGAAAGCGATAGCATCCCCTCCCTCTCTGCCGGTCGCAATCCCCGTAATTCTCACATTGTTCCGCCGGTCTTGGTCCTCCAGTGAAGCAACTTTCAGCCGCAACTTTTCCAGATCGGAGGTGTTGTTACTCACTTCCCTTTTCATGGCTCTCGTCTTGGCTTGTACGCGGTCCACTTTCGTGACCAGTCCCTTAACCGTTTCCACGTGAGCCTCCACTTTCCTCTCCAAGCTATCTACGGAATTTCTCATTCCGTCGATAGCTCCCTGAACAGCCTGTGTCACCGTGCTTCCAGGCTATCTTCTTGTCTGGCTAACGCTAGCTCGATAGCCACGCTAACACTACTAGCAATGTTAGTATCCACACCCCTGCCTTCCGACTGTTTGCGTTTCGCTGAAGGGGTTTTGGCTGGCGAACCGCCCGGTTTCTTGCCCCCCAACATCTTCTACAACTTTACCAATTCAGTAAATAAAGTTATCAAATGTGTAACCTGACTAAATATCAAAATTAAGGGATAGTTAGTGGGCGCTCAAGTGCCCTCCGACCATTGCATCTGCAGGTCACTTCCGGTCCTCAACAAACCACTTTCTAATGAAAATGAACAGGAAATATATTCATTCATACCAGCATACCAGTCATGGATGTCAAAAAGCTTCTTGAACAAAATGAATGGAAGATACATACGGTGAAATGGAGGGTGAATGCAGCTGAAAAAACATCACTATAAAAACCAATCTCCATAAATTATGAATTGGCAGTACCATCATCCAAACAGGTTCAAAGATTTAATTCGTCATCGATCGGGATGCGGTGTGGTAATTAGAAAGTTCAGCCAAAGAATAAGCTGCTAAAAAAGATTTCCTTTTGCCAGACTTCTTTTCCGCTTGTTTTTAGCCCATGTTTCTGGCTGCCTGGGTCTTTTTTTTTTTTTTTTTTTTAGCTTTTTTGGGATGAGTCCACACACACACATCCTGGCCTGTAGAGCCAACCATTTTGGTTGGGTTAGAAAGCTACAATGGCTGCTATTGGCCAACCAGTTTTCTAAGCGATGCTTTGATTGGCTGACTGGACTTGTGTACTTGTAGAAGTTTTAGACTGGACTTGGTCACCGCTAGAAGTAGCTTCTTGGGGAATTTCCAGTTCACTGCTCATTTTAAATTGTACTTGAGTGCTTCTTCGCCACAATTGGCTTATATGGTGTATTCCTCATCAATGAAAGAATGGATTTGTAGTGTTATCTGATTTTTGACGAATATGGACTTCAGCACTTACAGATATAGTCCCATCAATTGCTCTTGAGCTTTCTGTCATAAACTGATGACCTTTTTGCCTTACAGCTCTACCATGGATGTCATTTTTACCCAGTCTTACTGATTCTGGAATCGTGAATACTGACCTTAACTGAAGCAAATGAGGCCTGTAGTTCTTCAAATGTTAGTCTTGGTTCTTTAATGACCTCCAGGATGAGTTGTCAATGTGCTCTTGGAGGAATTTTGGTAGGCTGGCCACTCTTAGGAAAGTACACCACTGCTCCAAGTTTTTTCAATTGGTAGATAGTAGCTTTTGTTGTGGTTTGCTGCAGTCCCAGAGCCTCAGAAATGGGTTTGTGATCAGACTGATAGATATCAACTAATATGTTTCTCAACTGTTCTTAAATTTCTTTTGATCACAGCCTCATGTGCTGCTTTTTGCCCACTTCGCATTAACAGACAAGTTCTATTTAAGTGATTTTTAGATGGAACAAGACTGGCATCGAACCCAATTATTGATTAAATTTGCTTACTTGAATAAACTAGTTACTAAGGGGTCAATTACTTTCTCACATTGGGTCAGGTAGGGTTTGATAGCTTTTTCCTTGATTGAATGAAATCATCATTTAAAACCGCATTTTGTGTTTACGTGGATCATCTTTCGCAAATACTGAAATTACTTTGATGATTGGTTGATCTGAAACATTTGAAAAGTAGTTCCCCATTTCTAAATCAATTGTCACATACAGTACCAGTCAAAAGTTTGGACACGCTTTGCTAATGTCACAGCACTCTGTTTTTAGAGAAAATTAAATGACTTTTCTCTATATAATCTCAAATGGAATTTTATAAAAAAAGGTAAACGGTCAGAAGTGAAAAGAGAATAATTTACTTGTTTGAAGAGTGTCCAGAATTTTGGAATTCTCAAAGAAGCCATATTTTGCAAAGTAAACAGACAAATAAGCTCCTTCTATTTTTCCAACAGTCGAATTAAAATCAAGCGGTTTTGGGACTTATTGGGCGAAAAGGTAAATTAAAAGCATGCCGCAAGTGCAGCATGTCTTTGGGAATTTAGACAGCCGTGCAGCTGCAAATTCATTATAGTCCTATGACTGCCCTTGTTAAAAAAAAAACGTGAGAATGCTCTGCAAATATGACAACAAATGGTGGTTAGTTTGATGGATCTAAAAATTTGATCTTTTTTTTGCTAAATAAAGGCTGTTTATTGTCTCCCGTTGCCTCTGGCGAAAGGGAGACATAGGAATGCACCCTGAGCGTGTGTCCGTCCGTCCGTCCGTCCAAAGAGTGGCGTTAACACGATAACTCAAGAAGAAAATGGATTACAGACCCCATGTTCTGTATATAAGAAGATTAGATTATGAACCGGTTTCCTATTTAATATCAGTGACCTTCACCTATTATTTGACCTTGCAATTAGCAGGTCAAATATTGGTACTTCACCTATTTTTTTCAAACTTGATTTACAAGCTCAAAATTGTTCACTGTGGTGTTTTGCAGCATTCTCTTTAACCTGATGGTCAAATTGTATGGATCCAGTTCCTTGCCATCTTTTACAAAATATCCACTTTCACGTTGAACAGAATTGACCTCCTTTAAGGTCACAGGGTACATATTTATTTTGACGATGGGAGACCGTGGGCCTCGCGGCCAGCTTGTTTCTTTATTCAGCATATATTGTAAGAAAAATGTGGGTATGTCCAAACTTTTGACTGATACTGTAGATCTTTCATGAGGAAAGTAGCACAAGTATACTTTGCATACATTGGATATATTATATAATTTACCTGTATTGCCACTCACCGCCTCTTTGACATGCAAACTTTGAACACAGTTTGAAAGTCAGCATAAGATAAATGTAGTTCAGTTTTGCAGGTTCTTTTTTTCTTTCTTGTCAAATGTTCATTTTCATCCCTAGGGGTTAAGGTCTGCTCTTGTCATGCATTAAACATGCAAAAGCCAAGCTGCCAACTTCAGGAACCATGGTGTTGCTGAAGCTTCTCACGCATACCTTTCCCCTGTCCTTCCTTCAATTCATTCTTCCTTTGCCGTTGATTCCTTCCTCAAGATCTTTTTCTTTTTTTCCACCTTCTCCGTACCCTTACTTTCTTTGTCTGTTACAGTTTTCAGGAAAGGGCCCAAGCGCAGATCTGGAGGAAGCCTTTATTGAACTTCAGTGCAGAGCTAAATCCTGAACTTAGCACAAACTGAGGAAAACTAACGGAAAGGTCTGAGCTAGGCAGTAGCAAAGTTGAGGTTGGTCTGAATCGGGCGACCAGTGATAGGGATGAGGGGAATTGGGGAAGCCAAGGTCAGTGGTCAGCTGGACTGTGCACATACTGGGACCCAAGGGCTGAAGAATGCTAGGATCTGTGACTGCTTTGGAGACTACTGGAGAGCAGGGAGAGTGTGTCCCCAATGAATAGTCACTTGCTGAGTTATTTCCAAAGACGAAAGAGTGAAAGGCTCTTATCTCGGCAAAGGCTAGAATTATGATTTAGGGAGAAGGCAATCTAGCAAGGACAGAACTCAGAAGTGCAACTTACATACATGTCACATCGCACATTTTGGGAAATGGGAATGTGTGCAGAATTCACCGGGGCACAAGATGCAAGGGGAACCAGATGGGACGACAATTAATCAATTAAAGGGGAAATGTGTTGGTCAATAATCCCTCTTCAAAAGGAGAAATGCCAGGCTACTACTCATATGTATTGCTTTGACTCAAAAAATATGGTTGCTTGTCCCCGGATTTTTTGTTCCCGGACTTTTGTCCACAAATTGTTTGTCCCCGGACTTTTCATCCCCATGGACTTTTCATCACCCGACTCTTCATCCCTGGGGACTTTTAATCCTTGGACTTTTTTCATCCCCTAATGATAAAGAAACGTGCCACCATTGTTGACAGACGGTTGGACGGACGGACGGACGGACGACGGACTGATCACCATGATATAAGGGTTTTATCATGATATGCTATGGGACGGGATGAGACGGGATGGGATCAAGTTGGTTCGGGACGGGCAGAGATATGATGAAATTTGCCATAAGATGGGACATTTTTCTCTCAAAAAGCTCAACCTCAGAAAAAGTGACCACTTTGAGAGCATCATGAGCAGGTTACAATTACCATTAATTAATTTCCTACCAATTTCGACACTCTCAACTAATGTAAAGATTTGAAAGCAATTTTCTTAAGAGAAAGGGGTAGATTAAAAAACCCTAATGAACACAAGTTTGCCTTAATAAAAATAACATTATTAAACTATAAAATGTTATTTACTCTTATCAAATTACATTCTTTTCCCTTTATTTGGATTTTTCATATAAAGTTGAAATGTGGATTTTTTAAAATCAATCTGAAATAACAAATGTAGTGAAAATACCAATCAGAATCACTGAAAGAAAGAACACCTGTAGAAACTACAGGCGCCTGCAAGAAGTCATCATTGGTATAGTTGCAAAATTAGGACTGACATATGAGGAAAAAATGTTCGCAACCTCAAAAAACAGGGATGTGGCGTCATTTTAATGATTACAATGACCAAGTGATTAAGAACAACTGGGGACAGTTGGTGTCGTTTTGGTATTCAGCAGGTTGTTTTAATGAAGGCCAGCCAGAAGTGCAGAGCATAGGTGATTATCTGCTGCATGGGGTCAAAGATGTGGCCTCTTTTCCTCAATTGCAATAATGCTGTTGTCAAGCTTCTTAGGTAGGGGAGACTGGGGTCCGATGAGCCATGGGGACCAATGAGCCATATTACTATTTTGCGATCAATCGATGACAGAGCTGCTTAAAATAGGCAAAGTATTTGACCATTGACTGATGAGTCAAGGGGATAAATGAGCCATATCACAATTTTGCCTATTTTAAACACCTTTGGCATCGATTGATCGCAAAATAGTGATATGGCTCATTGGTTCCCATGGCTCATCAGACCCCAGTCCCCCCTACACCATTCCACGATGCATAAACTCTGTCGAAGATATGAATCGAGTAGCATATGCCGGCATATCACGCTGTTATAAAAGTTTAAACAATTTGCCATAATGGACTTTATTGAAAGCCTCGGTGGCATCTAACAAAGCTGAATACACATTAGAATCATTAAAATTATAATGACTTATTACCTGTTTAAGCACAGGAGTACAACAGACAGTGGAATGCGATATCTTTAAATGCAAACTGGAGATCACTGGTACACAGTGACGGCGAGTGCTTACCAATGAATACATTGTCAATAATCTTACACAAAGCGATGCATAAAGCAATACCTTGATTGTTGTCACTATCGTTAAGTGACTTACTGTAACATTTAGGAATACTAACTATAATGGATGTGGGGAGATCATCTGCTGTAGTATGACCATGAATAAGTATACAATTGACTAGTGAGGTGACATGCTCAAATAAAAGTAAAGATCCATTAATAAAATGACTAGAGTTGGTGCCTAATAGACCATCATTCTTATTAGGTTTCAACTTATTGATGTCACAATGAATATCATTAATTGGAACATATACAGAGTCAACTGTCTCATTTATGAGTCTATTTCTCAATTCTTGGTGCAGTTGCTCTGGTCCTGGAACTTGAGTACCAACACCAACTGCTGATAGCTGATAGCGCCAATTCAGCCCTGGTTCTTGGGGAATCGTGTTGTTCTTACTTAATTCTTACACGATTCGTTGTTGACTCAGGACATTTGTGGCTGTTTAGGGATGTTTTCGGGTTGGGGCCAAGAATTTTAGGGAGCCACGAGTCGCTAAGAATGGCCAAGAATGCAAAAGAATTGATTACGGAGCTGTTATGGAACATAAGAACTGATTACGAAAGGATTACGATACAGCCACGAAATTGCAATTCGGGGACCCTTCCACAAAAGTTTTTGACAAAAAAAAAAAATTCTCGCCGATTCGACAAACTCCTGCGAACTGTACGAATGTCTGGGAATCAAATAAGACTTATTTAAAAACTTAAAGAAATGTCTGAGATTTATCTAGGAACATGAAAAATTTCCGATTCAGGGTGATTCGGGATATTCATGGTCGTGGTGAAAGGGGGGCGATAGACATAGACGTTGGAACCCCCGCCCCCTCCATCAGCCCCATAAATAATATGCTCTGTTGTGAAAATCAAATATTACTTTTTATCTATTTCTCTTAAAGGTTGTATCAGCGATTCTGAGCCAAAACGTCATTTTGTCATGTACAGGAGATTTTTCCTCACGAACTGTTAGCAGCTTGTCTCATGAGTGGGCAGTGAAAAACTCCAGTCTCTGTAGGCCACCTGCAGGCAGGTAGACACTGAGAAAGATACACTAACTCGTGGGGACCTACCCACTCCCCCAAACATGAACAAAAGTCTTCCAACGAATCGGAGGGCAAGGATGGGTCTTCTGCGCCAGTTCTGTGTTCGTGCACGACAAGTGGGTGGGACTGAGCAACGAAAGGAACTGGCAGTGGCACTACCAATGCAGCAGAGTGAAGCATAGTGGAAGCTACACCGAAAAAGAGACATTCGAACGAGTGCATGTCGAGGAAAAAGGAACGCGATCGCACCTATGCAAAGTCCCGAATAAACATAGGGAAAGCATACCAACGTTGGAGAGAATTCCGGGAGTTGAATGGTTTAAATTCTGACGCCCAGGTCGCCTTGTTTCTACTTGAGGTAGAGCCGGGGGGTATACTACGAAGCTGGCTTTGTGACTAAGCCTGACTATAAGCTAAAGTAAAACCCCGAGCAGCTCAGTTTACTTTAGTCCATGTTCCAGATTTGAAGAGGTTCCTGGTTTTACTAAGTGCTGAAGTCAGGCTTAATCACAAAGCCAGCTTCGTAGTATACCCCCCGGATGCTAACTCGGTTGGATGTGAATTGTAAATTGTCATCCCAAGCAAAATTGAGGGAAGCTTGTGTATTGTTTTTGTAAGGCTATCTTGCATAGATCATGCTGGTCAGAATGAATCAAACAGTAGAGAGATCGATATTTCCTCTTTGGAGCGAGTTAGCAACCTTTGCTAACTCTCGGTTGGCAAGCTAGTGAGTTTGCTAATTCTGTTTTGCGTGTATCCGCGTCTTTGCATTGACTTTGAATGTAATCTGTCGTGCGTAAAATTTGTTTCGCGTCCAGTGTGCAAGCGGCTTAAAAGTTGTTCTTCTTTGTACAAATGTGCCTCTATGCAGTCTGAAAAAACATTTCTGTGAGGGTGGAGCTTTAAAATACAAATGGCCAAAAGATGTTGCTAGCTGTGAAAAGAAGATATTGGGATAAAAAAATAATATATGCGCAAAAAAGTGAAACCTGGGATTCGAATCAGCCTAAAAAAAATTCTGCCGAAAGTCACGTACTAGGCGAGGTAAATTGATATAAAAGATGGAGTGCCCCTCTGATTCTGTGGGAAGTGTTGGTAAGCAAATTATGAATGATGAATTATGAATTCGTAACCAGGATGTTTTTAGCGCAAACTTCTGAAAATCAGAGAAAAGGTGCCAATTCCATTTTGATGTGCTTTGCGGTTCCAGCTTTCTCGGAAGCGTATGGGGGATCATTGTCAGCCATCTACCGTTCCCTGTTTTACTTCCACGCCCTACTGGGCCAAAACGTGATATGCAATATCCTGGCTATAAATGGCCCCTGACTTGTTTTGGGCATACTCACTGATTGGCTTCTTTTGAGTTGTCGTGTAGGCTAATCATTTTGGTGGCATGTTGGAAACAGGTTTGGTGAGCTCACTCTTTGGAAACGGAACCCACACGACTCATAAGCTTGAGAAAAAGTGTGATTGAGTCTCACTCTCTGTGAGCAAGTCTCTTCATGCTGCAAGGTCAGGCTCCCTCTCTTCTGTCTTGATCCTACTTGACTTGTCTGCTGCCTTTGATACAGTCAACCACCCCATCCTTCTGTCCAGCTTGGCAGCCATGGGCATCTGTGGCACAGCCCTGGACTGGATTAGATCCTACCTCGCTGACTGCTCTTTCCAAGTTGCCTGGGCTGGCGCAGTATCAGCACCTTTCCCCCTTACTATGGGAGTCCCACTGGGTTCAGTCCTCGGTCCCCTTCTCTTTACACACACTCTCTTGGTCCTGTAACCTCTGCTCATGGCATTTCCTACCATGGTCATGCAGATGCTCCTCCAGCTGTTTTTATTTGTACCACTTACTTTTCCAGCCTTTTGTTCCCTCGTCCCAAGTTTTTTGAGACGTGTTGCTGCCATCAAATTTAGAATGAGCTAATATTTTTCTTGGAATAGTAAAATGTCTCACTTTTTAACATCTGATATGTTGCATATGCTCTATTGTGAATAAACTGTGGGTTATGAGATTTGCAAATAATTGCATTCTGTTTTAATTTACATTTTACACAGTATTCCAACTTTTTGGGAATTGGAGTTGTACATTAAAATGTGTTTTTTTTTTTACTCCTGAAAAACCCATCAAAAACACATTTTCTTAGAACACTCTGGTGAGGCACTTTCAAGATTTTTTTTTTACTGTAAAAAAACTGTCAAAAATGCCACTTTTTATGGCACTCTACTGAGGTATATTAGATAGGCATGGGCAACGCTCTGCATAAACTCTAATGGAATGCGTAACAGCTGAACTGGGGTGGTAAACAAGCCTCAGAAAACTTACAAAAAATGATGTAAATACAATTTTCATACAAAAAGAACACCATGGTTTGATTAAAAGCAACCTTTTCAATAGGACACCCGCATTTCATACATGAACTCTGCGTATTACGGCCAAAAACGCAATTTGAACAGAGCTATTGTTCGCCCGTTGGACGAATGCGTGACCTCAGTTTGCGCTGTGTTTACAAATTTTCAAGTGCATGGCCTGGCAAAAATATCCATTTAAGAGGTAGATTTCAAATAGCCCGTGCCGACGTGATATCGCAGCTACAGCCCCGATTGGCTTACAACCATCTAATTTGAGAAATTACGAGTCCGTTCGTCCAGGCTAGACCTCCAGGGGATGTGAAATAAATTCGACAGAGGTTGGTGAAGTTCGTCGCGAGTTCGCCGTGATTACTTCTCAACAATAGCGAGAAAGGTGGGTGTATTTTTACTCTACCCTGCATAGTTTGTTGACTGAATATCCTGTGACCCTATTTGTGAAGTTTCAGTAAAATATACCAAGGAATAAACTGGCGCCAGGCGTTTGAAGCTCACTAGTCACAATTCGTGCCATCTCCACTTCAACTGGCTGGACTCCAGCGCTGTGATGCTCGACCAGATTTCGTCAGTGTGTGAAATGAATTGTCTTACCAGTGCTGTGCGGTCGGAGGTTAGTTTGGTGAGGCAGAATCCTTCCCTATTGCTTGATTAGCAATCAGACGATTAACTAGTTTAGTAAGACTATTCGGCAGAATGACAGGCCAGTTTAAATTTCCGTGGCGTTATTACTCAGTACATCGAACCTGAAATGCTCACTAGACAGCAGATTTGCGCGTACTTGCTTCCAGGAAGCCGAAGCAATGTCATCAACAAATATGAAAACAGCTCGACTTATGCAGAGCTCAATGCTTTATCAATATACAATGTATTCTCCTTTAAATACGCGCTTTTACACGCAAAAAAAAAAAGCGGGCGCTTATTTTCAGTCTTCTTTCATAATCCGATTAACAGTGTTTAAATGATATACAGAATTACCGAGAGCCGCGAATTTTTCCTAGTTGGTTATTCAGATTTCCATCCTTGCAGTCTCGAATTGAAGCGTGAATGAATATTTTATTCATTATCTCCTCTATCAGTATACAGGCTTCCTATAGGCTTGGCCTTAATTGTTTTGATTGTCAATCAGGAATAGTACGAGGAAACAGGTTCACAAAATCCTGCGATAAAAGTTTGGGTGACTGCCTTACCTCACTGCACATCTCTGGCTTCCAGTAAGAAAGTACTCGCAAATCTGCAGTTTCGCGAGCATTTCAAGTTCGATGTACTGAGTAATAACGCCGCGGAAACTTAAACTGGCTCGTCATTCTGCCGAATAGTCTTACTAAACTAGTTAATCGTCTGATTGCTAATCAAGCAAAGGGGAGGTTTCTGCCTCACCAAACTAACCTCCGACTGCACGTCACTATGTTTTACAATGAATTATTCACAGTAGCTCATTGAAACTATCATGGGAGAAGGATATATGGACACAGTAAAAAAACAGTGCAAAGTTTTTTGTTTAAAATCACCACGGGCTATTGAAGGGGGAACGTTTGATTCATTTTGTAGCAGTGGGAGGGCAAACAACTGTCGGCATCAGCGACTTCAATGCATTTTATATAGTAATGGGCGAGTAGCGTTAACGTTTGCCCTCTCACCGATAATTTTGACATTTTTGCAGGCCATTGATCCAAAAAAAAAATTACACAGGCAACCCATTCATACCATTTTTTAATATCAATGCAAAACCTAATGTTTGTTGAACATAATTGGGTGAAATTCAATGCATTTTCCATTAAAAAGGGCCTAGGGGGCGCTGCTGTACTTCAGAAAAGGGGTAGATGACTTTAGCATCAATTATTTCTGTTAGGGTACCCTAATGGATAATTTGGCCTGGTTTATTTCTGAATAGACTGTATTTTCGAAAATGCCCTCAGGCTTCACCCCCCAATTTTCACAATGGGTTTTGTTGAAATATGCCAAAATCAGCCATTTTTGGGACCCTGTGGCTCTGAGACCCTTTCCTGTAAAGGCGTTGGACTTGTGGCAAACTCTTCGTCTGTGTCTTCTGTACTTACCTGCACAAAATCATTAGAAAATAATAAAAACTTTGTTCTCAGCAACTCAAGAAATGTTGTCATTTTATTCATTTGTATTGCCCATGCCTATATTAGAACACTGTTTTTTATTCAGAAAAAAGTACTCAAAAAGTTCATTGCACCTTTCCTCTCTTTTCCATAACCAGTAAATTCAGTTTCTGTAATCAATCCCTGAACAGTAAAGTCAGACCAATGAATCGATGAATGTTGCCTGCCATTGTTTGGCTGTAGCCTACATCAGCTTTGTCTTCATGAATTTTTCAGTACTCAGATTCAGAGGATTGAATATTGATATGGACGAAAAATATTTGCCTGCCTTTGTTGCCTTTGGAAATAACCTGTGTTAATCAATATTGTGTAGCCTAAATATAACTAGCCTATTAGATTGAAAATGTGGAGAAAAATCAGAGGAAATAAATTACATAAACAGAATTCTTACACTGCTCGACTCACACAGAGCACTATATAGCAGCAGACTCCCTTATGCCAGGTTTGCACAGTGAGAAATTGAGAAAAGGTTGACTGAACTTAAAAAAGTAGCACGCACAGCTCCAAAAGCATCTTTGAGTTTTCTCAACTTCCAGTTCCAGTTGTTGCGCAAACTCTTTGTGGAAAGAACTTGGAACTTGAAGTAGAGCAAACTTAAAAACGTTTAGCTTTTTATTTTTTACAGTGTACCAATTGATGGACAAAGGCTTAACCCGTTCAGTGCCACACCCGAGTATACTCGGGGTAGAAGATTATTTTCTCAGTGCCACGTCCGAGTTAACTGGTTTTGATAGTTCCAATTTCTAACACAAGGTGGCAACAGTTTTCCAATGAATAAAAATTAGCCATCAGCAGTAAAATGCGCTGCTTTCTTCTTAATGCAATGTGTGCAACGATTAGAGAACCGACCCCGTGCCAACAGCGAAAAAAAAAAACTTGGCAGTGAACGGATTAATTGCGTGCCATATGCTGTAAATCTATAGTTTGGGGTGGTTGGTGACACACTGGTCAGGACTCTCACCTCACATTTAAGAGGCACTGGGTTTTAGCCCTGGTCTGTATATTTTTGTCATATTTACCATTCTAGTCAAATACTGACGCGGTCAGCTTAGTACTGGGGTCTGTTGGGATTCCAACAGAATCCAAAAGTGACGTGGAGGGACTCTTTTTTCCTCGCATAGTGATGCCCAGGGCAACCTCCCAAACGTCTATATATGATGCCTCCAAAGTGAGAATGAGCCCTAAAAATGTACCTTAATTAGCCTCCCACAAAAAATACCAATGACTGACGTATGGAAATTCAACATTCATGTAAAGCCCAAATAGTTGAGCTAATTGTTGACCTTTAAAAGGCTCATATGATTTGTAGAAGGAATAGGACCCTTCCCTCAATGAACAGCCACAAACAGGAAAGGGGATAAGACAGATTTATTATGAGCAATGCAATGATTCTCAGGTCAGTACTTTTGTACCGGAAAAATGTTACTGAGAAACAGATGATTTAAACCATTAATGTTTGGGAGGGGCAGAAAAATTGCTACAATTTAAAAAAAAAAAAATCCAGTTCTTGGCGAACAGGAAGCAGGAAACACAGCACCCAATCATCTTCTGGATTGGTCTTCATTTGGCACGTATGAAGTGGACCATAACATCTCCTTTCATCGTTATGTGATCACAGTGTGTGTCACCCAGACGGTTGGGAAATTTGATTATGTTGCCATCAGGGAGTGTGATAAAAAAATTGGCGTTGGTCAGGGAAATGGTCATCTGGGAAATAAGGAAAGATTCAGAAAATTAAAATTGGAAGAGAAGACAACAGGTTTTGCACTTTTCTGGTCATTGGTGATGCTCACAGTTATATTCAGCGGTTTGTCATTGAATAAATAAAATTAAAGGAAAATCTTTCAAAGATTGATAACGTTTAATTACTGCAAGAAAATGGCCACATTTCCATTGGAGATTCACATAAACAAATTTTACCATGATTCTACAATTTATTTCTTTTCTAGCCCTTTGGGGATTTTACTGAATGCAGGTTACTTTCCTTACAGGGTCTTTTGATATCGCACTCTTATGAAAAACAGTATTGGGAAGGACACTTCAAAAGATAATGACGGCCAATGATGTTTGGGGTGAATTTCTCGTACGAAATATGTTAGCCTGGGAAATTCAGCCCAAACTTCTTTAGCCACCATTATCTACATGTAAGTCCTCTTGCAATACTCTTCTTCACAATTCTGCAACATCAAAACAAAATGAGCTGGACGTTTTGTGTCTCCCTGTCCAGGCCTCACCTCAAATTCTTGTCCTGCCTCAAAGGGGAAGTTGTGTTCCCTCTGCTCTTCTCCCCAGGAGCCATTCTCAAAGGAGTTCATGATGATGGTACGATATACTCCAGAATGGTTGAATCGGAGGTCAAAGTGCAGCCCGATAACTTGCTCCGATTGGCCCACATCGATTGTGAAACTGAGAGAAGCAGAGAGGGGCACATGGGAGGGCAGCCAATCATAGAGCAGGTAGTGAGCATGCAGACAGGAGCTCAAGCCAGTAAGGTTTTGATCACAAACTGGCGGTAGGCAGACAGCTGCCAATCAGCAGCAGTGTCTCAGCGATTTATTCTCTGATTTGTGGACGGTTGTTGCCAAGCAAATCTTCGTCCTGACTACAGTTAAAGCCAGGGCAAAACAAACCCCCTCTCACTTGAACAGGCATCATCGAGATAGAAGTATTAACGACTCACCGAACTGGATCAGGCTTTGGGACACCTTTGATCGTCAGTTCCATTCCTGTCTTGAGGGACATGTTGTCAGCGTCACAGTCTGCTTAAAATGAAGAAGAACAATCAAAAAAAATGCCTGTGATCGAAATATCATTAGAGTCTTCAATGAAAAGCCACTTCCCCATTGATGCAAGACTGTTTTATTGCAATTTTGAGAAACACAATGACGATCAAATTTTTGCTTTATGTAGGATTTCAGCTGCCGAATAATTTGCTGAATCCTTGGTCATATTTTTTGTTTCAAAATGCCCCAATTATTATCATTGGTTGACAGTTTAGGACTGCAGGCAGACCACTTCAGCACCTAGACTCTTTTACTACAGAGCCAAATTGTTGTAATACGTGCGGAGTATGGTGTTTGGCATGGTGACGCTGAATTGAGCGAGGCCTTCCCTTAAAAAAGGCATCTGGATGCAGTGACCTGCCGTCAGAGGTCAGTTAGGGTAGGCAGAATCCTCCCCGTTAAACAAACGATTACTCTATTACTTTGCTTGATTAGCAATCTGAGGGTTGATTAACTAATTTACAAGACTAAACGGCAGAATGGCGTGCCGGTTCCATCCACGACATTATTGCTCAGTGCATCGAACTTAAAATGCTCACGAAACAGCAAGTTTGTTCATATTTGCTTAGAGGAAGCTAGTGCAATGCCATTAACAAATATTAAAACCTTTCTTATGCAGCATTCAATGTGTGGTCAATGTGTTTACAATAATATTTTTGGCACTTAGACACGTGAAAATTTTTAATGCCATTTTTAAAAAATAGGAGTTTATTTTCAGTCTTCTTTCATAATCCGATAAACAAAAGATCAAAACAATATATGGAATTACCGAGAGAGTTGAGATTTTTTCCTAATTATTATGAAGATTTACTTCCTTGCAGTCTCGAATCAAAGCAAAAAGGTAAATTAATCTTTTTGTCACTATCACCTCTTAATCATTACAGGCTTAATTGATCAGAAAAAAAGGTCAAATTGATTGATTGACAATCAGGCATAGTACGTGGAAACTGGTTGACACAATCTAGCGATAAAAAAGAAGAAGTCACTGCCTACCCTGACCGCACGTCCCTGTCTGGATGGTAATAAATGCTGCACCAAAACTTGTATATATCGTTCACCATTAATGGTGTCTTCACGGATGCGCAAGTTACTCATGCTGTGTGTACTAACAAACCCCCGTACCATTATGGATGCAGGTTTTTGAATTGTTTGCTGATAACAAGCCGGATGGCCCTCTCCTCTTTAGCCCAAAGGACATGGCATCCATGATTGCTAAAAATAATTTCAAATTTTGATTGTTCAAACCACAGGGCAGCTTTCCACTTTGCCTCAGTACATTTTAAATGAGCTCGAGCCCAGAGAAGAAGGCAGTGTTTCTGGATCCTGCGTGTATATGGTTTAATCTCTGCATGGCAGAGTTTTAACCCTTTGATGCATATGCCTCACATATGTGCGGTTTTTTAGTCCCCCCCTCCAAGCTTTCACAAGGCATCCACCCTCGGATGGATGAACACCCCCTATTGACCAAGGGGAAAGGTCTCATGCATCAAAGGGCTAACTTGCGTTTGTGGATGAAGTGACAAACTGTGTTCACTGACAGTGGTTCACAGAAGAGTCCATGCAGTGATTTCCACTGCAGAATCCTGTCTGTTTTTAATGGAGTCAGTGCCACCTGAGGACCTGAAATTCACAGCCATTCAAAATGGAATTTTGGCCATGTTCCATGAGTACAGAGATATTTCTGGATTCTCTGAATCTTTTAATGATATTATGTACCATAGAGGATAAAATCTCCAAATTCTTTGTCATTTTAAGTTGAAATTGTTATTCTTAATTTGTTGAAGTATTTCCCCATGCAGTCTTTCATAGACTGGTTAAGCTCTCACCATATTTACTTATGAAAGACTTTTTATACTCAATCATGTCACTGACTCATTGCTAAATAATCTAATTAGCAGAGTTGGAGTGATTAAATTGAAATAATTTGGATTAGATTAGATTAAATGGATATATGTTTTGGATTAGATTATATTAAGGGTAAATTGGAATTTCTTGGATTAGATTGTATTAAATTAAAGGATTAAAGTAGATTAAATTAAGATTAATTCAGATTAAACTGTCGTCGAACTTGATATTAATATAACATCCATCATTTTCTTAGACATACAAGGAAATTTGACTTGGTAGATGTTGCATTTTAATGTCTTTGTGATTTGCCTTTATATTAACACAGAGTTTAATGGATTGATTTCTTGAATTCCATCAATTTTTTCAAAAATGGAACTTGACAGACTTGAGATTTGATTATGGTAATTTAAAGTTGATTGTGGACCTTAAAAAGATAAACGAAAATTTTGTGAAATCCAAATTCTAATCCAAAATTAATCCAAAATATTGATAAATTTTTAGACTAGATTAAAACAATAAAATTAAGATTAGATTAAGTAATCTAATCAATCTAATCAATATTAAAATTTAAGATTAAGACAACATTTGTTCATAAGTAGTTTTTTTTATCTTGTTTTTTATCTTTTTCTGTCCCAAACTTTTTATGTAGTTTTTTTCATTTTTTTCTTTTTGATTATGGTAGAGTTTAAAGTTGATTGTGACCTTAATAAAGATAAACGAAATTTTGTGAAATCTTTTAATTAAAAATTAATCCAAAATATTGATAAATGCTGTATTTTCAATTAAATAAAAATAGGGTTTTTGATACATTTTTTTTTTTTGCTGTAAATTAAATGCATTCTGTTTTATTCACATTTTACACAGCGTCCCAATTTTTTGGAAATGGGGTTGTATTTATCCATGTTTTAATTAATTTATTTTATTTGACCCATATTTTAGCAGGAAGTCCCATTGAGATTAATGATCTCTTTTTCAAGGAAAACCTGGCCAAAATGGCAGCATGAAATGTTACATACAAAATGCAGTAAACAACAAGAAGAAGGGACTTATTAATGAGATACGGGAGTTGTGACAGAAAGCAGTGATTTCCTCATTTACTTTGCCTTTTTTTCATTGCAGATCATATGAAAACAGGATATTTCAAGTCTTGTATTGTTAAACTTCTTTATATTTATGAATGTACATCCATTCCTTCAATTCATTGCCATGAAATAAATGCAATGTGTCCTCCAGGGCTCGCGGGTGAAAGGATGAGGTGCAGTCATGCAGTTTTTCATTCGTGTCATTGGGTGTCTGTGTAGAGATCCAGTGCAGGGTGCTTCTTAATGTGAAGAAGAGATTAGTGGAAAATTACTTAGTGGACTCCTCCGTGCTCATAATAATGTAATATTAATATTTAAATTTGAAGAATTGATAAAGTATAGCTGGTCAGAGATCGCAAAAGTCCCCCTGCCAAAGGATACGCGCACAGATGGACGGACTGATGGACAGTTGGATGGACAAATGGAAACAGCCAAAATCAACAGTCCGCAGATTTACGCATCGGGTGGCAGGGGAACGAAATTCAATTTTGAAAGGACACTGCAAGTAGCTTGAGAGGTGTTCTCCAGAGACAGAAATGAAGTCACGGTCACAGGTGAAAGGCAGAGGCGGACAGTAACGGAGTAAATTTACTTGAGTACTGTACTTAAGTACACTTTTTGGGGATCTGTACTTTACTTGAGTATCATGCTGGGGGACGACTTATGACTTTTACTTGAGTGCATTTGAAAGGCAAATATTGTACTTTTTACCCCGCTACATTTCTATCCATAACCCAAGTACTCACTACTTTTTCTTAAAAAAAAAAAAAAAAAGCGGGGAAACCCTGTGGATTCAGTATTTTGTGGTTGTTTCCTTCTCAAGCGTGATTGGACTGTACAGGTGACACTGACAGGACAGCCTATCAGCAATCACCTTCAGCTTCCCTACCATGAACGCGCGAACTCCATGGTTCAGTTGTGACGCGATCGCAGCTATGCGAAGTCCCAAATAAATATAGGGAAAGCATACCAACGTTGGAGTTGAATGGGTTTAATTCTGACGCTCAGGGGGGTATCCTAGGAAGCACGTTCAACATAGACAGGCTTTATTTGAGTAAGCCGGTTGAACAAACCCTGACTCGCAATCAGAGATAATGGGTATCACAACGGTGGTTATAATCAGTAACATGCGGTCGGAGGTTAGTTTGGTGAGGCACAGTCCTCCCTTTTGCTTGATTAGCAATCAAACGATTAACTAGTTCAGTAAGACTATTCGGCAGAATGACGGGCCAGCTTAAATTTCCGCAGCGTTATTACTCTGTATATCGAACCTGAAATGCTCACGAAACTGCAGATTTGCGCGTACTTGCTTACAAGAAGCCGAAGCAATGTCATCAAAAAATACTTAAACAGTTCGACTTATGCAGAGTTCAATGCTTGATCAATATACAATGTATTCTCCTTTAAATACGTGCTTTTACACCCAAACAATAAAAGCGGACGTTTATTTTCAGTCTTCTTTCATAATCCAATTAACAAAATGTTAAAACGATATACAGAATTACCGAGAGCCGAGAATTTTTCCTAATTGATTATTCAAATTTCCATCCTTGCAGTCTCGAATTGAAGCGCGAATGAATCATTTTGTCATTATCTCCTCTATCAGTATACGGGCTTCCTACAGGCTTGATCTTAGTATGTGGGAACAGGTTCACAAAATCCTGTAGTTTGGGTCACTGCCTCACCTCACCGCACGTCTCTGGCTTCCTCTAAGCAAGTACGCGCAAATCTGCAGTTTCGTGAGCATTTCAGGTTCGATATACAGAGTAATAACGCTGCGGAAACTTAAACTTGCCCGTCATTCAGCCGAATAATCTTACTAAACTAGTTAATCGTTTGATTGCTAATCAAGCAAAGGGGAGGATTGTGCCTCACCAAACTAACGTCCGACCGCACGTTACTACCCTTCATAAAGCTATGTTTTCATTTATACGGCTGAAGTCAGGCGCCGGTGCAGACACAGGTACGTCCAAAATCGCATTTCATTGTCTTTATATGAAGTGTTTCCATCCACGCGATTTTCACCCGTGTTTTTCCAATCGGACCAGGGAGCGATTCCAGCTCTGGCGCACACGAATCGCACGAGGAATCACATCTAGTTTACAGAGGTTTCTACACTTTATTTTGTTGCAAATGAGTACCTCTGAAGCAATGTATATTTATTGACCTGTTCAGAGCTGAGCCGAGGTTTCTGCTGCAACATTCATGTATTTACCATTCTCAGTGAATCAAAAGCATTTACCACCACTTTAAATTATGATCTGAGCTTTGTAATGCCATGATACCTTTTTGATTTCTGTATATTAGAAGTGTTCCTGTGTATCACACTCTTACGTTTGTTACAATATGATAACAGAGTAGTGGTTTTCATGTGACAGTTTTATGGAGTTTAAGATCATTTCATCTTATTCTTGTAATTCAGAGGATGAAGCAGAATCTTCAGAATATCAGACTTCATTATTCAACGGAACATAATTCCAGCCATCTTTATCTTTTATCATCTTTAACGGTGCTTTCTTTTCGTTCGTTTCTTCTGTATTAAAATGTAGCATTTCATTATTATGATGAGCTCTTCGTCCACCATGAGGTGCTGTTTAAGTAGTGCTGTGTTGGGTCCTGCCATGACTATGAAAAACAGCGTACTTCAGCCGTTTATATGGAAACACTGAGGATGCATGCGATGCACCGTGTCTGCCCCACAGCCTGTCGCAGTCGGACTTCAGCCGTATTAATGGAAACATAGCTTAAAATGACCGATCGCGTGCCGAATGTTTCTCCGAGGAAGCTATCCCTGATCCTGGATCAGGAAGACTGCGGGATGTCTCCCCCCACGGCACCAGGGGGCGCCCCAGCGGCTTAATGGGAGACATGAAGTTTTACACTGATTGGTTGGACACTGGAAAGACTGCACGATTATGCATGCACTTACTCGGATAGACACTTGGGAAATTGTAATTGAGATTTATGTTAGTATATGTATTCTTGTTGGTTGTAATAAGGCCAGAGAGGAATTCTGGCAGAAAATTGCTGACCGTGTTAATGCGCAAGTCCTCTGATGAATGACTAGTGGAAATCACTTTAGTTTCTCAGCCAAATGAAACAAAGTGAAATTAAATTATAGATTGAATATTATCTGACTGATAGATACCAACAGTAAACTCCGTTTTACTATACCATCCAAAAAAAGTAGGGGATATTCCATTTCACGAGCATACTTCTAGCAAATGCAAATGAATATGAGGGAAAGTAATATATATCCTTACAGATGAATCATTTCCAGTGAAATTGAGCACCCAAACACAATAATGACATCCCCAGGATTTGCACCCGATACAAGTGATGATGAGGGGGGTTGAACCCTAGATTTGCATGCTTTTGAATTTGAAGGTTCTAGCCATTGCGAAAGGAAATTTGAAGGTGCAAAATGACTTGGGACACCTCATAAGGAGTATGCCTCGTCAGGATCCGCGCCTGCCTGGCCAACAGAGGGGGATTTACCCGTTATTGACTTTGTTTTGAACTCGTGGTAACTTTGATGTTTGACCCTTGGTGTGGGTTTGCCCCTAGCATGGAAAGTCTCTGCTTCACTGGCTGTATCAAATGAGTGGAATAAATCCTCAAATGTTCCCTTAATTTTGTCTCACCATTTGTTTGATCCTAGCCTTCAAAATTTGCTTCATATGAATCATTTTAGTCCAATGTCCCCTACTTTTTTTGGATGGTATCATTTCTTCGTTTTTGATTTAAAGTATTTTTTCCATTGCTTTTCTTTAATACAGCATGATTTTAATAAAATTGTATTCCACCACTAACCCTTACCAGTTGCACCACTGCAAATTTACAGTAGTCCTGTGGCATAAAATACTATTTAATAGTTGAATGCGCTTTAATAGTTGCAGTACCAGCACTGTCAAGAGGACATGAGAAGTAGGCCTGTTCGAGCCTAGTGGCCCATCGGGCCGGTGCTTAACCCCAGTTTCCATGGCATGAAGCGACTAGGAGTATTACTACTCCCCCGGATGGGCTGCCAGTCCATCGCAGGTACTTAGACAAGTTTCCCTGCATATACATCTGGGTGGAGTGAGGCGTGGAGTGTGGGAGTAAAGTGTTTTGCCCAAGAACACACCGCGAAGGCCGTGGCCGGGGCTTGAGCTCGGGACCTTACGATCTCAAGTCAAGCCTACTTGACCAATGCGCTACCGCGTCTCCGTGAGGACATGGCAGCAAGTTAAAACAAAGCATGAGAACGTTTTTAAAAGTAGTACGCCCTATGCTGCTTTGCTTTCATAATTATTTAAATTATTTTAATGGTATGCTGTGTAAAATGTATAGCGCGGCATACAATATTCTGACTCATATTTTCTGCATCACCACCTGAATGTTGTTGGTTCCCGTGGCAAAAAAAAAAAAAAAAAACGCAAGGTTATGCATACTGTTTGAGAAACTGTAAGTGCCTCTCTTTGCTACATTGCCAATATATGGCTCCAGTAGATCGCATAAGTAATGAATTCCCTCAGCTGAAAATCTGTAGCGTTCATAGAGCATATTGTCAGAAAAAGCGAACAGGTCATGCCAGTCTCCCTCCGAAGAGAACCGCGTACGTTTTGGGCACCAAAGTCCACAGGAACATTCAAGAAAGGTGATGCCAACTTTATAGGAGGTGCTTAGTCAGCACATATATAGGCAGCACAAGTATAGCCGATTTAAGCCGAAACTCGGCACATTACCTGCTCCCGACCAGGTTAAGTTTGCAGCGTAAGTTACCATGGTGATCTAGCCACGTTAAAAGAGAGGCACCTTCGTGACATTGAAAAGCCTAGGTTTAGGCTCGACATACCTCGCTAACCCACTTATCTTGCTTCGTAGTATACCCCCCAGGTCGCCTTGTTTCTACTTGAGGTGAGTAGAGCTGGTGCTAACTCGGTTGGATGTGAATTGTAAATTGTCATCTCAAGCAAAATTGAGGGAAGCTCATGTATTGTTTTTGGAAGGCTATCTTGCATGGATCATGCTGGTCAGAATGAATCAAACAGTAGAGAGATCGATATTTCCTCTTTGGGGCGAGTTAGCAACCTTTGTTAACTCACGGTTGGCAAGCTAGTGAGTTTGCTAATTCTGTCTGATCAAACCAGAGTTTGTGTTTGTGTAATAACATTTTTTCTCTGGTTAGTTCTCAGAGTTGAAATTCGTCGATGAATGTATAACCGTGTGATAAGTTTAGCTAAAAGTGGTGATCTATGTGACGTTGTTAATACTCATTTTGTTATGCCGAGCTAAGATACTTGTCAGATACCTTGTTGTAGCTAGCACTAATGGTGTAAATTTATCGTTTGGCAATGGTCGTCATTGTTGCTACCGGGCGTTTATCACAACGAGCTGTACACGGCCATTTACCCAGCTGAGTGAGCCATTCTTAAGCTGCTTTCACACCGGACGCGAAACAAATTTTTCGCGCGACAGATTACTTTCAAAGTCAATGCAAAGACACGAATACTCAGAAGTTTCACTTTAAGAAAAGCGCGTTCATGTTCCAAGCTTCTGAAGGGGAGGGGCGAGCGGCTCTGTTGTGTTTTGAGAACGTTTCAACTGTCAACAATAGTGACGTCATATCGCTGACACAGTCTTTAACATTAAAGTACCTATAAAAGCTCCATCCAGTAGGTTTCTATAGGTAAAGGTAAGCACTGTGGCAGTAATAATGCAATATTTAGAAAATTTACTTTCACTTTTGATACTTAAGTATTTTTAAAAACAAGTACTCCAGTACTTTTACTTAAGTAAAAATCTGACTGTAGAACTTTTTACTTTTTTACTTTTACTTTTAGTAAAATTTAACAAGTGGTATCTGTACTTTTACTTAAGTAATGAAGCTGTGTACTCTGTCCGCCTCTGGTCAAAGGTCACATAAAATGTCCTGTAGAGGCTGTATGTCAATTTTAATACCTGCACTGGTTCTTTCAAGTGATCTTAGTGGGATTTGATACGCTACATTAATAGATGGGATGATTTCTCAGAAAGTTTAAGATTGCAGAAAAAGGTCAAGGTCATTAGGATGAAGATCAAATGTCACAGGTCAACAAAATATTCAAAAGGCATCAATAGAGGATATGGCCAACCTGCAAGAGCAATTTTGAAATGCCACTGTCAACAGTGTCGGAGATAAGCTCCAGAAACAGAAATCAGGGATGGAGTTCAAAGGAGCTTATGGGGGTCATTGCTGAAAGGTCGGAGGTTGGAGGTCACGAAAAAGGTAAGAGATATGAAGCTTTGTTATGGGTCATAAAGTCAGTGTACAGTGGCAAGGGCTGTGATATGTAGTTTTCAGAGTTATGGATCTAGACAAACATATGTATGCACGCACACACACACACACACACACACGGAAACACAGCCTACATCAATAGTCCCCAGACCTACCCTTTGGGTAGTGGGGGACGAAAAATAAGGAATATTGTAGCCCAGGATAGATTGTATGTTGTGTGCTAATTGCTTTGTCTCAGCAGGAGGAGGTATAGTCTATGTAAACTGGAGAAAGGGCTCGTGGGGGCAGTGTGAGCTTTGAGTGCTTTTGAGAAGTGTCCAGTTTCCAGCCTACAGCTGCTGAGTCATTTCTGGTTAAATGATATATTCCCTTCCACCGCCATTGTGAGCTTTTCTTTTTTCATTTTTGGCCATTCTTGTCTGCACTTTAAGGATGTACACTACCAGTCAAAAGTTTTTGCACACCCCAATATTTTCTGTAATTGTTTCAATTTTTTATATTTTGTTCCCATGTAATAGTCTGGTATTGGTTGTATAACAGAAAGGTAGGAAAACTGAAGCCCAGTGTATAAACCATGTATACAACAACACAACTTAAGAAAAACCAGGATCAGTCATTTTGTCAATATTCAAGCAGATCAGTAACAATGGTCTAATCCAGTGCTTCTCAAACCTCTCCTGGAGGACCACCTGTCCTGCATGTTTTAGATCTCTCCCTGCTCCAGCACAGGTGATTCAAATGATCTGCTCATTATCAAGCTGCTTTAGGGGGTTGATAGTGAGCTGATCATTACAATCACCTGTGCTGGATTCCTTGTGGATTTTTCTTGTAAATTTATTATTTCTAATAAACAAGTATAAGGTTTCAGTGATTTCTTTGTTGAAAACATACATGTAAGATAAATATTTGACAAGATCTTAAGATGTGCTAAAACTTTTGACTGGTAGTGAACATTTGTAAAAGGCCGCCTTGGTACATTGAGAATATGTCCCAGCATAGTGTGGTTTTAACTCAAGAAACAGGTTACTGGCCATTTTCTGTTTCCTGAGAAATATAGCCATGTGAAAATGGATTTTCTTTTTAAATGAAACACATCTAACATATTAAGACATTTGAGAAAAAAAGACATGCTACACAGGTAGGCAGAAACCTCTCCTTTGAATGCATTAGTCAACTCATGACATGGCTCCGAATAGAAGTCACAGAATTCATTAACTACACCCTAATGAATACCATTACGTTGCCGCTAATGATTAAGATATGTTTAGAACAGAGTTAACAAGGCTGCAACATGAGATAGCAAGGATGGAAATTTTCTGCATAATTAATTAGAAACAAAATTTTTACTTTCTCTGAATTACATCAAGCCACCGTAGTACTTTTTTTTTTTTTTTTTTTTGTCGAATCAGCACGGAATGCAATATATTCTGCTTTTACAATGCAACCGTCCAGAAGAAACACCTAGTTAGTCACATTTTGGCCGAAAATTAGTTATGGTCAAAATCTAACTAACTGGGTCTATTCGCATTATAATAAAGTGTTTGCATTGACAAAATGTCTACCTGTGCATCAAAAACACAGAGGTAAAACAAAGCAAGTGCACAACTTAGTCAAGTATCCCAAGGTAAAACCCAGTAAGATCACTTACTGATGATGAGATGAGACCACTGATTACATCTATGATCAATGCTTGGAATAGCCTCGTCTTGGAAAATAAATTTATATGTTTAGTTTTTTACTGGTTGATGCTGCTTGGTACAACTTGATCAGTTTTGGCACTGACTGGATATTTCCAACTGAATAAATGATGACAGTTATATTTCATCAATGTTTCAATTTGAGAATTAATGAATTTCAATGAATTGTTCTTTCTAAATTTATCCTTCATTCATTTCCTCCAAAAACGAGATGGACAACATCACTGCTGATGAAATCGACAGATGTAACTGCTCAGAACTGTGACTTACTAGGTTTTATCCTTAAATTCTTGCAGAAATTCTGATGGTAAAACATAGTAAGTCATATTAAATGCTGTTATGAAACATATTTTTGGATAACTCTCAAAAGTATTTCAGAGCAGTTGATTAAAAGTGTTCTCCATCACCAAACTTCTCAAATGTATTATTCCCAGTCTTAATGCAGGGGCAGGAAATTGTACCCCATTTTTCTCCAAA
Source organism: Gymnothorax javanicus (assembly GCA_029692085.1). Lineage (NCBI taxonomy): Eukaryota > Metazoa > Chordata > Actinopteri > Anguilliformes > Muraenidae > Gymnothorax > Gymnothorax javanicus. Next base: position 47,985,085 of record CM056200.1, read on the forward strand.
CTATCAAAATGTGACTTACCAGCTATTTCCTTTGGATGCTAGAACAGTCAGCCTTGCAAATTCAAATCTGTGCTGTTTCATGAATTTCATCATTGGAAAATGAAGTTGTTTCACATATAGGCACATGCCTATGTTTGAATATAGGTGCACCTCAATATTCACTTGCATGCACGCACAGATATTAAATACGGTTTTTACATTTTTCACAGCTGTATTTTGTATTTGCATTTGTATTTGGGGCATAGCCACTGATAGCTGATTTAACTTGCAATCCATTCTGTTCCATCACAAGCCAGAATTGTCTAGAATGCACCTATATGTGAAAAATGGTTTTTAGCAGGAAAAATGTGGTTGGTCTCAATTACTGGGGCATGTGATTGTGCTCGAATATTGGTGCATATTCATTTATAAGTGTGTGTGCTTATATGTGCATCAGTATGGTAATTACAAAGACCTCAACTGATGAGGACCAAATAATGGATGCACCAAAAGGAAGAGAAAACCCAAAAATATATGTCCCCAAAATACATTATTAGCGTTACCATGTCTTTCCCATGCTTTCACCTGGCTTGCTCTATTTTTCAAGCATACTTTAAAAAACCTTGCCAGCAAGATGATTGTTTGAACAGTCTTGATGATGTAACAGCCTATGTGCCATGAAATGTTGTAAAATTGCACATCTGCATTATTGAAAGCAGTCAGTTGCTTGTTTTTACCCCCAAAAATGACACTCACCTCTTCAACACTTCAAGTACTGCTGAATCTTCGCACCTGTAGAGGAGGATTTAATTACCCAGAGCTGTGATAGAACTGAAGGAGAGCTTCATATATTTATGTGCTACCACACTCCCACCCACCTTTTCCCAAGAACCGATCTGACAATGCATTATCTGATTGTAAAGATAATGGCTTATCAATGATCAATCCACTCTTGAATTCCACAAGCTTGTACTTCCTTAAATGCAAATTCCCAACATTATTGTGGTAGCATTTATGTGCTACCACAACCCCACCCACCTTTTCCCAAGAACCGATCTAACAGTGCATTATCTGATTGTAAAGATAATGGCTTATCAATGATCAATCCACTCTTGAATTCCACAAGCTTGTACTTCCTTAAATGCAAATTCCCAACATTAAGTTCCAGTGAAAGATTGGAAGCACTTTACCTGTTACAGATCTCTATTCTTAGTTAAATTCAAAGGAGCTGTGTCACGATTACTGCGCGCACTCAGAAATTTGAACATTTTCAGCCTAATAAAGACACCAATGAAGTGAATTTGCTCGACTGCAGGTCATAATCTGATTCCATCTTTACCAATACGCCTTCATTTTGCATTTTATTTATATATTTTAGCTACTCAGCCATTATGCTTTTTATATTAACCCCTTTGCGCAGAATGCAAAATTTTGCCAATTTTTCCTGTTATGCATGAGCCTTTTTAGGTTTTATAACTAAGTATTTGTGTCATAGAGACTCTGGAAAATTGACATTTAGCAATTCAATTACAAAATTGTTTAGGAATTAAATTTTGGAATTTATGGGCGCCAGCGTCTATATCTGCGCGAAGGGAAGTTTTCTATGGAAATTCGAGGATTCAAAAAGCTACTTTAGCACTTTAGCCAAAGGATATGAAACGAAACTAAACTGCCAGCTGTTTTGCAAGGGTATCCAGCTCGTTTTCTTTCAGCTTCTGTTGAACAAGTGCTAGAACTCTGGCAAGAGTTTGAAGAATCACCCTGTACAAAAGGGAAGCAAATAATCTGGACCTACTGTCACCCAAAGACGTAGTTTATGCATCTAAAGTCAAAATGTGGTTGAAATTTGACTTGAAATTTTATTTGAAAAGGATGTAAAAACACTGTGGCCAAAAACCAAATGTAGACGCTAACTGTTAACCCTCCTCCAGTGTTTGGTCAAATCTGACTGGTTTTACAACTTTCCTGAAGCATAAATGATGTGTTTTTTGTCCGATTGCCTCAAAACCTCATGATATCCTCCACACCAGGCACCTGAACCTATAAAATTGCTGATCCCCATTTTCATTGAATTTTGAGAGATTTATTCAACTTTGTTACACCCTTGATGTTCCCGGTCAAAAATGCCCGCCATAGGAAATGAATGGACAAGACTACTTCATGTTCATCCAGCTGATGGAAAACATCCCCCTTCACACATCCACACACTTTCACTTTCTAGGCTAAACATAACATCTTTAGTGTTAGTTGTGGGAACTTGTCTCTTTCTCGTGTTTATGTGCCCCCCCAGGTGACACACACCTTCCAAATAAACTGAAGGTAGTTACGGGAACCTGTCTCTTTCTTGTGCTTTGTGCCCACTTGCTACATGAACCACACCCTCAAGACTAAACAATGTATCATATCTTCCTACAAAGCACACATATATGGCCCCCTTTCATTACGACCACGAATATCCCAAATCACCCCGAATCGGAAACTTTCGAAATTGGTGATGATTCTGCCAAAAATGCAAAATTTTCGTGGAGAATCAGTAGGAGGCACAAAGCAGTCGCAACAAACGTACGACAGAGTTTCGAAAGCTCGTGGCTAATCATGTTGAAAAATATGAGGAATGTCAGGAATGGGTTAAAAAACACATACAAATTACAAGATTCATTCATTCACGAATTGTAAGAATCAGCTACGACTAAGTTACCAAATATGCCGAATACATGTACAAATGCAGTACAATCGCAAGGAATAAGACACGACTAATACGACTTATTTACGAGTAGTTTACGAAAATCGGTACTTTTCCTGACACTTCGGCATGTTCTTGGATCTCAAAAGGCTATAAAAAGCCCCGGTCACTGGCGAACCCATCATTTCCACCATGGTGGTTCAACGGAGAGCATGTGTAATATATATGATTTATTCGTGTTCAAAAATACATGATACACAGTATAAACATAATAGCAAAAGAAAGGATAAAAAAGAGATATTACAGATTAGTTTACACACATCATATGAATCATATCATCAACAATCCTTTGATCATTTGAAAAATTGCTTGGAACCTCTAAGTCTCCATCAAGAATTGCAAGAAGCTCACTTATATGCATACAGATACGAACATGACATTCACTTGGCTTGAAACGTGTAGTAATAACAGACTTATTATTTATATCTGTGAAATCTCTGAAACCATAATTATTATATACTACTCAAAATTTGATAGGGATCATAGGAATTTTTTTTGTGAAATGACATGCAAATTTGGTAACTGCCACTGATGAACAATATATTGGATAAATGACATGCAGTCAGACACAAAACACATCTGCAAGTGCATTTAATGACATTAAATGAACGTGCAGCCTCACATTTTGGCTTTGACTAACACTTCACCATTTCAACTCAGACGTGTGTGTTGCTTGTTGGTGAAAATTTGGAAGTTCCCAAATTTTTTGCATTACATTTAGCAATAACAATGTTTGACTTCAGAGCAATTGGGAAGATGCATCGGAATGCTTGACTCTGGCTTCTCACAACGTGATGTTGCTAATGCACTTAACGTCAGCCAAAGCGTTGTGAACAGAGCGTGGAACCAGCATCAAACGTTTGGTACAGCAGCACACCGTCATGGGGGTGGTCGTCAGAGATCGACTACACAACGACAAGACCACTTTCTCACACTTCAGGCACGACGTCATCCTTTCTGGACAGCCACCACTCTACAAAATGACCTTCATAATGCCTTGGGGGTCAGGGTATCCACTCAGACGATACGGAATCGTCTTCATACTGCCGGCCTCAACTCAAGAAGGCCATGTGTTCAAATCCCACTGACCGTGCGTCATAGGCGTGACCGTTTGGATTGGGCTCACGATCATGTCACATGGACACACAACGATTGGGCTCCAGTTCTCTTTACTGATGAGTCCTGATATTGCTTGGACTTCACTGACAGGAGGCAACTGGTGTGGCGAAGACAACGTGAGCGATCTAATGATGCCTACATCAATGAACACGACCGTTATGGTGGCGGATCAATTATGGTCTGGGGAGGAATAAGCAGGAACGGCAGAACGGATCTGCATGTCATGGGGAGAGGGATGATGACAGGCAGTGCGGTATAGGGATGAGATCCTCAATGTGTACGTAAGACCATACGCTGGTGCTGTTGGCCCTGATTTCATCTTGATGGATGATTACGCCCGTCCCCATCGTGCTAGGGTGGTGAATCAATTCCTAGAGCAGGAGACAATTGTCCGCATGGACTGGCCCGCGCGTTCGCTGGACCTAAACCCTATCGAGCATGTGTGGAACATGCTGCAGGTCGCCATTTCCAGTCGTAGGGCACAACCCACAACTCTAGAAGAGCTCGGAAATGCCCTTGTTGAAGAATGGAACAACATTCCAATTGCAAGCATCCAGGTTCTGATTGACAGTATGACCCGACGTTGTCAAGCCGTCATTCAAGCTAGGGGAGGCCATACCCGTTATTGACATTAACTGTGGTAGTGAAACATCAAACGAACACTGTCTGTTTTCACTTTACATGTCAGAGGTGAAACCATGAAGTGTTCGTGAAAGCCAAAAGTGTGGGCTGCACGCTCATTTAATGTCATTAAATGCACTTGCAAATATGTTTTGTGTCTGATTGCATGTCCTTTATCCAATATATTGTTCATCAGTGGCAGTTACCAAATTTGCATGTCATTTCACAAAAAAATTCCTATGATCCCCATCAAATTTTGAGTAGTATATACAACTCAATTATATTCACACCTAAAAAGCCAATAGCGTTTGTCAACGATTGACAGTTGATGTTGGTACTCAAGTTCCAGGACCAGAGCAACTGCGCCAAGAATTGAGAAATAGACTCATAAATTTTATTTATTTGTTTATTTATTTATAATGAGAGTCCGATTGAGAGCAAGCTCTCTTTTGCAACAGAGCCCAGTGGCGAATCAATAAAAAAATGCATTACAACAATAAATTAAAAACAAAAAAACAAAGGAACTACAGAACACATGTACATTCCAGCTTCATGGCATCCAATAACAGACATTTAAAACAATTAACTGAGATAAGTTTTTCCAATTTCAGTGTCTGCTGAAGCCTATTCCATTTCTGTGGGGCATAGTACATAAAAGCAGTTTTACCCAGTTCAGAATGAATATTGTAAGCCGCGCTGCAAAGGCAGAGAGGACTAAACTCATCTTCATGGCACCTGCATCCTGGCAAAGACGCTTCTGGGCTTTGAAATGCAGAGAGAACTAAACTCATCCTCTTTCTCACAGATGCAGGACTCTATTGTCTTAAGGGCACCTGTATCCGGCAGAGATATTTCAGGGCTGTGGGAGCACAGTGATCAGGTTGTCCCCCAGTTCACCCTAAGAACGACCTTCCTGAACTTACCCTGTGCCGGACAATGCCACAGGGTCATCAACCAGACATTTACAGAACTGTCATCAATGAGGGGTTCAAACATTTACAGAACTGCACCACCAATGTTACAAATATAATGGGGGGATAAGAGCTTTAATAACATTAATGAGGATCCAATTATGTGGCAAAATACTCATTTATTTGTTTGTTTGTCTGTCTGTTACCATCAATGTTACAAATAAAGTAATGTGTTTTCTCTTGATTTTAAATGTGCCAGAATTTTGATTTTTTGTAGCACTTCATGTTTCAGTATATGTTTCTTTTGTGTACATAATGTTAAGCCACACCCACATGATTTTGGCAAAGGACCGCACATTGACTGTTTATGTATTCAAGGATTTATCAACTATTGTAATCAGTAGTGGCTATTACATACACACCGAGGCATCAGCACCTCTGGTGCTTTCATTCTGTATTGTACCGGACGTTTCATGGCAAACTGTAGTGCAAGCATATCGTGTTTGGTATCATTTTACTCCACTAAAATTCCAAAATCGCATGGTGCATATTTAGAAGGGATTAAAATTGTACTAAACCCTCATTCATTAAGTATGAAAAGAAATATTCTTCTACTTCTCCTCATGGTAATGTCCCCTCCCAAATTCCCTCTGAGGAGGGGTTGCCTTCCTGATTACCCAAATGATTTATGATCCTGCTGTAGGAAGCGCTCCTTGAGTTTGGGCATAAAAGGTAGGAAAACAAACTATTCGGGGAAGACTGTAACCGACTTCCCACGCGTGCATCTCCATGCCGTGTGTAGCCAAAAGTAGTTATGGAAGATCGCAGACAACTTCCCACACATGCATCTGTATGTGTGTAGCTGTTATCACAATGGAAGATTGCATTCAACTTCCCCCACACATCTCCATGCCGTGGTGAGCTTTAATCTAGTCATGGAAGATCTTAGGCAATTTCCCACATATGCCTTGCAGCCGTGTGCTGACGTGATATAGCTATGGAAGTTTGTATTCATTCTTCCCACATTGTACACTTTGTGCATATGTGTAGTTGTGACCTGCGCCAGGTATGATTTGACGACTTCTTTACATTTTCTGGAACGATGTTGTTCTTGTGATTTAAGCTTGTGCCTTCCCTGGCGAAATAAATTGGTAGTTGCATTCTGTTGTGTGTTTCTGACTCTAACTAACTTATATCCTTCCAGCCTGGAGTCCTGTCTCCTAATTGGGTAACGTAGGACTGTAATCACATGCCTGATCAACCCGCTTGGTCTGCGTTATAAGGTGGATTTTCCACGCTGCGATTGGTGTTATTAAAATTGGCTCCAAGGAGATTCCGTTACACCGACTAGGAATCGGTCCCTGAACGGAGATCTTAAAATTAGAACTCCAGGTCCCTGCATCGGAAACAGTCACACCTTGGAGTTCCTCGCATTGGGCCTCAGTAATCCCTAGTCATAGCTATTTTCTATGTCAAATTATCGTGCTTAATAAAACTGCCAGCCTCTGAGTTAATCCACCGGATTGGGTTGTACAGATGTTTCTGGTCTGGCGGAGTAAGGTATAGACCAGTTACGAGTCCGATGCACAACGGAGCTCTAAATTAATTCAATAATTAATTAATTGGAGTCAGATAAATTTTATGCGAACGCATAAGTTGATCGTAACCAAAAGGGGTTACGACTGAATTTTGTATCCTAAATTTCATATGGAGTCAGATGAATTGCAACTGCTGCGATATTAGGACTGCAGCATCCGCTAGACACGTTTCAGGCCAGTTAAAAGCAGAACATGAAGGATGTCATCACGTTTGACCTGAGGCAGTGGCTTAGCGCTAACGCTGTAGCCAGACCCCATTATTATAATGGAGACCGTTAAGACTTTATTTTCCCTGGCAGTTTAGGCAAACATGCTGAGACCTTCTGCCTCATCTAGGACCCTCCTTGGCTTAGATGCACGGTGTTTACGATATCTTCCTACAAAGCACACATATAGAACTCTCTTTGTGCCATGCTCCCATTTTACTCTGTGGACCCAATGAGTAGGCAACTCGCCCACTCACCCAGCCGCTCGCCCAGCCGCTCTCGCAGCCACTTTCCCAATCTCTTCCCCAGCCAGTTCCCCCCAACAAGGACAAGGGCACAAGAGGAAGAGGTGCCAGCTTTGTGCCCCTACAGACAATAAAACCAGCCAAACATGCCACAAAGCACACTCCGTGGTGATTATACATTGCCACTCGTGTGTGAACACAGTCTCTCTCTGTCTCTCTCACTCACTCACACACTCATTCACACAGAGGACTGTTCATGTTGAGATTGTGTTCATATGGTATCTGTTTTGAATTTGCTTGCTGGTTCACTTGTTTTTTGTTTTTTACAATAAATGTTTGTTTAGAAATACATGTGTAGTGTCTGTTGTTTGTGTAATCACTGCAATTACTCATGTTAAGCATTAGTTGAAGGCATTGTTTCATAGCTGAGAAAGGTTTTAAACAAAATTTAGTGATTTATGGCTTCTGTGTCATTGGCCTTGTTTACTCATTTGCATTTGTCAAACATGAGCATGTGTAGTAATCATGGCACAACTCCTTTAAGTGCTTTAACTTCTGTACAACAGAATAGTTTACCAATTCATACTGAATAGTGTCAAAATTTTGGAAATCATCAAGAACCCATATTTTGCCAAATAAAAAGTATGAACAAACTCTGTGTTCCAAAAAAAAAGTGAATTAAAATCAAGATTGTGAGGGACTTGTTGGACAAAAAAGGTCAAGGAGATGCAAGCCAGGAGCGTAGCAGTTGTAGAAGTGGTTCTTCTTTGTACAAATGTGCCTCCATGCAGTCCAAAAAAAACATTTCTGTGAGGGTGGAGCTTTAAAGTACAACCCCAATTCCGAAATAGTTAGGACAAAGTGTAAATTGTGAATAAAATCAAAACGCAATGACTTTCAAATCACACCAGCCAGTATTTTATTCACAATAGAACAGAGATAACATAGCAAATGTTGAAACTGAGAAATTTTACTATTTCATCTGCAAAATGAGCTCATTTCAAATTTGATGACTGGTATATGTCTCAAAAAAGTTGGGACGGGGGCCTGTTTACCATGGTGTAGCATCCCCTCTTCTTTTTAACACAGAGTGGAGGCGTCTGGGCATTGAGGAGACAAGTTTCTTGAGTTTAGCCATTGGAATTTGATCCCACTCTTGTTTAATACAGGCTTCCAGCTGCTGGAGAGTTTTGGGTCTCCTTTTTAGATTATTTTTTTGGGAATTTTTCCTTTATTTGATAGTTATACAGTGTAGAGAGACAGGAAAGTTGGGGAGAAGAATGGGGGAAGACATGCAGCAAATGACCCGAGCCGGATTCGAATCCAGGTCGCTGCGGGAAGGACACAGCCTTTATGGTACGCGCACTTAGACCGATGAGCCACCGGGGCGCCCCAAGTTTTGGGTCTCCTTTGACGGACTTTTCATTTAATTATGGGCCAAATGTTCTCAATCGGTGAAAGATCAGGACCGCAGACAGGCCAGTTCAGCATGCGGACTCTTCTACTACGAAGCCATGCTGTTGTAATAGCTGCAGTATGTGGTTTTGCATTGTCCTGCTGAAATACACAAGGCCTTCCCTGGAATAGATGTTTTCTGGAGGGGAGCATATGTTGCTCTAAAACCTTTATATACCTTTCAGCATTCATGGTGCTTTTTAAAACATGCAAGTGTTCCACACTCAACAATGGCTCAACATGCTCAACAATGGCTTCCTTTTTGCATGATAGAGTTTTAGGTGGCATCTGTGGATGGCACAGCGGACTGTGTTTACAGACAGTGGTTACTTGAAGTATTCCTTGGCCCATTTAGTAATGGTAATGACAGAATCATTCCGGTGAGTGATGCAGTGGCGTCTGAGGGCCCGAAGATCACGGGCATCCAGTAAAGGTCTTCGGCCTTGTCCCTTACGCACAGAGATTTTTCGAGTTTCTCAATCTTTTGATGATGTTATGCACGGTCGATAATGAGACCTTCAAAGCCTTTGCAACTTGACGTTGAGGAACATTGTTTTTAAAGTATTTCACAATTTTTTTACGCAAGCCTTGACAGGTTGGAGAGCCTCTGGCCATCTTTACTTCTGAGAGACTCAGCCTCTCTAATGCTGGGCTTACACCAAACGATTTTCACAGTCCCAGACTAAAAACTGACAGTCTTTAGGAGTCTAACTGGAGTCTCGGTGAGCTCCCGTCATCTCGATCGTTAAGTTTAAGGTGTTTTATAGTCTTGGTTTTGAGGATCATATCAAACGGCAAAGCCAGCATTTCAATGAGCATAGAAAACATGTCTCAAAAAAAAAAAAAAAAAAAATCCCTATTATAACCAGCACAGCAGATACACAGTATATGGCTGCATAGACCCTATATGATATCAATTTTTGCTGCAATGTTACATTAGACTTTTTCCACAGGTGTTTCACTCTCTTACCTGATGCACGGGTACAGCAGTGCTCTTCAGCGTGCACCGTTTTGATTTCCCTGAATGTAGCCTCACGAAATCCTCTTTGGAAAAATGAATACTGCAAACACGGAGCTCTTTTAGGGATACGGGTGGATCGATCAATATCCATGTTGAGTGCAACTAGCCACAGCTGCCGAAGTCCAATATCCCAAAGAACAAATGCGGCAGAAGCTGTAAGTGCACCAGGATACAGCTTTGCTTTCATGTCCAAGAAAGCAACACACCACGGACCATTTTCAAATGTTTGCACAAAATTTTAACGACTGTCCGACAGAATTTAAAACAAAAAAGTAAAAAAATAATTTTTATTGTGACTGTGACCCAAACAGCTGATGAGCTACAAATTGCCTCCCAGTTTACTCAGAAGATGGAATACATCAGTTGGTTAGTTCAAGGACAACTGTTTTTTTCCGAGCAGCTGAAGCGCTTTAAATTGTTGTAATATAGCGTACAATTAAAGTGGTGTATTATTTTCAGGTAGGACCTCTTTTAGGCTGTGAAAATACGCAGTTACTTTGGGACTGTTCACAACAGTGAATCGCGTAAATCTCCTCCCAGCACTATGCACTGGTGCGGCTAACTGGAGGAGATCAGGGAGCTTTCTACTGCATCTAATGTGCGTAGAGGCAATTTGTAGCTCATACAACCCCGCTTCAAAAAAAAAAAAAAAAGTGAACTATCCCTTTAAGGCCTCTGCTGCTGTGTATGTAGCTTGTCTTTGTCTGTTGGCCATTATGAATCTGAAACAACCAAAACGAAGTTAACTTTCAGTGTGCTTTTCAATTATAAAATGGACCCCAGTAACAAATTAATTATACCTTCACAATGCAAAAAGCTGATCTTCTGGTGCTTTAGTGTTTTAATTAAGACATAAATTCTGACAAATTCATAAAACGGTGAGGCAGTATGTCACATATTTTTAAAATGGCAAACGAATATATAGGTGCGGGGTCCAGATGGACCCCACTTGGTAGGATGAAGGTTAAACAATAACAGATTGGGTTAATTTAAGCAATATTGTATTCCAGGCCAGGCAATTGTTCCAAAAGTATTTTTGGAAGAGAGCAGTTACGCCATGATACCATAAAACGTATCCTTGGGACCACTGCAGTGCAATTATTCTAAACAGCTACAGATCCTACTTTCCAACCATAAGTAATACCTGCACAAGCGCATATTTAAATATCCATCACCGGCGAAAGATTTAAATTTATTGTTTCTGTCGAAGTATTTCAGGCCTATATCTAGTTATTTGTCCCAGGGTCACTTATGGAATACATTGTTAATCGCGGTTCTGCACCAACGGATATGGGTCACTCCATACTAAACTGTACAATTCACTGTGTTGTATAAGAATGGTCAATAAAATTTTTTCTAAGAGAATTAAATGATTTGCATTGTTCATATTTATTAACTCCCGGATTGAAGATGTACATAAGAAAAAAACAGTCATCGGTCCAACAACACAGCCGAAAAAGTGGTGTCCTGATGTCAGCCAAGGCATTGTGACAGCCATATTTTGTTACAAAATTTGGCAGCCAACTTCATGAAATGCTCATGACATGTCTGTTGAAACAAAGTAAAATGAAATATTACACAGAAATACCCATAATAACGGTTTCAATTGTCTGCACTAAATTACCGGGACTCATCTGATCAGAAATGCAATTTGAAATGACCGTAGTGGGCGTAACCAGTCGCGTCCTCACGCGTTACGTCCAGACCTGTGGGTTAATTTGCATAATGTATGCAAATGGCGTAAAGATGGCCGCGGCAAACTAAGGTACTCACTTCCTGCATCAAAATTTCACAAGGCGTCAGACAATCATATATACCATGCTTTAAAAAATAATGATTGAAAAAAGGAAACTTTTCCATGTCCTAATATCGTGTTACGACCATAACAACATCAAGAAATATGCGGAGATCGTGTCCTGCGCATATACTGTCTCAAAAGATGGACGCAGCACCCGGATCTAAAAAGTGAGGCCGATGCGGAAATCTCAAAAATTTGCATTATATTTAATTGCCAGCAGATGGCAATGTCGGTGGTTGCAGAAAGAAGTTCAATGCTACTGAAGTCTATGAGAAAATGACCCTACTTTTCCATCGATTTATTATTTCATTCTTATTCTTTGAAATGCCTTCTTGTGAATAAAATAATTTATTCGTTTGGTGATTTAGAGCAACAGGTAACCAGTTACAAAATTTTAACAATGCTTTGCACTGAAGCCAGGTGAACGGAATACAAACATTGAGGACAATAGACATGAAAAACATTGACTGGCCGTAATTGTCCATAAAAGTTACTGATAGACTGAGGCCATTTATCATACAAAAGAATTGACTTTGAAATGTAACAGATTTTCAGGAATTCAATATCTGTTTTGTGTCCTCGTTACACCCACAACGCCTGCCACCTTAGTACATCATGGGATCACTGAAATGAAGTGATCACTGATTTATCTTCTTGCTTGCTTCTTTGTTATGCCCACGGATGGGGTTTCACCACTGCAATAAAAAACTTTGGAAAAGGTGTATTTGAATTTTCATCACCATTGTAACACATTTGTGCAGTTTAGTATGGAATGACCCACACTGCACTGAATTGAAGTCGTGCAGCGTGATGGACCTGTTGATTCCTTGAAGACTCTACTTCGTACCAATGCATTCAATTGTCCGAACTGTGCAGAAATGCATGTGCGTCAACTTTTAATTAAAGATTTTTAACTGGCCATGTAAAATATTTTCTGTATTTTGTATTTGATAATGCTTTGTATTTATCACTTATAAATGTTTTATTTTGTAATATATTTCATCCAGTCTTAGAAATGAGCAACAATAAATAAATAAATTTCGATATACTCGATTATAGATAAACCATTTTCATAAATTTCAATGCAACATTAGTTTGTGAAATTATATGCAAGGTCTTCGTTTTAAAAACAGTCAAAGAGTCGAAATATACCCAGCTATTTTTCTTTCAGTATGAATAAATGAGCAGGGCCTTTTAGGTCAATGTATCAATTATGTTATATCATGTATCATTTTAAAGTTTTTTAGCTTTAAGAAATGATAAAATCGTGCGCAGAAAGCTGGAAATGCGAGTTTCAAAGAATATCCTAGAATTTTATGTTGAATATAGGTTTTAACTAAGTTTTTCATTTGAGCTGGAGTGCTTGCAGGTCGTGTGTGTGTGCGTTTCCCCAATTCTGAGATTCGGCAACAGGAATAGCAGATATGTCTGGCAAAGGACCTCCTGTCGGCGCTGGTGTTTTACACTGAACAACATGACATTGAGAGCACGATACTGTGGGGTCCGAAAAGGAGTAGGCAAGACTACTTCGACAAGGAAGATGGCCATGGATAATGGAGAGATCGCTATGAGAAGGACTCGATCAACTGCTGGCCAAAGTACACAGGGTAGAAGACGGTAATCATTGGATAAGTTTTCTTGTGGGAACAGTTCTCTGTCAGACTTAAAGGTGCACAATGCAAGTTGTTTATTTTCTGCGCAATTATATTTTTGTCTCAATTTGCCAACATCTCCCCACAATCCGCTAGCTGCCTGCCCCTGAATTCACTGTAAAAAAAAAAAAAAAAAAAAAAAAAACCCGGGCTCTGGAGACCGCACAGGCGTCACAAACTGCAAATAAACACAAGGGGCACAGGCTGTGCCCTATAACATAACAAACCGTTCCGGCCAATCACCGACAAGAGTTGACAGTTACAGATGCATGGGAGGGAACTATGGGAGGGAGGGGCGAGCTACCTCTGTTTTGTTTGAATTCGAATGTCAACAGAAGTGATGTCAACAAACTTGCATAGTGCACCTTTAACTCCTTCAACCCCACAGCCCTCTACAGAGGGCTGACCAACATATTCCCTTCAACCCCAAATTCCTGTAGGGAAAATTCAAACAATCTGACTAATTGATTGGAACATATCAGGTTACATTTAATGGGATTCCAGAGATAACAGTAAGATATAATGTCCAGATAATGACCGGCCCTCTACAGAGGGCTGTGGGGTTGAAGGGTATAGTGATGCTAGAATATCTGGGGTTGAAAGAGTTAAGGTGTGGTTAGAGTCCACTGACATAAATATCAAGGCAGGAGTGCGTCTTGTGTGGCTTGCCTTAATTCCTACTTATCTCAATTTTGTCTGCTTTCTTAATTACCTCAGTGCAGAAGTGTCTTTAACTAACGGACGCCATATCCAGTAGTTCGACAGAGTTTAGAGTATTGGAAGTCAGGCATATGACAGCGTCGGAGAAATTGAATTCCTGGGCCGAAAATGTGGTTGACAGGTGTGAATCAGCCCACAGATTTTTTGTACCCAAATAAGGTGAGGGCCATGGGAGTCATATTGACTGACGCCATGACAAACGAACGTACTGCAGAGGCCTTCTTATCGACCCTCAGGGATGAAGATCCTTTCCTTTTCGACGACCTGGAAACAAACGGCCCTAGAAAAACTTTTGGTGAGTATCACCATTGATAGCCTCGGTCTCCGTTCTCACTAAATAATTCCACGTCGACTTATCTGTCATTTTTCTGTTTGTACGTCTGTCCTGTTACCTGGTCTGTTCTTGTCACAACAGTGAGGGGTCGTCCACCAACTGAGCCGTTCGACTTATGGAGCGTAAACCAAGGCCTGCGCAACTTCTTCGAAACACGAAGAGACGCATTCAACGTCGTGGATATCCTTGTAGAATGCTACCTTTTGACTGTGGAAGAGTAAGATGACATACGGCTTGCTAGAGAGAGGCCGCTGTTTCTCGTACTGCACAAAATTATGACACGGGCATCTCCGGAACATGTCGCGTTTCTGAAATGCCTGGAGGGACTGTATCAAGAAGTGTGGCCGTCACCGGACACGGAGGTCGTTTCACAGGACGACACACACCAACAGAGGATCGAGAAGACTTTCAGCGGACACGGGAATTATGACATCATAGATGTGAACAGTGCCATGACACCAAAGGCCACAGTGGAGGACGTGTGGTGGTGCCCGATTTGTACAATTCACAGAGCGGAACACGCTTTTGGGTGTTGGCATGTAACCTGTGCAACTTGCAATAGAAAGACTGGAAACAAATGATCCTTGTGTCGGCGGCGTAAGGAAAAGGTGTACAAGGAAGCTTTCGCGGTGAAAAATGCTCACATGCAATGTCCCGAATGTAAGGGTTCTTAAATGGTGCTTATTTACAACGGACCCAACGAGGAGAGCTGTCACCATGTTGCTTGTGAGTGCGCCATTAAAAATCATAGGTGTGCTTGTGGGCATAAAGCAACTATGTTCATGACTATCTACAAGATGTGAGGAGGTACTTTTGGGACTTGGGGCAATTATGTACCAAAACCTGTGTGAAACTTTGCTATTAAGATGCCTTTTTTTCTTTTTTACAATAAAAGAACCAGTGTATGATCAATTGACACTGCCAACAACCACGCAGCAAATTGTATGCAATAAAAGAGGCTTTACGCTCACAAACCGCTCAGTTAATATTGTTTGTTTTTTTCAATAAAATACATTAAATTCTACTTTTGCTCAAGTGTCTCTTCACTCACAAGCATGAAATGATTTAAAAGTTATAAAAGAATTTGCAATCTGAACACATGACAACATATTTTTTACACATTTATCTTAACGTATTTTATTGATAAAAAAAGTAATTAAAAATAATTTTTTTGTCACAACGCATCATTTATTGTATTAAAGCTGTACATTAAAAACTTAGCCATGCATTACGGTCTAATACGGGGCTTGAAAATGCAGGCGAAGGAATCTCGCGGCCAGCTGCTGTAATTGCCGGTAGTATACGAAGGTCAAGCGCAACTGACTGAGAGAAAGAGAGTAGCACGAACACAGTACAAACACAGAGAATAATACAGACTAAACGCAAATACTCACGCTTCCAAAGGACGTATAATAGTCCGAACCACGGAAGCAAAACGATATAGAAAAAGGAAAAGAAACTCCAACAATAAGAAGATAGAAAGTCATACAAAACCTGACTACAGATATCTTCGGCTATAGTGCGAAGCTAAACACAGACACTCTAGTGAAGGAGGCGTGCCGGACATCCTGCTTATATAGATTCTGGGAAAGCGCCACCCCAGCTCAATCAACCAGCTGGGTAAGAATTCGATGGCCCAGGAATTCGATATCGTCCCGGACGACGAGCCGCAAAGAAAAGTCCAAACAAACGCACACCTAACAAACCATGACAGCCGCTTTAGCGCTTTTTTTTCATTGTTTTCAAAGGTGACTTGCTCTGTGTTTTTTTATGAGCACTTATTTTGTTGCGGACCTGCTGATTTGGCACGACAGAAAGAGGCATATTAATTATAGCTAAAGCCTCAATAAATTTCTGCATCCAAGTGGTCTTCTATCATCAGAAACCTTGTGAGGTGCTGTAATATTTTTTATAAGATCCAACATATGTGATCTGCTCACAGCTTTCCCTCGGAAAACAAATTCCCCTTTATCATTCCATGTTGCAACATCTCCCGATTTGGCCATTTTTTCCAAGACGTGGCATTTTTTTTTGCTTCTTGACGGAACACTTTTTATCACATCTTGAACTAAGGCGTTGAGCCCATGCATCTGATCATCTTTGATATCAGATTCTGACAAACCATCAGTGGGTAAAGATAATGTGCAAATGTTTGATTCTTTTTCACCTTGCTTAACAACAGCGATGAATCTCAGTAAAGCCACCGCGTACTGCTTCACCTTCTCGTGCAGATCCACATCAGTCCTTGATAGGATTTCGCGTATGGATTGATCCAATTCATTTTCCACAGTTTGCCATATGGGTGTGGGTGTAAACGAAAGGTTTTTTAATTAATCCTGTTGATGTTGAGGTACAAGAAACATTTTTTGGGCATGATCCATTTCAGCTATTACGTGATGCTATTAAGCTGGTTAGAAAGGGTATCACCACACTGAGAAGCGGAAGAAGAAATCCGCCCTTTTGGATCGCAGCTCTTTTATGTTTAATCCAGCGTTTTTTGTTAGCCAGAATCTTGATTCCAGCCCGCTGCCTCTTTAGCCTTTTCAGTTGATGTCTTGTTAGAGGTATATTGCCGTGTAAAATATTGAGGGCGATTTCACAAATAGTTTTTATCAGTTCTGGGCTGGCAGATTGAAGAATGGCGCTTCGCTGACGTGCTTTGCCTTCAAATAGTGCTTTTAGAAATGAAAATGTAGCAAGATTAGGTCTGACATCACTTTTTTTCCCCTCGGTAGATAAACCACAGGCCACTCTGGAGGGAACAAACCGGTTCTAAGACGATACTGTTCTGGTGTTTGAGCTTTGAGATCCACCAATATATACCCATAAGGGCCTCCAGCTCAAATGAAAAACTTAGTTAAAACCTATATTCAACATAAAATTCTAGGATATACTTTGAAACTCGCATTTTCCAGCTTTCTCACACGATTTTATCATTTCTTAAAGTTAAAAAAACTTTAAAATGATATAACATAATTGATACATTGACCTGAAAGGCCCTGCTCGTTTATTCATATTAAAAGAAAAATAGCTGGGTATATTTCGACTCTTTGACTGTTTTTAAAATGAAGACCTTGCATATAATTTAACAAACTAACGTTGCATTGAAGTTTATGAAAATAGTTTATCTATAATCGAGTATATCGGAATTTATTTATTTATTGTTACTCATTTCTAAGACTGGATGAAATATATTACAAAATAAAACATTTATAAGTGATAAATACGAAGCATTATCAAATACAAAATACAGAAAATATTTTACATGGCCAGTTAAAAAACCTTAAAAGTTTACATGCATTTCTGCTTCGGACAATTGAATGTATTGGTACGAAGTAGAGTCTTCAAAGGAATCAACAGGTCCATCACGCCGCACGACTTTAATTCAGTGCAATATCCGTTGGTGCGGAACTGCGATTACAGTACTGTAAAGTGGGAAATATTCATGGCTATTGTTGCAACTTTCACATGGTTTCAATTTAGCATTTTAGTGACCCTATAGTTGGTCTTTCCTTTAATAAATTTCCTTTTTTGTGGCGTTTTAATTTTGTGACAAATGGGTCATCGTGAAAAACGCCAAATTAAAACGCATACGAATATTTCCCGGTTTACAGTACAATCACTCTCTAATGTTAGAACCCTTCATGAACCATCTTTTGTTCATTTGACATGTTTGACATGTCTTAAAGCGATCATATCGCCTTACAAATTCGTAATTTTAAAATGGGACGTTTCAGATTTGAATTTGCATTCAGTTCATGGATAAATGTATTTTCTACTACTTGCTGTGGTGTTTTAAGGTATAAAAACGGTTTGTAAGGTGATATGAACGCTTTAAAGACATTTTTGTTGAAAATAAAAAGTAAAATATGACGAAAATGGCAAATTTCAACTGTTGTACCTGCACATATTTGCTCATAGCTCAAAGACCGTTTGAGTGCCCATCACAAAACTTACAGGAGAGCTTCTTAAAATCATAAGCTACTTCTCACATGAATTTTAAGAAATGTAAAAAATATATTTTTTTGCAATACACCTTTAAATTTTTTGATTTGCTATAACTTTTTTCCATTTGACTCTATGGAGAAAAGTTGAGGAAGAGACTTCTAGGGCTTGAAAAGAGCTTTCCAATGAGACCACAACCAACTCTCTAGCTTTTATAATTAGGGAGATACACGCGTTTGAAGTTGCAAGGGTTCGCTAATTAGTCAAAACTTTGCTAACGAATTACTAATTAGGAGGCGTTGAGCAAAAATATTTCAGATTTATTCATTACTCATAGGTCCCCACTCACCCAGAAACTCTCACAAAATTCCGAGAGATGTCTGCAAATTCTTGGTTGATTTGACATGGAATGACCCACGAGCCATTATGAATAAAGAGGATGGCTCAAGAAGGTACAACAAGAAACATCACTGCTACTATTGCGGAAAAATCGTGCAGAAAATGTCAAGGCACTTGTTGCGTCGACACAGCGATCAGCTTGATGTTGCAAAAGCATTTTGTAAAACCCACAAAACAATAACCAACGGCGGAAATTGTAGGGCGAAGGTTCAACGTGTTATTTTGGCTGGTATTAACAAGCGCGACCTCCTGGCTGGTGCGAATCACAATAAAATGGATATATTTTCTCCGTTCAACAACGGGGCACAAAAAGCACAACGGTTACAATTAATCTGACTCCATAATCAATTTAGAATACCAAATTTAGTTATACCCTCGTTAAATATCTGACTCCAAATTAGAATTAGAACTTATAGTTTAGGGACACATGCGTGAATCTCGGGGCAGCTACATCGCCAGACTCATCCGTGAAAACCCAGTTACTCAACTGACGCCCCCGGGTAATAGCGCAGTTGCCGGATCTTAGTTCGGTGAGAGCTCTAGAGGATGGAAGAAATTACCATGATAGTAGCAACTTTGGCATAAACATATCATGAACCCAGATTTATGCACACCACAGGGCCCCTTAAGGGGATCGGCCCGGCACCGGCTTATAAGCCAAGAAAGCCCTTAAGGTCAAAATCCCAGGACCGATACTACATAAACCCTTTATATGAGTAGACCGTTACTTGCAATCCAACTTAAAGCCTATCACATCCTTTAAAACATCAGCTAGCTAGTCTGGAATGATAAGGACTTACCCCCTAAGTACCGGTCGTAACGTGGCTAGAAAGGACAAAAGGATTAGGAGTCACGGAGACCACGCAAGCTTAAAGGAATAACAATGATTTATTCACCAGGTAGGCAAAAGCTTAAATCATACAAATCAACACTAAGCCAATTACAAGTTACACATAATTTTAGAAGAGGAGAATAAAGTCATACCTGGAGGAAAAGGATACACGCACTAATGGCGCGGGAAGTTCAAGATTGAAAAGGACTACTCACGTGCATTTACGTGTAGAACAGCTCATTTCTCTTTCCTATAAACCAAACCAGCAACCCCCCTCCTCCAACCAGAGAGCCCCATAAGTTAACCAGGTGAGATATCGGGTTACAGGTCTCAGGACTGAGACAGAGTCAGGCCATTTGGCTGTAAAGGAGGGGTCATTCAGACAAAAGGAACTACACTTTATTACCCAAGAGGAGATTTTACCTTACCCAAATTTAGGGAGTTTCTAAAAGTGAATGAACTATAATTTCATTTGATACGAAACATATGCCATTCAACTTCTCGAATTGTAACAAAAACATACATCTCAAACAAGCCAGGAAAATGGATGAATATGATATGGTTGTCATGAAAAAGTCTTAAGCTGAATTATTATACAGGGAAATTGTGTTATAAGTACAGAAGTGATTTCTTATCAGTATATTAAACATATGAGCATATTATGACGTTCCCAGAGGTTTAGATTATTTAAAACAGATAAGTTAGGGTCCAGTCTTACACAGATGATTGAGGGCAATATGGAGCACTGGGTAAGCCAAAGGCCTCCCATGCAGGGTGACATCAAAGGCGCAGAAACTGTGCAAACCCCCACCCCAGCTCAGAGGCTGGGTTTATTGCCTCCTCCTGTCCGCCATTCACAGATACAGTTTGCTCACACTTTGCATCCCCCAGTTCTGGTCTCCAGTCTCTTACGGGCATAAACCACCCCCACTTCCCTTCACGCAAACCCCAGCAAACAACAAACTGCTTGTCATCAGGAACTCGACAATTTGTTATATTGCATGGCGTTGAAGTCTTTTGATGCTCAGAAGGCCCGCCAGTCTTGCTGCAGTGTCACAGATGCACTCATCAGCTCCAGCAGTGCTCCAACCCCCCTTTTCCCATCTTACAATTTAGTTTTCCAAAGAATTAAAAAAAAAAAGCGACTGCAATTAGATTATATCCGAAATAAGGGGAACTACAGACATAATACTGAAGTTTTGGCGAGCCTGAAAGGCACACTCATCCCGTGGAAGCAACCGAAGAAAAGAACTGAAGGACAAGAATATATGCATTGTGTGTACTGCTATGGAATGTTCAGAAAAAGAGTGATGTGGCGACATTTTCAGGTCTGCAAATTCAAGCCTCAGGGTGAGAAATCTAAACCAGGGAAATCAAGAGTCCAAGCATTGTGTGCTTTTTCTGAACCTGCTCAGGCTAGATTTAGTGATGCTTACTGGAAGTTCTTAAGTGATATGAATCAAGATGCAATCCCAGTTGCAATTAAGGAAGACCACTGCATTCTAGATTATGGTTACAGACTTTTCAACAAGAATGAGAAGGTAATCAGCCAACACCAATATATTCGACAAAAACTGAGAGAATTTGGCAGACTCGTACTGGAAGCAAAAAAAGTTATATCTGTGAAGACTATCAAAGATCTTATAAAGACTGAAAACTATGGGCATGTTGTCACTGCTGCAAGATCCCTCGCTGGATTTAGAGATGAAACTGGCAAATACCAACGTCCATCTCTCGCTTACAAAGTTGGGCACAGCTTGCACTCTTTAGCCATGTTCATCAAGTCTGAAGGACTGAAGACCAAAGATAAACAAACAGCCCAAGATGCTGAGGAATTTGCACAGCTATACCAAAAAAGTTGGAAATTTGACATTGCAAGCCAAGCGCTAACTCAACTTGACCAGACAAAGTGGAATTCTCCTCAACTCCTTTCGTTCACGCAGGATGTTGCAAACATTGCATATTTCATTTTACAAAAGATTGTTCCATTCCGAAATCAGTAAAATTCATCTGTGCCTTTGGGTTGGGTTCTCAGCGGCACCTCTGTAAAATCTGCAAACGCTGATGCGTGGGGGAGCCCAGCGACTGTATGCGATAAATGGCTGATAAGCTCAGTCCAGAGCCATGCCAGATAGCAATAAAACTTTTGTGGACTTCCAGGAGGTGGCAATGGTCTCACCACGGGGGGGTTGTTGCAGGGCTCTGGCTGACACAATGCCCCTGTGCGAGGCATATTACTGGCCTAAGTCTAAAGTTAAAGTCCAGTTATATTAATCTGTTTCAAATAATCTAAACCTCTGGGAAGTGCATAATGTTCTTATATGTTAAATCTCCTTCTAAGAAATCACTTATATACTTATAACCCAATTTACCTATATAATAATTCATCTTAAGACCTTTTCATGACAACTGCATCATATTAGAACATATTCATATCATGTTTGGTCTTGTTATTCTCAGGAAAATCTAAGGAGTTGAATGGAGTATGTTTCATTCCCATTGAAATTATGGTTCATTCCCTTTTGGAAACTCCTGAGAATTTGGTCAGAATACTCTCTGGTAATCACCCTATTCTCCTCTCTCTGCTGAAGTGTTTTATTACATCCTCCCAATGGTGGACACCCAAAAACCGGATTCGACCCCCCTTCCAGGTGTTTATGGCCATGCCGCCTGGATCAAAGACGTGGTTTGGCTTAAAGGAAAGAGAAACAATCCATTCTGGGAAGATCGTATCCGATCTGTCCCCAGCAGCGTAAGTAAGTCTTGAAAGTAGTCCTTTTCAATTATGTAATATCGTAATTCGAACTTCCCGCGCACATTAGTGCGTGTATCCTTTTCCTCCAGGTATGACTTTATTCTCCTTTTCTAAATTGTGTGTAACTTGAAATTGGCTTAGTGTTGATTTGTTTGATTTAAGCTTTAGCCTACCTGGTGAATAAATTATTGTTATTCTTGTTAAGCTTGCGTGGTCTCCGTGACTCTTAATCCTTTTATTCTTTCAAGCCACGTTACGACCGGTACTTAGGGGGCGGGTCCTTATCATTCCAGACTAGCTAGCTGATGTTTTAAAGGTAGTGATGGGTTTTAAGTTGGATTGCAAGTTACGGTCTACTTATATAAAGGGTTTATGTAGTATCGGTCCTGGGGATTTGGCCTTAAGGGCACCCTTGGGCTTATAAGCCGGTGCCTGGTCGATCCCCTTAAGGGGCCCTGTGGTGCACATAAATCTGGGTTCATGATATGTTTATGCCAAAGTTGCTACTATCATGGTAATTTCTTCCATCATCTAGAACTCTCACCGAACTAAGATCCGGCAACTGCGCTATTACCTGGGGGCGTCGGTTGAGTAACTGGTTTTCACGGAAGAGTCTGGCGGCGTAGCTGCCCCGAGATTCATGCACGTGTCCCTAAACTATAAATTCTAATTCTAAGTTGGAGTCAGATATTTAATGAGGGTATAACTAAATTCATCATTATAAATTTATTATGGAGTCAGATTAATTGTAACCGTTGTGCTTTTGTGCCCCGTTGTTCGAACGGAGAAAATATATCCATTTTATTGTGATTCGCACCAGCCAGGACGTCGCGCGTGCTAATACCAGGAATCCTCACGCATTAACCTTCAACCCTGGCTCTTCCGTCTTTGGTCGAGCTGCGTGGGTCTTACAATGTCCAAAAACTTCATTGCCGTTTGCAGCAGCAGCAAATTGAATGCCCTGAAAGAAGAGCCTTCTCCTTCAAACTGGGAAGACCTAGCTAAAGTGACCTTAGCACAAGTCATCCTCTTCAACCGCCGGAGAGCAGGAGAAGTATCCAGAATGCCTTTGTCTGCGTACTTATCTAAGGACACATCAGAGATGCATGAAGATGTTAACTTGGCCCTTACAGCACTGGAGCAGAAGCTTTGCAAACATTTTATCCGGATAACCATAGTAGGAAAGAGAGGAAGGAAAGTTCCTGTTCTCCTCACCCTGCTCATGAGGGAATCACTCGATATGCTGACTGAGACGCATGAAGAATGTGGGGTGCTGAATGAAAACGGATACTTGTTTGCATTGCCGGATTCTGTCCATTACCTCAGGGGTTCCGACTGCATAAGGCAGTTTGTGAATGAATGTGATGACCTCAAAACCCCAAAGCGCTAACTTCAACAAAACTTCGGAAAAATATTGCTAACCTCTCGACCGTTCTGAATCTTAAGATAACAGAACTTGACCAATTGGCAGATTTTCTTGGGCATAACATTGATGTTCACAGAAAGCACTACCGCCTTCCAGAGGGCACCCTTCAGCTAGCAAAAATAAGCAAGGTCCTCCTGGCATTGGAACAGGGACGGTTAGGAGAATACAAAGGGAAGAGTCTGGACGAAATTCACCTTAATGTAAACGGTATTTAGTCTTATTATACACTCATTGGCCACTTTATTAGGTATACCAGTACATTCTAATGCAATTCTCTGAAACAAATCTGCCAAAAATTCTACCAGTACAATGTTAATTATGTTCAATTTTTGTTGACATTGTTGGGAATGTGTAAATTAAATTTTTTTTTTTTTTTTTTGAGGTTGGTTGCAGCAGTATTATACTAGGCAGCATTATATTGAGAGGTGAATATAATTTTTTGTGTTCTGTATATAAATAAGGGTGACAGAATATTAGAAGTACCTCTCAATATAATGCAGTCCAATACGGCACCACCGCAACCTGCAGCCTTAACAATAAACATAATAAATTTGCGCATTCCTCACAATATGTTAACAAAAAAACGAACATTACAAACTTTGTAAACGTAGAATTTTTGGCAGAGCTATTGCATTGGATTGCATTAGATTGCAAAGGTGGACCTAATTAAGTATCTGGTGTGTATATTTTGAGAAGAAAGTGAAAAAGGAAAACGTGATGGGTGGTGAGTTTGAGACACCAAACGCAGTGGCCAGAAATAAAGGAGGACACGCAGAAGGGAGAGAGACAAACAAACAAAACAGGAGAGTGAGAATCGCGCTTCCAACGGACCAAGATGTAGTCCGAGGAAAGGAAGCAAAGCGAGCTCGACAGGATGAACAGAAAGAGGAACACACAGAAAGATTCCCTTACTAACTAGAACTCTTCCTCAAATATGCAGCTAAACCCTAAGAGCTCTCTTACTAGAGACCTTACCGGCTAAAGTGCGAAACAAGCACTGACACTCTAGCAAGGGAATTGAGGCGGAACTAGGGCTTAAATAGAATCCGGGCGACGCCCCCAATTAATGCCAGCTGGCCCAAGAATTCGATTGAGAGCAAAACGATGTCATCCCGGACGAGAGCAGCAAAGAAAGCTCTCAAAGCCACCAAACCATGACAGGACCCCCCCCCCTCTAAGGGACAGCTCCAGAAGTTCCTCGGAAACCCCGTGTCACGAAACTCAGAAATGAGTGTGGGATCCAGAATATCCCGAGAAGGAACCCAGCAGTGCTCCTCGGGGCTATATCCCTCCCAGTCGACAAGAAACTGGGCCCCATGACCAGCACGCCTCTCGGCCAGAATGCGGCGCACAGTGTAAACCGGCCCCCCCCTCAACCATTCATGGTGGTGGCGGGGGTATGTCGGCAGGTGCCAGGACGCTTGTGCTAACCGGCTTAATCCGAGAGACGTGGAATGAAGGATGGATGCGTAAAGATCTCGGGAGCTTCAACTGGACCGTGACCGGATTGATCTTCCGCGGACCAATATAGCGGGGCGCCAGTTTTCGGGATTCTACCTTCAAGGGGAGGTCCCGGGTAGACAGCCAAACTCTCTGCCCGACCCGATAAGATGGGGTCAAACGACGCCTTCTATCAGCGATGGATTTTTGTTTGAGCCCTGAGCGCAACAGAGAAGAACGGACCCTGGTCCAAACCAACCGACAGCGACGAATGAAATGGTTGACCGAGGGAACCTCGGAATCATTCTCAGTCTCAGGAAACAGTGGGGGTTGGTAACCCACCTGGGCCTCAAACGGGGAAAGACCTGTGGAGGAATTACTCAGTGAGTTATGGGAATACTCGGCCCAAGCTAAAAATCGACTCCATGAGGAGGGATTATCAGCCACCAAACATCGAAGAGTGTTTTCTAACGACTGATTAGTACATTCCGTCTGCCCGTTGGTCTCTGGGTGAAACCCAGAGGAGAGACTCACAGTGGCCCCCAACTGCTTACAAAATGCCTGCCAGAATCTGGCCGTAAACTGAGGGCCTTGGTCACAGACCACATCCAACGGAAGCCCATGCAACTGGAACACATGGTTAACCACAAGAAGGGCCGTCTCCCGCGCCGAAGGTAGCTTGGGTAGTGCAACAAAATGAGCTGCCTTAGAAAAATGGTCAACCACGACCAAGATGACCATGTTGCCGTCAGATACAGGCAGCCCTGTAACGAAGTCTAACGCAATATGCGTCCAAGGGCGCCTGGGAACAGGCAAAGGTCGCAGCAGACCAGAGGGAGGGAGGTGGGAAGTCTTATTCCTGGAGCATGTGCCACAAGCCGCCACAAATTCCCGAATGTCTCTCATCATACCAGGCCACCAAAAACGTTGGGCCAGGAACTGCTTGGTCCGATGGGTCCCCGGGTGCCCAGCCAAGTGGGAAGAATGTCCCCACTGGAGGACCTGTGGCCTAACTGTAGGCGGAACAAACAAACAGCCAGGAGGCTCCCACCCAGGACCAGGGTCAGTCTTTAAAGCCTCCTGAACCACCGCCTCAATCTCCCACTGAATGGGTGCAACAACCTGAGTAGCCGGAATAACTGGCTCCGGGGTAGGATCACGGTCAGAGCGGTCGTAAATCCGTGACAGGGCATCAGGTTTAATGTTTTTAGAGCCCGGTCGATAGGTCAGTGTAAAATCAAAACGGTTAAAGAATAATGACCACCGCGCCTGCCGGGAATTACGTTGCTTGGTTTGCTGAATATACTGGAGGTTTTTATGGTCGGTCCACACCACAAAAGGGTGTTCAGCTCCCTCCAACCAGTGGCACCACTCCTCGAGCGCCAGCTTGACCGCCAATAACTCCCGGTCACCAATGCTGTAATTATGTTCATGGGGACAAAGACCGGGAGAAATATGCGCATGGGTGAAGCTTATTATCCCAACGAGGGCGCTGGGACAAAATAGCACCCACGCCCACCTCCGAAGCATCTACCTCCACAACAAATGGGAAGGAGGGATCGGGCTAAACCAGAATAGGCTCTGAGCTAAAACGTTTCTTTAATTCCTGAAAGGCAGCATCAGCTGCTGGAGACCAAAAAAACGCTGAGGAGGTATTCTTCTTGGTGAGCGCAATAATGGGGGCAGCAACCGTGCTAAAATTATGGATAAACCTCCTATAAAAATTAGCAAAGCCCAGGAAGCGTTGAACCTCCTTAACACTCTGAGGCGCAGGCTAATTCCTGACTGCAGCCACCTTGTCCGGGTCCATACGAACCGACCCCTTAGAAACAATAAAGCCCAAGAACGAGACAGTTTGGGCATGAAAAACACATTTCTCGGCTTTAACAAAAATCTTGGCATTGAGGAGGGCCTCAAGCACACGTCTGACGTGTTGTTTATGCTCCAAGAGTGTTGAAGAAAAAAATCAAAATGTCGTCAAGATAAACAAAGACAAGTTTCTCCAACATCTCTCGGAGGACGTCATTAACGAGTGCCTGAAACACCGAGGGGCCGTTAACCAATCCGAACGGTAAGACCAAATATTCGTAGTGCCCGTCATGAGTGTTAAATGCCGTCTTCCATTCGTCCCCCCCGAATGCAAACCAAATTATAAGCATTACGAAGATCTAGCTTCGTAAAAAATGGCGCCTCCTGCAGACATTCAAACGCGGAATTCATTAATGGAAGGGGGTATCTGTTTTTAATGGTGATCTTATTCAAACCCCTATAATCAATACAGGGTCTCAGACCGCCATCCTTCTTTCCCACAAAAAAAAAAATCCACTCCGGCAGGAGACATGGACGGCCGAATAAAACCATTAGCGAGAGCTTCCTGAATATATTCTCGCATGGCCTTACGCTCAGGTCCTGACAGCGAGTATAGCGAACCCCTAGGCGGAGTTGTACCAGGGTAGAGATTGATCTCGCAGTCGTACGGACGATGGGGAGGTAACGTCGATGCTCGTTGCTAACTAAACACTTCAGCGAGATCAGTATAGTCCTTAGGAACATTAGAAGGCAAGCTAAAATTCAGGGTGGCCCCAAATTCCTCACCCTGCTCTGAATCTAATATCTCCGTGACTGATTCAGAATCGCTAAAATCCTCCAAAAGATAATCGTCCTCTGGCTGTCGCCAATCAAATTGAGGATCCCATTCCAACCCATCCTCTGCCCCTTTTTACCCCTCGGCCGACTCCGGAGGGGTATTGTCGTCACCTGCGAGTCTGTCTGTCGTCCGTCGTCCGTCGTCCGTCCATGATTTTGTCCGGGCCAGTACTCGGCAACTAATGATCCTAGCTTCACCATATTTGGTATGGTAACTCACTATGACCCATAGATGTGCAACATCAGGTTTTTTGCTGGATTTGACCTTTGACCTTAGCACTGTGACCTTCAGCCTGGAAATCTTGTCCGGGTCAGTACTGGGCAAGTAATTATCGCAGCTTCACCAAATTTGGTATGGTAACTCACTTGGACCCATAAATGTGCAAAGTTAGGTTTTTTGCTGGATTTCACCTTTGACCTTAGCGCTGTGACCTTGACCCTGGAAATCTTGTCCGGGTGACATTTTCCGGGCCAGTACTCAGCAACTAATGATCGCAGCTTCACCAAATTTGGTAAAGTAACTCACTAGGACCCAAAGATATGCAAGGTCAGGGTTTTTGCTGGATTTGACCTTTGACCTTAGCGCTGTGACCTTGACCCTGGAAATCTTGTCCGGGTCAGTACTGGGCAACTAATTCCTGCAGCTTCACCAAATTTGGTATGGTAACTCATTATGACCCATAAATGTGCAAGGTCAGGTTTTTTGCTGGATTTGACCTTTGACCTTAGCGCTGTGACCTTGACCCTGGAAATCTTGTCTGGGTGACATTTTCTGGATTTGACCTTTGCCTTAAGCGCTGTGTACTCAGCAAATAATGATCTAATTCTCACAGCTTCACCAAATTTGGTAAAGTAACTCACTAGGACCCATAGATGTGCAAGGTCAGGGTTTTTGCTGGATTTGACCTTTGACCTTAGCGCTGTGACCTTGACCCTGGAAATCTTGTCTGGGTCACTACTGGGCAAGTAATTATCGCAGCTTCACCAAATTTGGTATGATAACTCACTAGGATCCATAGATGTGCAATGTCAGGGTTTTTGCTGGATTTGACCTTTGACCTTAGCGCTGTGACCTTGACCCTGAAAATCTTGCCCGGGTCAGTACTGGGCAACTAATTCTCGCAGCTTCACCAAATTTGGTATGGTAACTCACAGGACCCATAGATGTGCAACGTCAGGGTTTTTGCTGGATTTGACCTTTTACCTTAGCTCTGTGACCTTGACCCTTGAAATCTTGTCCGGGTCAGTACTCAGCAACTGATGATCGCAGCTTCACCAAATTTGGTATGGTAACTCACTATGACCCATAGATGTGCAATGTCAGGGTTTTTGCTGGATTTGACCTTTGACCTTAGCTCTGTGACCTTGACCCTGGAAATCTTGTCCGGGTCAGTACTCGGCAACTATTTCTCGCAGCTTCACCAAATTTAGTATGGTAACTCACTGTCACACATTTATGTGCAATGTCATGTTTTTTGCTGGATTTCACCTTTGACCTTTGCGCTGTGACCTTGAGGCAGGAAATCTTGTATGGGTCAGTACTCGGCAACTACTGATCGCAGCTTCAGCAAATTTGGTATGGTAACTCACTATCACACATATATGTGCAATGTCACGTTTTTTGCTGGATTTGACCTTTGACCTTAGCGCTGTGACCTTGAGGTAGGAAATCTTGTCTGGGCCGAGGGGTATTCAGCAACGCGTTGTTTCTAGTTTAGGAGGTACGGTGAGATAACCTCCTCACTCTCGCTCCAGGCATCAGCCTCCCCCATAACTTGATGTCTGGAAAAACAAGTTTCATTATCTCTACAATGAGAGTTGCAATTGGTGCCCCAGCGGACGATAGGATTGTTCTGTTCCCCCCAACTGATGCAAGGTTTATGTTCCCGTAACCATGAATGCCCTAAAACAATGGGAAAAGTAGGGGAACTGATAATAAAAAACCGGACCTCCTCAGAGTGGCCACCAAAGGAAATGAACATATTTAGCGGTTCAGAAACTTCGGTTATAACTCCTGTTCCAAATGGGCGACCGTCCAAAGTTCTGACCGAGCGTGACTGTGAAAGCGTAACGGTGGGAACAGAGTGCTTCCTAGCCCACTTAATATCCATGAAAAAATTCACTGCGCCCGAATCCACGAACGCTTCAATGGTAACTCTCTTGCTCCCCACAGTCAGTTCAACAGGGATTAGTGTTCGGAAGGGAAATTGGGTCTGCCCCTCTCGCGCCCCCTGAATCGCTAGAGGGGTTTTCCGTTTCCCTGAAGCTTCGGACAACGTGGACGGATATGACCCAGCTTATTACAATTAAAGCAGATTATTCTTCTGCAAGTAGGTTTATTAGTCCGACTGTCAAACGAACCATCAACTTGCATGGGCTCAACCGGAGTAGAATTTTCAGTGGGTAGAATAGGAGCCGCACACTCGCCACTAGCAACTTTAGCCCCATTGTCAGCAAGCGGCAATCTGTTTAGCTTCTCCCTGTTGCGTTCGCGTATGCGGTTGTCAATTTGCACAGCAGTACGAACTAAAGAGTCTAAAGTCGAACAGGGTTCTAATGTAGCCAACGCATCCTTAATCTCCTCAGTAAGAGCATGACTGAATACAGTCATAAGAGGAGCCTCCGGCCAGCCTGTCTGTGTAGCCAGAGAGCGAAATGCGATAGAGAACTCAGCTGCACTTTCTTTGCCCTGTTTAAGGTGCATCAAACGCATAGCTGCGTCCTGACCACTAACATCTTGATCGAATACAGACACCATATCCCTAACAAGAGCCTCCACAGATTTTACGACTGGGGAATTAGATCTGATTAGTGGGCCGACCCAAGTGAGTGCTGTGCCAGCCAACAGGGATAATATAAATGCTACCCGAGAATCCTCATTAACGAATCGTGATGGCTGAGCCTTAAAAAATATTTCACATTGGGCGATGAAATCCTTACATTTTCCGACCTCGCCACTATATCTTTGGGGCAATTGTAACTTAGGTTCTTGGGGAAGATGTATGGATGGTGCTTCTGCAACTTTTTGTTAAACTTGTGTAGACAGAGACCTAACACTCTCGGTCAAGCTTAACAGAACACTCTCCTGATTCTGAAGCGAGTTCTCTTGAAGGCGGAGTCTCTCAACTAGCTCCGACTGCTGATTACCCAAGCCTGAAAGCCCTTTAGCGAAACCAGCCAGCAAGATAAAGATAATTTCGGCCACCGCTGATGTCTCCATGTTGGCTAGAGTGTACTGTGATGGGTGGTGAGTTTGAGATGCCAAACGCAGTGGCCAGAAATAAAGGAGGACACACAGAAGGGAGAGAGACAAACAAAACAGGAGAGTGAAAATCGCGCTTCCAACGGACCAAGATGTAGTCCGAGGAAAGGAAGCAAAGCGAGCTCGACAGGATGAACAGAAAGAGGAACACACAGAAAGATTCCCTTACTAACTAGAACTCATCCTCAAATATGCAGCTAAACCCTAAGAGCTCTCTTACTAGAGACCTTACCGGCTAAAGTGTGAAACATAGCACTGACACTCTAGCAAGGGAATTGAGGCGGAACTAGGGCTTAAATAGAATCCGGGCGACGCCCCCAATTAATGCCAGCTGGCCCAAGAATTCGATTGAGAGCAAAACGATGTCGTCCCGGACGAGAGCAGCAAAGAAAGCTCTCAAAGCCACCAAACCATGACAAAACATTGCCTATCTTTAAATCCTGTACGAGTATTTGACCTTATTTAACATGCAGTGGGTGAGTGTTATGGGGGTTTTGGTTTGATTATAAGTACACAATTTCAGTTAAACCATTTATATTTTCAGTCCAGCTGTTTATGCAGCACCTTTGTATAATCTTGTTTGTCAGATTGATCTCAACAGTTTCAGCTTTCTAGCTTATTTATATTCGATTAATTGACATTTTTAGACATGGAGGGGTCAACAAGAGGGCATGGAAGGTATGTGGATATGATGGCTTTAAATGCTCTTTCATTACATATGAATATTTATGACCACTGTAAGTACATTTTGTTTGGCCCATGCAATGACTGCAGGTTTTCCTACGTACTGACCATTTTTGGCAATGCACAATTGGTTAAGAAGATCATTTTTGTATTCTCTGATGTAAATCCACAGATCAGTACAGACAAAAATTCTGTTGATGGCGTGTACTTACCAAGTTTTCAGTCATGGAAAACTGTCAGGTTCTCCTTGTCAATGGGAATTAATGTCAATCCACAGATATCTGTTTTGTATATTTGAATAAACTTTTTTTCTGTGTTCAGATGCCAGTATGCCAGAAACACAGGAGTCAGAAGATGAGGTCGGTGCAACATCTGTGCAGGAATGTACCTCCACATCATTTCCCCAAAACCAGAGGAAGTCAGCAAGAAAGAGAGGTGAGCTTAGAACAGTGGTTCTCATCCATTTTTTGGCCAGTGCTCTTTTCATTTTTCAAGTCCCTATTTTAGCTGATAGCTCTTCCTGAGTATTTCCTGAAATTTATTTATTTTTGATTTTTTTTTTTTTTTTTTAACCAGTGAAATTGCAATATGTTTGCTCGATTTATGAGACTAACGTTACAATTCAGTGATGCTGGCCTGAGGCCAATTCACCACACGCTTAACTTTGACAATTCAGGTGATTTTTATCCCCCGCCACGAAGTGTGAGGGGGATATAGGTTTGAGCTCCGTCCGTCCGTCCGTCGTCCGTCCGTCCTGTCCGAGATAAAGGGGACAGCTTTTCTCAGAAACTATTAGAGATAGGACAACCAAATTTGGTGTGTAGCTTCAGACCATAAAGGCCTTGATGGAGTTCGAAAATGAGATGCGCGCGATTATTTTTCCCACAGTTATTGCCCTTGATCCGTATTTTTGGACTCTGTCCACGGTATCTCTAAAGGGGACAGCTTTTCTCAGAAACTATTTGAGATAGGATAACCAAATTTGGTGTGTAGCTTAAGACCATAAAGACCCTGATGGAGTTCGAAAATAAGAAGCACACGATTATTTTTCCACAGTTATTGCCCTTGTGGCATTTTTGGGAGCCTCTGTTCATAGTATCTTTAAAGAAGGCATTTTGGCGGGGGATGTTGTTGACCATGTCTACTTGTTCCCTCCTGTAAGAGAATGAGTAACGTGATATCAATTTGAGTAGCTAATGAGCAATAGCTAGATGCAGGCCATTTCAACTTCACATCACTCATAGGGTGCAAGATTCTGGCTAGCATGTGTGCGAACGCTCTCTTATCTTATAATACAGGTCGCTATACTTTGAACAAAATGTAGTATAAAACAAAGTTGTGTAGCTAGCATTTTGCAATGAAGTAAATACTTAAAGTGTTGTGAAAAAAGTTTTTGCCCCCTTCCTGATTTCTTATTTTTTTGCATATTTGTCACATTTAAATGTTTCAGATCATCAAACAAATTTTAATATTGGACAAAGATAACCCAAGTAAAGACAAAAAGGCAGTTTTTAGCTTACCGGCCCTATGGGCCGATAAGCTTCTGTCATGGTGCGGCATCCGTCGTCCGGAACATTTTTAATCTTTTTTTTTGGCCTGATGAATTTTTGTGTAAATTTGCCATAACATACTACTAGGCCATATCTCCAGACGTTTTTTTTTTTTTTTCTCGGATCTTTGAATAGGTTTTGTTAAAGTTGACCTCAGATGATTTTGAAAGGTCAAAGTTGAGGTCAAGGAAAATATTATCAATGTTAAAAGATAGGACTTGAAATTTCAAAAAATTATTTCTCAAACTGTCATAACTTCTTAGGTCACCTGAATAGTGTGACCTATTCTAATCGCCTTTTGTCCGTCGTCGTCCGTCGTGCGTCCGTAAACAATTTACATTTTGGAGGACTTCTCAGAAACCACACATCCGATTTCAATAAAATTTTGCAGGAAACTTCCTTGGTCAAATATGCACCAAAATTGTGAATTATATGGTGCCCACCCCCAGGGGCTCGGAGGAGCGGGGCTAAAAGTAGTCAATATATTTTTGACGACTTCTCAGCAATCGTTCATCCGATTTCAATAACATTTTGCAGGAACCTTCCTTGGTCAAATATGCACCAAAATTATGAATTACATGGTGCCCACCCCCAGGGGCTCTGAGGGCCGGGGCTAAAAGTGGTCAAATTGGCTGACATTTTAAAAATCTTCTTCTCCAGACCCAGATATGCTGGAAACCAATACTCTTCATTGATGGAAGGCTCTTGAGGTGCTGTATCAAAATTGTGAACTTCATTGCCCTCGAGCTCCATGTTTGCCCCTGGGGAGGGAGTGAAGTTTTTTATACTCTATATAGGAAAATGATACTTTTGGGTATATTTGGTTCATTGACATCAATAAGGTCAATTTTTATACAACTCAGGTGATCGTTAAGGCCCATGGGGCTCTTGTTTTCTAAATCAGGCAATCAACTCAGATTGATGCACTTTATGAACAGTGCGAGTGCCCTTTTGATTGAATAGACGGAAGTGGGTCTAGTGGGGGCGCTGTACTTTAACATTGGGCCTTACGGAAAATGGGCAAAATGGCCTGTGGAAGCAAAATGGTTGCAGATAGAGATTAAGTTTGTATTATCAACATATAGGAAGTCATACATGACCTATATATTGGTTGTGTTAAAGTT
Organism: Gymnothorax javanicus; assembly: GCA_029692085.1. Lineage (NCBI taxonomy): Eukaryota > Metazoa > Chordata > Actinopteri > Anguilliformes > Muraenidae > Gymnothorax > Gymnothorax javanicus. The sequence goes on from CM056200.1 coordinate 48,019,550, forward strand.
GACCTCAGATGACCTTGAAAGGTCAAACTTGAGGTCAAAGCAAAATGTTACAATTTTCAAAGGCTTCTAAGCTTGAAAATATTGAAGATTGGGAACATATGTGTATTAAACACTTATGGGGCATATATGAAATTTCTTTTGGTGGCCTTGAACTTGACCTTGGGTGACCTTTGAAGGTCAGACTTCACATATCAAAATTATATTGACTTTTATCACCAAAATTATTATAGATAGAGCTTATATTTGTATTGTGGGCATATAAGAAGTCATGTATTAAGTTTCATTTGATGACCTTGAACTTGACCTTCAGTGACCTTCAACGGCCAAACTTTAAAGTGAAATTTCAATGATTTATATCAGCAAAACCGTTACAGATAGTGTTTGTTTGTACTGGAGACATATGAAGTCAAATATGAACTTTCATTTGATGACCTTCATATTGACCTTTTGAAGGTCAGACTTGACCGAGTGAAAATTCTATGACTTCTATCACTAAAAAAGGTCACCGATAGAGCCTAAGTTTATATCACCAAAGGAAGTCACACATGAACTTTCATTTGGTGACATTCGACTGTTGGTGAAATTTACCAACTGTCAAGTTGAAATTTGAAAAAGTTACAAATTACTTTTTCTCACAGGCCCAGGTAGGTTTGGATAGCTTCTTTCCCCAAATAAATGAAATCATCATTTAAAAACTGCATTTTATATTTACTCAGGTTATCTTTGTCTAATATAAAAACTTGTTTGATGATCTGAAACATTTAAAGGCTGTATCAGCGATATGAGGTCACTGTTGTTGACAATTGAAACGTTCTCAAAACACAACAGAGGCAGTCGCCCCTCCCCTTCAGGAGCTTGGAACATGAACGCGCTTTTCTTAAAGTGAAACGTCTGAGTAAGTATGGCTCACTCAGTTGGGTAAATGGTCGTGTACAGCTCATTGTGATTAATGCCCGGTAGCAACAATGACGGCCATTGCCAGACGATAAATTTAAACCATTAGTGCTAGCTACAACAAGGTATCTGACAAGTTGCTTAGCTCAGCATAACAAAATGAGTATAAACAACGTCACATAGCTCACCACTTTTAGCTAAACTCATCACGCGGTTATGGGCAATTTTCCCAAAGCTAGGCCATCAACGATACTTCAAAAATGAGCAATAAATCCTACTTTATTCTGGGTATGGCTGATGATGTTGATATGCATTTGGAAAAGCAGCTCATGACCAATCATTATGCCAAGTTTCAACAAAATCGGGATAATGTCCAAATGTGTCCAAATATTGGATGGAATATTGTGTCTCATAAAAAATTTATCATTTACATGAACTGTTGTATCTTTTGTTTGTGTGTTTCCACATAAATTTTCAATCACAATACTAACAGATCGATGTGTCACAAAAAATGAAAGCTATTTGCATTAAGTGTGGAGCAACTATTTATTCACCTTTCATATTGTTTACTTAACACTATTTTTTCCATCCAACATGTCCACTCCGACACATTGGTCTGTACCTATTGCCACAGAATGGGGAAGCCCATTATTTTGGATGTATATAACAGACATTATGAAGAGATATTAATTAAAAGTTCAATATTTTACATTGTTGATGCTTCCACCTGTTGTCAAGGTACCAAACATCTTCCGTCCAAATGTGTCCACTCCGGCACATTTGTTTTTCTGCTTGTTGTGTGTCTTTAGAGTTGCTAAATATAAGACATTTTCTGTTTAATACAAAGGCAAATATGCAATAATAATTTTAGTAAATATAAGTTTCTGAAAGGTCACATGCTTCATTGTTACATGTAGGCCAAGCGCAATGTCCAGTGATTGTCCACTCCGACACAAGACATGAAAAAATATTTGGCTTCCAGCAGAAGTGGAAAGACATTCAAGATGAATCAGCTACCATCAACTTTATGAAGCCCCAGGCTGGACAGAATCGTTTTGTATGGCCCGCAAAGCCTGAAAGGGACACACTCCCTGTTCAAGAGATACTAGCTATTTAGCCTGGATGATCCGCCTGCTCCAACTCCCAGACGACATTTTAGTCTCCCAGATAAAACATACATGGTTGCTGAAGCCACTATGGCCAGTTTAATAAAATGATTGTATCCCCGGACAAAGTCAGAGATAACACAGATGTTGTCCAAATGTTTGTCCACTCCGACACATATGGAGCATGATCACATATTCCGTGTTAGTGACATTCAAGGCTTAGTTCAGGGTTCTGATGTTAGAGATAATACTAGTAACTTTAAGGAGATGCAAGAAAACTGTCTTTGCAGTATTATTTTGCCTGTTTTGGAAGAATAACTTTAGTTCCTGTACATATTTTTTACATTTGGCAAGTAAGCGAAATTCTTTCTCTTAATTTTAATTAGCAGTACTTGGCATTTGCATAAAATATGATTTGGTGAACCTACTCTACAATATAGATGACCCAACACATGGTTAAAAGGTTTAGTATATAATTCTTGTTTATGTCCTAAAAATGTCCACTCCAGCACAAATGAACTAAAATTATTGTTGAGGCAATTGATGCCAAACAATTTTGCCTATGACAAAAGTAGGAGCACCTACAGATGGGTCAGGTGTTTGACTTTGGACATAACTATGCAATTTATTGTGTAATTTGCATACTCTAACAAACAGTTTGCATGAGCATTTTCAAAATTTGCGGAGAAAACTTGCTGAAAACTTAATTTTCTCAATTGTTTATGATACATATCGACATGGAAATATTTTTGCATCAAATTTTGATGTTCAGGTGTTATTCCAGATAAGCAAACCACAACATTTTGGTACATACCATATACTGAGGAGCTCAGTTTTTAGTGGTTGAATAAATAATTTTTCGCAAGTAACTCAACTTTTTGTTGTTATTGCAAAACTGTCATAACATCTGTAGCATACTAACATTAATTTTTCATAAATATAAGATCTGTTGTTTTAATATCCACTGGAAGTAACATAGCAAAATGTATTTCCAATTTTGACCCCATGAGACATGGATGGCCTAAGTTGGTGTGAAATTGCCCTAATACATTCATCGAAGAATTTCAACTTGGAGTACTAACCAGAGAAAAAATGTTATTACATGAACACGAACTCTGGTTTGATCAGACAGAATTAGCAAACTCACAAGCTTGCCAACTGAGAGTTGGCAAAGGTTGCTAACTCGCTCCAAAGAGGAAATATCGATCTCTCTACTGTTTGATTCATTCACTCGCTCTACTGTTTGATGCATAGACTAGCATGATCTATGCAAGATAGCTTTACAAAAACAATACACAAGCTTTCTTCAATTTTGCTCGGGATGACAATTTACAATTCACGTCCAACCGAGTTAGCACCAGCTCTAATCACTTAGAAACAAGGCGACCTGGGCGTCAGAATGAAAACCATTCAACTCCCGGAATTCTCTCCAATGTTGGTTTGCTTTCCCTATGTTTATTCGGGACTTCGCATAGCTGTGATCGCGTTCCTTTTTCCTCGACATGCACTAGTTTGAGCGTCTCTTTTTCAGTTTCGCTTCCGTCATGCTTCACTCTGCGCGTCGGTAGTGCCAGTTCGTTTCGTTGCGCAGTCCCACCCACTTGTTGTGCACGAGCAAGGAACTGGCGCAGAAGACCCACCCCTGCCCTGCGATTCGTTAGAACACTTCTGTTGATGTTTGGGGACGCGGGTAGGTCCCCACGAGTTTGTGTATCTTTCTCAGTGTCTACCTGGCTGAGGGGGCCTGCAGAGACCGGAGTTATTCACCGCCCACTCATGGGAAGAGCTGCTAACAGTTCATGAGGAAAAATCTCCTGTACGTGAAAAATTATGTTTTGGCTCAGAATCGCTGATACAACCTTTAAGTGTGACAAATATGCAAGAAAATAAGAGATCAGGAAGGGGGCAAATACTTTTTCGCAGCACTGTATCCTCACTCATCGAGTGATTCTGCATTCATATTCTAATGTTTTCTGTCCATCAGCTGGGTCTTCAGCAAAAAGCTGCAGGAAATGTGGCTAAATGTGATGGGTTAATAACAGCCCTCTGTCAGAATCTTGGCGTGCTATTAGTTCGACTATATTGATGACTAATTAAAAACATAAGAATGATCTGTGAATGTGATTAAGAATAATCATCCTTGCAGTATGGTCTTTTATTTAAAAACTGGCTGTAGGCTCATTGGTTTTGTCCCCTGAATTTAGACATCTTCAAATAGGGCGATATTTGATTTTTAAACATTTTCCTCCTGAATATTAACATCTTGCCTATATTGATCAACATAAGAAAAACCTTGCATATGGTCTTTAGCCTGTAGGCATTGGTTTCAATAGACATCTAACGTGTTGATTTTTAAGGAAATATTAACATCTTGCCTAAGTCAACTTAGAAAAAATACGAGGCCTATTTAAATACATTACCTGTTTAAAAAATAAGTGATATGGGTCTAAAACATAATGTTTTGTAGTAATTTGCAAAAAATTTGTGTCATTCACATTCATTTTGCCCATTTTATCAAGCCCATCTTGCTCTTGCGAGAAAATTGAGGTTTTGACTCGGCCAGAAGATAGAGGCATGGCTGGGCGGAGGAGGTGGTGCGAGGGAAGAGGGTGGGAGGAGGGAGGAGTGGCTTGAAAGCACAGCCATAGCAACGTGTGCATAGTAATACAACGTGTGACCTTATCATGGCTGAATCTATCAACCATTCTGGGTGGCTCTGACGTGCTCCTGCAGTCTGAGTGCGATGCACTGAGCCCTGCGTGAGATTTACTAGCGAAATAGCCTAAAAACAGGGGGAATATAAATGTAAATGTAAACATTAGTACATCTAAGTTCCATGATCATATAATCAAGAGTAACACGCTGCGTTTGGACAGCAGAAAGAGACAATAATATACAGCCATCCATCAACAAATTATCAGAATATGCAAGGTTAATGCTGGCCTAAATTAACTCTGCTGGCTAACGTTAGCTTTTTGCTCGCAGAAATTTAGTGTATGTTTGGAGCATTATTTCGCCTGCTTACCGACATCATAGTGTAGCTTCTTTGGCATCTATAGATTGCTTAGGTTGTCTAGTTTCATATGATGTGTGTATCTCCAACTTAGCTGAAATAAAGCCCACTACAGCTTTGGAAATACAGCATGTCGGGAGAACCCATAGGCTGTGAGGGTAACATTTATGTATTGGCTATTCTATCAAGTTTCTTTTGAACTACACCACATTAGCTTACGGTAATGTAATGATAACACTGAAGTTTTGGGAACCAAATTGTCAGCTAATGCGAAAGTTAACATTTACAGACAATATTAAAGTGGCGGGTTCTGTAGTGTTGGAACAACACCTTTCTGGAGGTCCAGGTTTTTAGCTAAGCCGGCTGTGTACTGGGCTATGTTGGAAAAAGAGTCTGACGTGAAATGCTGAGCACACATGAAAAGGTTTGTGGCAGGGGCCGCAGAAACATTGTCGGCAAAAATAAATGCAATCCACTTGTTCCTTTGCGATCATCGCCCATTTTTATGTGGATTTTGTCAGACAACAACAGCATTTGTGTGCACCAGACCTTGTAGCTCCTGTCTTCTCCGACAATTTTTTTTGGCGTGTTTGTGGAAAACAGTGGGCCCGGTTTGCTACTCCCTAGCCACACCTCGACTCCTCCCCCTTGCAGGTACACGTTATCAGTATGCCGAAACTGAAATCTCCATTTTTCATGCCTCCAGAATTGATGAGGAAAAAAGGAAGGAAGGAAGCCGCTTTGATTCTAAAATGTCTCAGATTTTGTCATTGCATTAACAACAAAAACACTTAAAAATAGGCCTAGCTTTTTCACACATAACAGCAGCTTGCAATAGTTACAAGTAACAAAAATATACATAAAGGCCTAGTATTTCCAGAGACATTATGTAATGGCAGCAGCTTGCATTAACATTTAGTCCAATGGCCAAAGTTAGAAGAACTTTGTAAATGAAAATATTTGAAATTGTCCATTAAGTGACCTTGGGTTTGACTTTCAAGGTTACTACTCAAGGTGAAAGGTCATGCTACCAAATGAAAGCCCTTATGTGAAGACATCTAAATGCAACACTAAAAATTTTCCAATTCTTTGAACAAACTTGGTTGGCCTTGTCACAAGGCTGCTCCATAACAAATATGAAGTCGTTCTGGCTTACAGTTTGGAGAATAAGATTCTTGAAAAATTGCCAACAATGCTGGATGTGCATCACGCCAATTGTCCATTGGCACCTTTGGACTAAAAATACTTGAATGGAAATATACTTTAACATAAGCCAGACTTTATTACTGCAGATAGCTGTAGCTTGCTGTAGGTCAACAACAAAAGGCCTAGCTTGTCAGCCAGTAGACATCTTCAGACTACTGATTCTTATTAAGAAATATCAGGGTATCCACATTTCTGGAGTTAGACGGGTACATAGCCCATTAACTGTAAGGCTGGCAGATGAGAACACCCACTTCGGGGGCACAAGTAGTGCCTCGCCAACTCTTACAGTAGGGGAAATCAGGAGTTGTTGACTTTCCTCCACTCTATTGGTTTTGTATCCAGTAGTGGGGAAACTTCAGTACAGACGAGAAATCTGTTCATGAGTATAGTACATTTTATTAATAAAAGCGCCTTTCAGGACACTGTACAACAAGATTAAAAGAAAAGAAAGAGACGACAATAAAATAAACACAATAAAACAGTTCAACAGAATACGCAAGTCTAAACAGATGGGTCTTTAAGCGTGATTTGAAAATGTGGATAGAGGTGCTGTTTCTAAGATCGGAGGGGAGGGAATTCCAGAGATGAGGGGCAGAGCGGCTAAAGGCTTGGGAACCAAAGGTGGACAGACGGATAGAGGGAACAGTGAGATTGATCGAAGAAGAAGATCTGAGAGTGCAGGAGGGAGTGTTGATGTGAAGGAGATCAGAGATATATGAGGGAGCGAAGTTCTGAATAGCTTTGAATGTGAGAAGAAGAATTTTAAAGTCAATGCGGTAGAGGATGGGGAGCCAGTGTGTAGAACAGGGGTGATGTGATGAGTGGACGGAATTTTGGAAATGATACGGGCACCAGCATTCTGGACTAATTGAAGTTTATGGAGGGATTTATGTGGAAGACCAAACAGAAGTGAATTACAATAATCAAGACAGGAGGTGACAAGAGAATGGACAAGAATAGCAGCGGTAGTTGGTGTGAGGGATGGGCAGAGGCGATTAATGTTGCGTAGATGGAAGTATGCTGTCCAGGTAACACGATTGATGTGAGCATGAAAAGAAAGTGTGGAATCAAGGATGACACCCAGACTCTTAACCTGTGGGCAAAGGGAAATCAAGGATCGATCAATCGGGACGGTAAAAGTGCCAGATTTTGACAGGATGGATTTGGTGCAAATAAGTAAAATTTTGGTTTCATCACTGTTGAGTTTGAGAAAATTGATCGAGAACCAGGATTTGATTTCGTGGAGGCAAAGCTGGACTGGTAATCTGGCGTACCGGGCAATGCCCGGTGGGCCGACGCACATTTTGGGGCGATGCAATCATAGTTTATAAAATTGTAATAATATCGATAATTTTGAACGACCGCGCCTGCCTTTAAAACACGGAAAGTGGCCCATTGGTTCATTTTCTACACTGACACAGGGCTGGCTCAATGAAATCTCTGAGCCCTCCCTTCTCAGGGGAAAAAAAAAACTCAGTTGCGTACAGCCCACTGGTAGCCAGGTAACAATCTAAAAACGCGTATCAACGACTACAAGATCAAACAAAAATGTCAGAAAGCAGTTTAAAAACTAAATAAAGTAAACAGACATTTTCTTTCAAACGCAAAAAAAATTGACCAGCTGTTTGGCCAATCATCCTCATGTAATTTAGGGGGACACGGAAAGCGGTAAGACTGACGTTAAATGAATAGGCTATCGCAAGTATGTATTCGGTTGAGCTTACAAAAGGCCCCCACTGATGGACTAGCTGATTCTTATGAAGAAATATCAGGGTATCCACATTTCTGGAGTTAGACGGGTACATAGCCCATTAACTGTAAGGCTGGCAGATGAGAACACCCACTTGGGGGGGTACTATTTGATGCATATTGATTTGTTGTTTTACGGTGGCAAATAAAATTTGTCCTGGAATAGAGCAAGGAAGACTTTTAAATTTTCTTATTTAAAACCCGGTCTTGACGTTCAGAATCACCTGCCAGTAAACTTGCAACCAGCATCTTCTGAAGCTAGTTTTCTATGCCCTATTGAGTCTGTATATGTTTTTAAAAAAGGTTATGTATTAATTAATCCAAATAGTGCAATGGTCTTAATAAAAAATTATAAAAAAAAAAGTCACATTTCATTTTCACATTCATTCATGTAAATATATTAATAATATAATAATTTATTTTTTGTCATGGTGGTGCCATTTGCCACCAAAAAGAAGGTTTAATTCGGCCTGGGGCTTTTCTGTGTGGAGTTCCAGGGCATGTAGGCTATGACTGAGCTTAATTTTAACTTTTGGTAACAGCATAGTGCGCTCGTATGGCGGGCTGTCACGTCACGATCAGGTTGGGCTGCCAAGGCCGTTTTTTTGTCCCTGCGTGGAGACAATCACAGAGGGAAGTGGGCGGGAGGGTGAAATTGGGTTTCGTGGAGTGGTAGATCTGGGTATCATCCGCGTAGCGATGAAAGTTATTGTTAAATTTCCGGAAGTCATGGCTAAGTGGAAGAAGGAAGATGAGGAAAAGAAGGGGACCTAAGACAGAGCCCTGGGCAACGCCGGAGGTAACTGGAAAAGGTTGGGATTTGAAGGAATGCAGTTGAACAAACTGAGAGTGGCCAGAGCGATAAGATTTTAACCATTGAAAGGGTCTGAAATACCAATAGAAGACAGTCTGTCAAGGAGAATATTGTGGGGGATGGTATCAAGTGCTGCACTCAGATCAAGAAAGATGAGAATAGATAACAGTCCAGAATCTGCTGCCATGAGGAGATCATTGGTGACTTTATCGAGAGCAGTTTCTGTGCTGTGGTGGGGGCGGAAACCAGATTGGAGTTGTTCATACAGGTTATTGTCAGATAGGTGAGAGTGGAGCTGACAGGCAACTATTTTTTCAAGAAGTTTTGACAGAAAAGGTAGAGATGGGGCAGAGGTTATTAAAATGGTTAGGGTCAGTACCAGGTTTTTTGAGAGTGTGAGTAATAGAAGCTGATTTGAAAGAAGAGGGAACAACACCAGAGGAAAGGGAGGAATGGATGATACTGGTGATCAGAGAAGCAAGGGAAGGAAGGCAGTCCTTCACAAGGAAGGAAGGGAGAGGGTCAAGATGACAGGTATCAGGCTTGGATTTTCTAATGAGAGCAGAGATTTCTGTTTCAGAGGGAAGATCGAAGCATGAAAATGAGTGAGTGAAAGTGGAGGGGAGGCCAGGGGGTAGGTGCAATTAGGAGTGATCGAGGGCAATTGTTGGTGAATCTTGTCTACTTTGGCAATAAAAAAAAACATTAAGGAATTACAGAGTGCATTAGAGGAAAAGTGAGAGGCCAGAGAGTCAGGGAGATGAAGGATCTTGTTGACCAGTGAGAAAAGTGACCATGTGTTACCTTCGCCTGATGTTATAAGAGCAGAGAAGTACGAGGATTTAGCAGATGAAAGGGCACCCTTGCACGGGAGAATATGAATATTGAATATTTCTTTATGCACCGTAAGTCCAGTTTTCTTGTAAAGACGTTCCAGCCAGCGACCTTTAGCCTTTAGTTGGCATAAGGCAGGTGTGAACCAGGGAGCAGAACGGGAAAAGGAGACAGGGCGAGTTTTCAGAGGGGCTAGGGTGTTAAGAAGATTGTGAAGACCAGTATTGTGGTGACAGACCAGATCATTAGGGGAGGAGAGAGAATTAAAGGAAGGGAGGAGTTAATACCATGAGAGAGAGTTAATTTCTTGAGATTACGTTGATGAGACGTAGAGGTTTTAGATAATGTTACATTGACATTGAATGAAATTAATGAATGATCAAAATCAGAAGGGCAGTTGCAAAACAGTTAAAAGGAGGACAAACAACAAATCAGGTCCAAATATGACCTTTACAGTGGGTTGGAAAGTTAACATGTTGTTGTAGGCAAAACTTTTAGACAGGAGATGAAATCATTCACTGGTATTGTCCATATGGATATTAAAATCACCCAACAGAATTAAATTAGAGGAGAGCGTGCACAAATGGGTGAGAAAAGCGCCAAGTTAATGCATGAAATTATTATTGAACTTGGGAGGACGGTAGACGATGGCCACAACAACAGGAGAAGGTCCATTCAGTTGCGCTACAACAGATTCAAATGAAGGGTTGAGATGGGTTCAATTCATCGTGAGACCTCCGCCCCGGCCAGAGAGGCGAGGCTGAGAGATGTAAACAAACCCAGCTGGTGCGGATTCATTCAGTGCGTAGAAAACGCCAGGTTGTTGTCAAGTTTCAATTAGGAGATCTTGAAGCAGGAGGCCTTTGTTTGTCAGTGAACGAATGTTGAAAAGTCCAAAGTTGACTTTGGTGAAGGCATGGGAGCCGTGACTGATAGCCAGCCGAGGCAGGCTAGCGAGGACACTATGGTTGGCTCTCCGCCCGGAGTTCCTTGGTGGAAGATGGGAGGACGACCAGAAAGATCGGATGGGGTTGGAGTAGTCAAACTGGAAACTCCGACGGGACCCACGATGGATATATTTTCGGCGAGGATGATAGGCAATGTCCAGGAAAAGGTGCAGCTCTGGTGATGGTAACAGCCAGGCGGAAGTGTAGTTGTAAAAGCTCCCTCACCGAGTACCGGATGACTGCAGTCAAAGGATGAGATGTCATGAGCAGGGCAGTCCAGGTGAGCACCAGCTCGAGAAACATCCCATTAATCCAGACACCGGCGGCTAAGGTAAGAGTGAGCCGAGCACTCACCAACTCCAGACAAGACGTTGGTATGGCAAAGGTTGCAGTAGCGAGGATTGCAGAAGTCAAATCTGTTGCAGTCAGGCAGAATCAGTCAGACCGCACAACAGAAACAAAAAAAGTTAAAGATAAAAAGTAAAAGGTACCAGGGAGCAGCGGCAGCTAGACGCGCACAGCGTTCACTCGCCCGGCATGAAAGCAGCAGCCAATTTGTTGATGAGGGGGTGTACTCATTTTGTTTTCAATCTTGGAAAACTGTCAGGTTTTCCTTGTCAATGGGAATTAATGTCAATCCACAGATATTTGTTCTGTATATTTGAATAAACTTTTTTTCTGTGTTCAGATGCCAGTATGCCAGAAACACAGGAGTCAGAAGATGAGGTCGGTGCAACATCTGTGCAGGAATGTACCTCCACATCATTTCCCCAAAACCAGAGGAAGTCAGCAAGAAAGAGAGGTGAGCTTAGAACAGTGGTTCTCATCCTTTTTTTGGCCAGTGCTCTCTTCATTTTTCAAGTCCCTTGCCACCCCCATCAAATAGAGTGGGTAATTGCCTTCCTGAATATAATTATCTGCAGCATCGTTTGCTCACTGGTCCATTGTCCCTGAGATGTCGAGACATCCCGGCACTGAGGATGGGAACCAGACGAAGGGGGAAACCCCGCAGGGCAGAAGGCAAAGGTACAAAGTCCACAATCCAAAAATCACAATCCAGTAGGGTAGGATAAGAGTCGAAAACCAGGGCAGCAATCACAGTACTCGTGGTCGGGCAAAAACAGGTTCGGTACACAGGCACAGGTTTGTCAGAGAAGCAAAAGCCAAAATCCAGTGGGCGTAATCCAAACCGTTAACAGGGCAGCAAACACAAAACTCGTGGAAAAAGGGTTCGTAAACAGATGCAGACAATAGTACCAAAAAGCAGAGCCAAAAAATCGCGGACGGTCCAGTCAGAAGAGTAACACTATGAGTACAAGGCGAAAATGATAGCAGCACAGGTAAACAAGAGGACCGTTCTGACAACTGCAGTGAGAAGACAGCTTTACATTCAAGGGAAGTCACATGCTATGATTAGGATCAGGTGATGAGGATCAGACTAATTACGTGGGAGGAAACACAAGGGAGAACCTAACCACATGAAATTGGCAAAAATAAAACGCGGACAGGGAACACGAGACAGCCTATGACAAGACATACAGCTCCGGTTAGGGAGTTCTAATGTGCACAGATAATGAGAGGTAGGACAGAGTGGAGCAGGTGCGGAGGATCCGCTGAATTGCAGCAAAGACTAAGTGCAGGCAAGAGGCGGAGACTAGAACAGGGCGAAAAGCTGAGAGCTTGTTAATCAATTAGTAAGTGCAGCTATACAATCCCTAGTGCTCGTTAGTAAGTTAGTATTATATACAATGTTAGTCTGGGTTAGTAACAACAAAAACAACAAACTGTTAGTATTGGTCAGTAAAACAGAAAAGAGAGGCGAAAAACGAGATTGAAGGAATGTTTGAAACCCAGAAACCATGAAATCACCTGTGACACAGGACTGGGGAGAAGCTGTAGCTTAACAAAAGACCAGACAGGGGAAACAAAGTGCAATGAAGGGCATAAACAAAGACATGGACCGAATCTAACAGAATAGTGGATTGGGAATGGCAAAAACGAAAAACATGGCAAAGTACAAAAACTAAACAGGACATGGCAAAACCTAACAGAACTGATCATAAACATAACAGGGAATGGCAGAAACATAATAAACATGGCAGAATCAGAACAGACAGAGCAGAATCATAACAGTACCCCCCTCCTACGAAACGCCTCCAGGCGTTTCAACTTGCTGGTCTGGGGTGCGAAGCATGAAAGTCTGTGATTAGGCTTTTGTCGAGGATGTAGCGGGCAGGAATCCAGCTGTTCCCAGTCGACAGAGGTACTGGTATCCGCGACCTCGTCGACGATGTCCAACAATGTTCGCAGATTGAATGCCTCGATGATGAAAAAGTGGTGCGGATCAGGACCAGAAGACAGGGGGTGGGTAACAGCAGGCTTGATCTGGGACACATGAAAAGTAGGGTGAATTCTGCAATTGTTGGGAAGACGGAGGCTAACAGCAGTGGGACTAATTTTTCTAATAAAAAAGGGACCCAGGAACTTGGGGAACAGCTTTCCCCACTCCCCTTCAGGGAATGTCCCTGGAAGACAGCCAGACGCCAGAGCCCAAGCCGGGTAAGCAGGAGCCGAGTCGTCTTTTTGTCCGCTAAGGATCTTCATGACCAGTGAGAAAAAGTGACCTGAGCAGCGCTTCCCGGTGGATGGTCCGCTTGCATAACTCAGGGCAGATGGGACAGCAACTTCCTCTTCCTGGCAGGGGAATAAGGGTGGTTGATAACCCAGACAGGCTTCAAAAGGGGACAGACCAGAGGCAGCGGAAGAACTGTTGATGGCGTATTCAGCCCAATATTTCTTTCTTGGAGCAGAGGCAGCGGAGAACAGTCTCAATGCATTGATTGGCCCGCCGGTTTGGCTTTAGTTTGAGGGTGGAATCCTGAGTATAAGCTGACGGATGTGCCTAGTGAGTTGCAAAATGATTTCCAAAATTTAGCTGTGAACTGGGGACCACGATCAGAGGTGATGTCAGTGGGGATGCCGTGAAGTCTAATGACATGTTGAATGAGGAGGTTGGCAGTTTCTTGGGCAGAGGGGAGCTTGGTGAGGGAATGAAATGGACGGCTTTGGAGAACCTATCAACAATAGTGAGGATGGTGGTGAACCATTGGATGGGGGCAGACCAGTAATGAAGTCTAGTGAAATGTGTGACCAGGGGCGGTGTGGGAGGGGTAGAGGTTGTAACAGACCGTGAGGTTTGGTGTGATGATTTACCCTGGGCACAGACCGAGCAGGCAGAGACATAGTCCCGGATGTCCTAAGAAGATTGAACCAGAGAGAAGTCCTGGGTACGGCGGATTCCTGGGTGGCAAGACAGGTTAGAGGAGTCCCCCATCCAGGACTTGGGGGCGCATGGTAATGGGGAACAAAAAGAGAGTTAGTAGGACATGCACTGGGCGCAGGAATCCCCCTGGACCTCGTTAATGTCCATGGAAATGGCGCTGACGAAGGTCTTTTGGGGGAGGATGGTGTCAACAGGGTTCTCGGTGAGTGTTTCAAAACAGCGGGATAGGGCATCAGGCTTGACATTCTTGCTGCCAGGGCGGTAAGCAAGATGAAAGTTAAAACGTAGAGCCCACCTGGCTTGACATTGAGCCTCTTGGCAGTTTGAAAGGTTTTTGTGATCCGAATGATCTCAGTGCCCTTCAGCCACTGCCTCCATCCTCCAGGCCAGCTTAACAGCTAGGAGCTCCCGGTTCCCGATGTCATAATTAGTTGCCGGGCTAAAGAGAAGAAGGCACAGGGGTGGATCTTGTCATCTTTCTCTGACCTCTGGGATAGGATAAACACTAATATTCAGGCATCCACCTCCACAATGAACTTAGCTTTGGGATCAGGAATGGAAAGGATGGGAAGTGGTGAATCATTGAGGTTTTGAAAGCTTGCTTTGTCCGTCTACAAAACTTCACCTTGTTAGAGGTAAGAGCAGTGAGGGGTGCGGCAACTGAGCTGTAGTTTCATGAAGATGTAAAAGTTCGGTGAGGAATTTTGAAGAGACCTGGTCCGCAGGTTGTCCATAACCTTGGATGGGTCCATTAATGGCGTTGGGGGAGATGATGAACCCCAGGAAAGTGGTGGTCTGGACCGAAACTCACACTTCTCCGCCTTTGAGGAGGCGATTCTCTAGCAGGCGCTTGAGGACTTGGCGACATTGCTGGCATGCTCGCCCTGGGATCTTGAAAAGATTAAGATGTCATCCAGATAGACGAACACAAACTTGTTAATCATATCCCTCAACACATCGGACCAATTCCTGGAAGACCGGTAGTCAATCCGAAGGAAGATTATTCCCAGTGTCCGGTAGGGGTGTTGAAAGCAATCACCTTCTCTGATGACTAAATGGTAGGCGCATTCAAGTTTGGTGAAAACAGTGGCTCCCTGGAGGAGTTCGAAAGCAGTATTCATGAGAGGCAGAGGGTACGGTTTTAACTGTGATTTCATTAAGGCCTCTATAGTCAATACAAGGGCGTAGGGACCCGTCCTTCTTCTCCACAAAGAAGCCGCCCCAGCAGGAGATGAGGACGAATGATCCCTCGGATACTCAAGTATTTCTCCATGGCCTGGGTTTCTGGACGGGACAGGGAGAACAGGCGGCCTCTAGGGGGCATGGTTCCAGGTTTGAGGTCGATGGCACAGTCATAAGGTCGGTGAGGCGGCAGACGGGTGGCACGGGACTTGGAAAAAACAAGGTCGTGGTACCCCTTTCTCCAGGTTGGGAATTTCTCAGAGGAAGGGATTAGGATGTGATCAGAGGCGTCAACAAGGCATGAGTGCCAGGGGCTCCAGCCTTTGATTTCGTGTTTCCCCCAGTCCACTTCTGTTATGTTTAGCCATCCAGGGATGGCCCAAAATGACAAGTGTGGAGAGTTAATGAGGTGGAGTCTGATGGTCTTTGATGATTGCCGGAGACACGCAGCTTGACTGGTATCATGGCGTGGGTTATAAGGCCGATCTTCAGGCCATTGAGGGAACTAGCAACACGAGTGTGTGTGATCTCCTCCACCGGAATGTCCCACTTCCGGGCAGCCTCTGCGTCGATAAAGCTCTCCTCAGCACCAGAATCCATGAGGGCAGTGGTTCTCTTCCTCCCTTCTCTCCACTCAAGGGAAATGGGCAGGCAGGTCCGATTTCTAGAGGAGTGTTCGAGAGGGATAGTGCCCACTAGTGCTCCTCTCCTCCCTAGTGGGCGCTGGCCTTTTACTGGACACCGAGAGATGAAGTGACCAGTCTCGCCACAGTAAAAGCAGGCCTGCTCTCTCCTCCTACGTTCCCTCTCCTCATCTGTCAGCCTGGCTCGATCCACCTTCATGGGCTCAGACTCCGCAGGAGGTCTTGGGTGAGTGCCCGAACGAGACAGAGATTGCACTCACTCCCGGGATCTGGCAGGAGAACAGGAAGCTCTGGGAGAATGGGTGGTCTTTCTTCGCTCCTCCAAACGAGAGTCAATGCGGATGGCTAACTCAATGATCCGGTCCAGGTCTTCGGGCAGATCGCGTGGAAGGAGTTCGGTAACCCGCTCGACAGCCCATTGAGGAAAAGGCGTCGCAGAGCCCTCTTCTGCCATCCGCTGTTGGTAGCCAGGGTCTGGAATTCAATGGAGTAATCCAAACGGAGCAAAGAATTTCCCTCCCAGCCTCATGTCCATGTCTGGAGCGATCGAAGACGCTTCATCTCTTCTTCCAGCAGGATGGATGTCTGGATGCAGGGAAGTCCCGCCTCCCAGGCTGAGGTGGCCCACTGCTTGGCTCTCCCGGTAAGTTGATGATGTCCACGATTGCTCAGAGGGGAAGGTGGCAGGCTGGAGGCTGAAGATTAACTTGCACTGAGTCAGAAAAGCTCGGCAGGATCCCAGATCACGATCCCATTTCTCAGGTGGAGGTAATCGCGGTTCATGGAGCGGAGGGGTGGGGCAGAGGCAGGAACAGACACCGGAGCAGGCATGGTGGTGACAGGTTGTTGGGGAGTGCGGATGGGTAGTGCACTCAGCAGGGAGCGGTGAGATCCGTCATCTGATGCGCAATGGTCTGCATGTGCATGGCCCGTACAAGCTCCAACTGGGCGCCCTGTTCTTCTACTGCAGCAATGGGTACTCGCTGGCTCCATGCTGGTCAGAACGTACTGTGAGGATATGCTCAGGAACCAGACGCGAGAACCAAGCAGTGCAGTAGATGAACGTTTATTAAGCAGGGGGGAAACCCCGTCAGAAGGCAAAGGTACAAAGTCCACAATCCAAAAAATCAACAATCCAGTAGGGTAGGATAAGAGTCGAAAAACCAGGGCAGCAATCACAGTACTGTGGGTCGGGCAAAAACAGGTTCGGGACACAGGCACAGGTTTGTCAGAGAAGCAAAAGCCAAAATCCAGTGGGCGAATCCAAACCGTTAACAGGGCAGCAAACACAAAACTGTTCGGGCAAAAAGGGTTCGTAAACAGATGCAGACAATAGTACCAAAAAAGCAGAGCCAAAAAATCGAAAAGTCGGACGGTCCAGTCAGAAGAGTAACACTATGAGTACAAGGCGAAAAATGATAGCAGCACAGGTAAACAAGAGGAACGTTTGACGGGGAACTGCATAGAAGACAGCTTGAATAACTCAAGGGAAGTCACATTATTTAGGATCAGTGATGAGGATCAGACTAATTACGTATGAAACACAAGGAGAACAACAGGAAATTGGCAAAAGCCAAAACGACAGGGAACACGAGACAGCCTATGACAAGACATCAGCTGCAGGGAGTTCTAATGTGCACAAATAATGAGAGGTAGGACAGAGTGGAGCAGGTTCCGCTGAATTGCAGCAAAGACTAAGTGCAGGCAAGAGGCGGAGACTAGAACAGGGCGAGAGGGAGAGCTTGTTAATCAATTAGTAAGTGCAGCTATACAATCCCTAGTGCTCGTTAGTAAGTTAGTATTATATACAATGTTAGTCTGGGTTAGTAACTTTAACAAAAACAACAAACTGTTAGTATTGGTTAGTAAAACAGAAAAGAGAAGCTCTGGAAGCAAACGAGATTGGAAGGAATGTTTGAAACCCAGAAACCATGAAATCACCTAAGCATGTGACACAGGACTGGGGAAATAACAAAAGACCAGACAGGGGAGACAAAGTGCAATGAAGGGCATAAACAAAGACATGGACCGAATCTAACAGAATAGTGGATTGGGAATGGCAAAAACGTTTGGCAAAGTACA
This sequence comes from Gymnothorax javanicus, assembly GCA_029692085.1. NCBI lineage: Eukaryota > Metazoa > Chordata > Actinopteri > Anguilliformes > Muraenidae > Gymnothorax > Gymnothorax javanicus. The sequence goes on from CM056200.1 coordinate 48,037,304, forward strand.
AAAACCTACAGGACATGGCAAAACCTAACAGAACTGATCATAAACATAACAGGGAATGGCAGAAACATAATAAACATGGCAGAATCAGAACAGACAGAGCAGAATCATAACAGGCACATTGTCATTATGTTGCTGCGACATGTTTACTGGGAAGTTTGCTGTCAATTGTAATGTAAAATGTCCTAAAATCAGGATAAAGTGTTGGGAACACTTGGATATAAATAATCCTGGTCATTAAAATTAATGCAAAGTCCGCGAATGTCACGCTTGTATCTCTCGGCACCTCCAGGGGCTGTCGATAGGCTGGTCAGAAACAACCTCCATCATCTGGTTAGTTCGAGTTTTGAGTGCCTGCACAGGTGTAAAAATGATAATGAACATTAACTTCATTTCCAATGCAGATTGCTCTCAGGTTTCATGAGACATCATACTTGTGGGTTGTGTGTGAAAGGGGTATTGGGCACCAATGCAGTTAGAGGTCTGTAAGCATCCAGTTGACTGGAGGACATATGATCTATCCTCAACTGTCCTGGACAATGAAACTATGCATATTTCTCATTGATTGTGGGAGAGTCATTTCTGGTCCCTTTACCAAATCAGTGCTGCAATGGATGGCGTATGTGATCAATCCACTGATGTTTCACTTCCAATTAAGACTTCTTATATGTTAAGCTTTTATTGTGTTCTTTCATGCCATAGGTAAAGAGATGACTGTCAAAAGAAGCTGGACACCAGAGGAATGTGCTGCAGTAGAGAGACATTTAAGAAAATTCATAATAAGGAATCAAGTTCCTGGGAAAATGGACTATGAGCGCTGCATTACTGCAGAACCGCAAGCCCTAGGAAACCGAGATTGGAAAGCCGTTAAATATTTTGTCAAAAATCGAATTTCAGCCATCAGGAGAAAAGTAGAGTCAAAGTGCTCCACCGAACAGTGATAGAGTAATACTGATCAAGAAGGAGGACCCTCAAAAGAGCTTTATTATTTGAGAAACCTTCGCGGGAGGTAGAACAAAGCACAGCAATGTTTTTCACATTATCTAAAGTTTCATACATATGAAAGGGATTCTTATATAAAAACCTATTACTGCAAAAGTTATTAAATTTTCAGATATTGTGACACACCCCAGAAATAATTAAATATAGGGCACTGGAGGCCCCACAAGCTCCCGCCGAAGCAAAATGTCAACGTTTTTGTTGACAGACGTGCGCACGCACGCATGGGCGGAGCCCGATACCATAGCTCCCACCGCCTGTATCTAGGAGCCTGTTACTGAAATAGTTGATGAGATAAAGCAAAATGTAGAAGTTTTTGGTGATAGGTTTAGGCCAGTGACCTTGGAAAAATAGGGCAAGGTCACCTTTAGGCACGTGGTTTGTAGGCCTTAATAAGATGCATGTCCAGTAAAAATTAGGAGCCCGTAACTGAAATAGTTGATGAGATAAAGCAAAATTTGGAAGTTTTTGGTGATATTTTTAGGCCAGTGACCTTGAAAAAAATAGGGCAAGGTCACCTTTAGGCACGCCATTTGTAGGCCGTAATGAGATGCATGTCCAGTAAAAATTAGGAGCCCATAACTGAAATAGTTGATGAGATAAAGCAAAATTTGGAAGTTTTTGGTGATATTTTGAGGCCAGTGACCTTGAAAAAATAGGGCAAGGTCACCTTTAGGCACGCCATTTGTAGGCCGTAATGAGATGCATGTTCAGTAAAAATTAGGAGCCCATTACTGAAATAGTTGATGAGATAAAGCAAAATTTTGAAGTTTTTGGTGATATTTTTAGGCCAGTGACCGTGAAAAAATAGGGCAAGGTCACCTTTAGGCACATGATTTGTAGGGTTTTATGAGATGCATGTCCAGTGAAAATTTGGAGCCTGTAACTAAAATAGTTTATGAGAGAGAGCAAAATGTGTTGACGGACGCACGCACGCACACGCACACATGGACGGAGCCCAATACCATAGCTCCCGCACCGCGAGCATCAGGAGCTAAAAAGGGAAAAATAAAGGCAGACCGAATATGACATGATACACTTGCATATAGTTTACGTGTATTTCATAATTCTACAATACATTTCATATGTGTGAGACCATAGAAAATATGAAAAAAAGTTTTGCTTTTTTCTTCCTACCCCACACATCTGGATTTAAATCTTTCAGTTTTTTTTTTCGTTTTCCTCCTCTCGTGCTTTCCCTTTGCTCACCTCTCCCTCCCCCCAATCCACCTCATGGACTTCTTAACAGTTCCAGTTCTGTTCTTTCTTGTGTCTTGTGGTATGGGGGATAAAGAAGTATAGAACCAGGCAAACCCACCAAGCAGAATGGCTGATGTATTCAGTTTTGAAGAAGAATGGTGTTATTTGCTGTACATTTTCTTTTTTTCTTTCTCTCACAATTGTATACCAAGCACATAACTATTAGATTTTAATGTATGCGGTCATGACAAGTTGCCTAGAGCTTGTTTATTTTTTAAATTACTTTTTTTTTTTCACTTGGACTAAAAAGCTTTGTTTTCATACACAATTTGAAATGGTAAAATGTAGTCTGACCATCACTGCTTGCACGGAACTGCCCATGATGTATAAACAAATTGATGTTCATTGAGGACAAAGCATGTAAAGAGTGTATTTTATGCAATGTTTGATGCAAAATGTTGCTTATGGTTAGCCCCAGACAGAAATATGTTCACCCAAAATGGGATTTGAGGGCTCATAGACTTGGGAAAAGTCTCCATGGTTTTAGAAGTGTTGCGCCGGAGGGCATCATTTGAGTACCATCTTACTGCCCTGTCTACCTCATGTTTTGTTAAGATGAGGCCTGCCATGGTAGTGATTGAACTAACCAGGTTAGTTAATCGGTCAATGTAGGGGGCAAATAGAAAAGATTCAGGATGTAAATTATAATGTAATGCCCTGATGCAGTCCTGCAGTTTCTGTGGCAATAAAGGACAAATAATTCAAACCATTAACGTCCCCTGACAATAACTTTTGGTCCCTGCTAAGATATAAAAGCTAGAAATATTTATGTTTGTCTGAAAGTGGACCTCACAAGGTCTGAATGCTAGAAACGGAGCCCCACAAGTGACTAAAAAACTGGTGTGAAGACAAAAGTTTTGAATTCTGTCAGACGGAAGTGATATTTGTGATGAGGAACTGCTCTCCATCCTGCCTGATTTTTTTCAGAGGTGTAGGCCACATTTGGGCGAAAAATTTGTGGACCCATCAAGGGGGGCAAACAAGTATGTGTGTGTGTGTGCGCGCGCGCATGTGTGCGTGTGCTGCATGTGTATGTGTGTGTGTGCATGTGTCTGTGTGCACTGCTCGTGTGTGTGAACTGCTTGTATGTGTGTGTGTGTGTTTTATGTGTATGTGTCTGTGTGTGTTACTGCCGCTTACATAATATGGTTATTGATTATGATTATTGATTATGGTTATTCAATATGGCAATTGATCTACTGATGAATATGATGAGAAATATAATCCTCAACAGGAGTCCCACTGGGTACAGTCCTCGGTCCACTTCTCTTTACACACGCTCTGTTGGTCCTGTAATCTCTTCTCATGGGATTTCCTGCCATTGTCATGCAGATGCTCCTCCAGCTGCTTACTTTTCCAGCCTTTTGTACCCTCGTCCCAAGTTTTTTGAGATGTGTTGCTGCCATCAAATTCAGAATGAACTAATATTTTTCTTGGAATGGTGAAATGTCTCACTTTTAACATTTGATATGTTGCATATGCTCTTTTGTGAATAAACTGTGGGTTATGAGATTTGCAAATAATGGCATTTTGTTTTTATTTACATTTTACACTGTATTCCAACTTTTTTGGAATTGGAGTTGTACATTAAAATGTGTTTTTTTTCTCCTTAAGAACCCATCAAAAAGACATTTTCTTACAACACTCTGGTGAGGTACTTTCAAGCTTTTTTTTAACTGTAAAAAGCTGTCAAAAATGCCGCTTTTTATGGCGCTCTACTGAGGTATATTAGAACACTGTTTTTTACTGAGAAATAAGCAGTCAACCAGTAAATTCATTTTCTGTAATCAATCCCTGAACAGTAAAGTCAGACCAATGAATCAATGAATGTTGCCTGCCATTGTTAGGCTTTAGCCTATATCAGCTCTGTCTTTATGAATTTTTCAGTTCTCAGATTCAAAGGATTAAATATTGATATGGAGGAAAAAATATTTGCCTTGCCTACCCTTGTCTTTTGAAATAACCTGTGTTAATCAATATTGTGTAGCCTAAATATAACTAGCCTATCAGGTTGAAAATGTGGAGAAACCTCAGAGGAAATAAATTCCATAAACAGAATGCTAACACTGCTTGACTCACACAGAGGACTATACAGCAGCAGACTCCCTTACGCCAGGTTAGTATGGGGGTAAAATTGTCTCAAAAAAGGTTTATATATATCAAAATGAAATGTACAAATATTCATAAATTTATAAATATACAAATACAAATATACAAATATAAAAACGTGACATACAAATAAACTTATTTGTATAAATAAACGTATATTTGCAAATATATTTTTGAGATTTGAAAATAAATGTGCTTGACTTAGTGTGTGCATTCTGCATTTGTGGATCGCTTTTTGGTTTTTTTCTTGATGACGTAATTTTGAGACATTCATACGACAAACCAGATCCACAAAAAAATGAATGCACCCTCCCCTGAACAACCAACAGAGGGCAGTGTGGTGCAGCCACAGCCAGAGAGCTCTCTGGCCAGTGGCCACAGCTGGGCAATCCCAAATGCAGGATCAACAACATGGAAGCGAACAGTGGATTGACTGCATGGGTAAGTAATAACTAGTGATAACTGTTTCTTGTGTGTTGTAGTGCCATGTTTGTATTTACTAGACAGTATACATGAGTCCACTTAGTCACTGTCAGATGTTACAGATGTTGACGTGACGTCTGCGACCGTTAGCCATTTTTTTTTTCTCCCACTTCCACTTTTACTTCGCTACATATTTTGGATGAGTTTGATACTTTTACTCCGATACATTTTTTTATTAGCCTGCGAGCAGGCTCTCTTGTTTGCGATGGGGGAGAGGGAGTGAAAAGAGAGCCTGCACGAAAGCCAGGGTTTTGTGAGATGGTTTTCCTTCATTAACACGTTTTCCAATTCAAGAATAATCAAGTGGCAATTGAAGACACGGCTTCTCTCCTCCATACGATCAAAAAGGGACAAAATAATGGGCTACATTCAGTACAGAAAAATAATTTAATTATAATTTGGTCTATGTTTTGGCACTCATTTCAGAACTCTTCAGCGAATGAAAGTAATTTTGGTGACTAGTATGTGGTTTCGTCCGTTTACATTTTCCAGTCGGGCAGCTGTCTATTTTTTACAGCAAGTTGCATGACCGTGCTGCAAAAACAGGTGTAAGTACTTGTCGCCGAAATTACCTTCATTCGCAAAAGAGTTCTGAAATGCCGCTCTCACCGGAAAAAAAAAAGAAGTTACTGTTGCTGAGTGCCAATGCATAGACCCACAGAGATATAAAAAAAACTAGATTGGAAACGTCACTGGCTGGACAAAAGCGCTCACGGCAGAATAGCTCCGCCATCTTGTGTATGTATAAATGCCCAATGAGGCACATGTAAACAGTAGGTTAAACATGGGTGTCGAAAAATTTTTTTTTTTCTGGGGAGAGACTTGTTTTCCGTGTTCTTTTTGATCTTTTCATTCTTAAAAAGGACACAAATAAGGATTGTAATTGAACAACAATATTTATGCTCCATTATTTGGCAAAGCTAAAGAATAAGCTCTACAATTGCCTTACCCTTTTATTATCGCTCAGTTAACTAAGTTTTGGTTTCGTTCAAAGAAAAAGCTTTCGCATTCAGCTTTGCCTGAGAGTCCGACCCAGGTCTGTACCTGGAAGAAACTAGTCGTTATATGCATGAATTTATATGTATGCTTTTTGTATTACGATCAGAACAACTCTATTCTGAAGTGTTCGTACCTACTTGTTGTCTTCATTTAATCCATCTTTGCCCTGACACAACGGAAAACAGGATGATATTGCATGTTGCTCCAACTGGGATCAATGTAGAAGGCTCAAAACCATAGTTTGTAAATGAAACCGCGCCAGTTCCATTTTCGGCGAATACAATGTTAATAATAAACGAATAAACTGAAGCCTTTTTTGTCAGGTAATTTAACTGGCACCTTTTTGCCGGTTATTTTAACTGTGATTTTACAATATGTTTACCACAGAGTTCAGTGCATGTCCAGTGTAAACCACGGTTAAATGCGCGCAGGACTCCACTTACAGTTGAAATGACAAGGAGACAATGCGTTAATTTAACGGTAAAATTCAGTCAATTTATAACAGTGTAGGAGAGCCGAACTTAATTTCGTTGCTCTGTTGCGATTGCGTATGTGCACGGTGCAAACAAACTTGCCCAGTAAACACGAGTGCTTTGGAATGGAAATGCATTGTGACGGGACTGGTTATTTTGTCCGATGTAAGCGAAAATCTGTTATATAAAATCAGGTATATTCAATGTTTATTTCATGGAAAAACATTACAGAAAAAAACTGGGACATCAGCTGTTGTCCAGTATGAGCGATACGAGGACGATTTAGGTGAGTTCTACTGTATTTTCCTATGAACGTCTGCCCCGATATACATACACAAGATGGCGGCGAGTGCTGCCAGAAACAAAGACTTTGTCCACTCAAGTTTTTTCTATATCTCTGTGCATAGACCTAATTAGTCTAACCACGCTGACAGCTTGTGTGGGGCAGAATTCAAAAACCCCTGGCTTTCATGCAGGCTCATTTTTCACTCCCTCTCCCCCATCGCAAACAAGAGAGCTTGCTTGCAGGCTAATAAAAAAATGTTTTGGGGTAAAAGTATCAAACTCATCCAAAATATGTAGTGAAGTAAAAGTGGAAGGAGAAAAAAAATAATACCCCAATAAAGTACAGATACAGTATTTTAGTACTAAGTACAGTAGTGAAGTAGTTCTTGTTCATGACTATACATCTCTGGATTTAGCTGCTAGCTGGCTAACGTTCGCAGACATCATGTCAACATCTGTAACATCTGACAGTGACTAAGTGGACTCATGTATACTGTCTAGTAGATACAAACATGGCCCTACAACACACAAGAAACAGTTATCACTAGTTATTACTTACCCATGCAGTCAATCCACTGTTTGCTTCCATGTTGTTGATCCTGCATTTGGGATTACCCAGCTGTGGCCACTGGCCAGAGAGCTCTCTGGCTGTGGCTGCACCACACTGCCCTCTGCTGGTTATTCAGGGGAGGGTGCATTCATTTATTTGTGGATCTGGTTTGTGGTAGGAATGTCTCAAAATTACGTCATCGAGAGAAAAACCAAAAAGCGATCCACAAATGCAGAATCCACGCACAAAGTCAAGCACATTTATTTTCAAATCTCAAAAATATATTTACAAATATACGTTTATTTATACAAATAAGTTTATTTGTATGTCACTTTTTTATATTTGTAAATTTGTATTTGTATATTTATAAATGTATGAATATTTGTACATTTCATTTTGATATATATAAATCTTTTTGAGACAATTTTACTCCCATAGGTTTGCACAGTAAGAAATTCAGAAAAGGTTGACTGAACTTAAAAAAGTAGCACGCACAGCTCTAAAAACATCTTTGAGTTTTCGCAACTTCAAGTTCCAGTTGTTGCGCAAACTCTTTGTGGAAAGAACTTGGAACTTGAAGTTGAGCAAACTTAAAAATGTTTATCTTTTTATTTTTTACAGTGGACCAGTTGATGGACAAAGGCTTAACAGTTCAGGCAATTGCGTGCTATATGCTGTATATCTATAGTTTGGGGTGGTTGGTGACGCACTGGTCAGGACTCTCGCCTCACATTTTGGAGGCGCTGGGTTTTAGCCCTGGTCTGTATATTTTTGTCATATTTACCATTTTAGTCAAATACTGACGCTGTCAGCTTAGTACTGAGGTATGTTGGGATACCAACAGAATCCAAAAGTGACGTGGAGGGACTCTTTTTTCATCCCATAGTGATGCCCAGGGCATCCTCCCAAACGTCTATATATGATGCTTCCAAAGTGAGAATAAGCTCTAAAAATGTACCTTAATTATCCTCCCACAAAAAAATACAAATGACTGACGTATGGAAATTCAACATTCTTCTAAAGCCCAAATAGTTGAGCTAATTGTTGACCTTTAAAAGGCTCATATGATTTATAGAAGGAATAGGATCCTTCCCTCAATGAACAGCCGCACACAGGAAAGGGGAGACGACAGATTTATTCTGAGTAATGCAAAGATTCTCAGGTTAGTAGTTTTGTACTGGAAAAATGTTACTGAGAAACAGATGATTTAAACTATTAATGTTTGGGAGGGGCAGAAAAATTTCTATGATTTAAAAAAAAAAAATCCAATTCTTGGTCAACAGGAGGCAGGAAGCACAGCACCCAATCAGCATTTGGAAAATCTGGCTCTTCTGGATTGGTCCTTATTGGTCCTTAGGTGGCACATATGAAGTGGACCAGAACATCTCCTTCCATCATTATGTGATCATAGTGTGTGTCACGCAGACGGTTTGGGAATTTTATTATGTTGCCATCAGGGAGTTTGATAAAAAAATTGGTGTTGGTCAGGGAAATGGTCATCTGGGACATAAGGAAAGATTTAGAGAATTAAAATTGGAAGAGAAGACAACAGGTTTTGTACTTTTCTGGTCATTGGTGATGCTCACAGTTATATTCAGCGGTTTGTCATTGAATAAATAAAATTAAAGGAAAATCTTTCAAAGATTAATAACGGTTAATTACTACAAGAAAACGGCCACATTTCCATTCGAGATTCACATAAACCAATTTTATCATGATTCTACAATTTATTTCTTTTATAGCCCTTTGGAGATTTTACTGAATGCATGTTACTTTCCTTACAGTGTCAATAACTCTTTTGATATCGCACTCTTATGAAAAACAATATTGGGAAGGACACTTGAAAAGATAATGACGGCCAGTGATGTTTCAGGTGAATATCTCGTAGTAAATATGTTAGCCTGGGAAATTCAGCCCAAACATCTTTAGCCACCGTTATCTGCATGTAGGTCCTCTTGCAATACTCTTCTTCACAATTCTGCAACATCAAAACAAAATGAGTCGGACAACGGCTCCCATCAGGGCCTCAGGTTTTGTGTCTCCCTGTCCAGTCCTCACCTCAAATTCTCGTCCTGCCTCAAAGGGGAAGTTATGTTCCTCTGCTCTTCTCCCCAGCAGCCATTCTCTAAGGTGTTCATGACGATGGTACGACAGTCTCCCGCATAATTGAATCGGAAGTCAAAGTGCAAAGCAATATTTTGGTCCAAATGGCCCACGTCGATTGTGAAACTGGGAATGACAAAGAGGGGCCCATGGTATGGCAGCCAATCAGAGTGCAGGTCACAAGAATACAGACTGGAGCTTCAGCCAGTAAGGGTCTGAGATCGAACTGGCGGTAGGCAGAACTTGGCTGAGAGCTGCCAATCAGCAGCAGTGTCATGACCGCCATCGTAGACGGTCGATGGCATGTAAATCTCTGTGCTAATTTTAGTTAAAGTTAGGGCTGGGGTTAAGGTATCTCCTCCATCATCATTCCAGTTTCCACCTACCGCTAGCCATTACTTGGAAAACGAAACCGCTCTCCCTTAAACAGGCACCATGGCAATAGAAGTATTAATGACTCACCGAACCGGGTTGGGTTTGGGAACTCCTTTGATCCTCATTTCCATTCCTGACTTCAAAGACATGTTTTCAGCTTTCAGTCTGTTTGACACTGAGACAAACAATGTAAAAGTTAGGTTCCACAATGTTATTCATCAATTTTTTATTGTTTGAAGAAAAATCACTTTTTTATGGTTTGGAGAAGTGGGAAGACAATTTACTATTTTAAAAATTATTGACAGTGTTCAGATAATAAGCTAAAAAATCAATTCCAGAACTACTGGTTTTAACTGAAATAATTTTTTAATGTTTTATTAAAATGCGAAATATCCAAGTCATGGAGTTTTCTCACAAATTGCTTTATGTGCACCTATATCAAATTAAACTGTTGCACAACCCCAATTCCAAAAGCAGTTTAAATGCTGTGTAAAATGTAAATAAAAACAGAATGTAATGATTTTCAAATCATTTGAACTCAATATTTATTTGGAAATAGTACAAAGACAATGTTGAAACTGAGATGTTTTATTTTTTGGAAAATATGTGCCCATTTTGAATTTGATGCCAGCAACACATTTCAAAATGGTTGGGACAGGGGCATGTTTACCACTGCGTTGCATCACGTCTTCTTCAGTCAACACTCTGAAAGAGTTTGGGAACTAAGGAGACCAACTGCTGTAGTTTTGAAAGTAAACTGTTTTCCCATTTTTGCTTTATGTAGGATTTCAGCTGCCCAATAATATGCTGAATCCTTTGTCATATTTTTCGTTTCATAATGCCCCAATTATTATCAGTGGTTGACAAGTTTGGACTGCAGGCAGACCACTTCAGCACCCAGACTCTTTTACTACAGAGCCAAATTGTTGTAATACGTGCAGAGTATGGTGTTAGGCATGGTGCTGCTGAAATGAGCGAGGCCTTCCCTTAAAAAATATGGTAACACTTTACAATAAGGGTACAACAATTCACATTAATTAACATTAGTTCATTAACTATAAGTTAATTAGCGGGTAACTAATGCGTTAGTCGAATAAGCATTACTCAACCATAATTAATTTTCTGTGTTTCCTTTATTGTGAAGTTGAAAACGTCGCTTAAGTATTCCCTATGTAGCACTACAAACTATTAAACCATAATGTCTAAATTAATACCTTAGTTGATGTGAACATCATTTGTAAATGATTACCAGGTGCATTAGTTACATCTTAATTACCTGTTGGTAAATGCTTATTACTGCGTTAACTAATATTAATTGTTGTACCCTTATTGTAAAGTGTTACCAAAAATACATCTGGATGGTAGTAAATGCTATCGTTCACCATTAATGGTGTCTTCACGGATGCGCTAGTTACCCATGCCGTGTATACTAACGAACCCCCGTAGTACCATTATGGATGCTGGTTTTTGAATTGTTTGCAGATAAAAAGCCGGTTGGCCCTCTCCTCTTTAGCCCAAAGGACGTGGCATCCATGATTGCCAAAAATAATTTCACATTTTGATTGTTCAAAGCACAGGGCAGCTTTCCACTTTGCCTCAGTACATTTTAAATGAGCTCGAGCCCAGAAGAAGAAGGCAGTGTTTCTGGATCCTGTTTGTATTTGGTATAATCTCTGCATGGCAGAGTTTTAACCCTTTGATGCATATGCCTCACATACGAGCGGTTTTTTAGTCCAGTCCCCCCCCCAAGCTTTCACAAGGCATCCACCCCTGGACGGATGAACACCCCCTGTTGACCAAGGGGAAAGGTCTCATGCATCAAAGGGCTAACTTGCATTTGTGGATGAAGTGACAAGCTGTGTTCACTGACAGTGGTTCAAAGAAGAGTCCATGCAGTGATTTCCACTGCAGAATCCTGTCTGTTTTTAATGGAGTCAGTGCCACCTGAGGACCTGAAATTCACAGCCATTCAGAACGGAATTTTGGCCATGTTCCATGCGTACAGAGATATTTCTGGATTCTCTGACTCTTTTAATGATATTATGTACCATAGAGGATAAAATCTCCAAATTCTTTGTCATTTTAAGTTGAAATTGTTATTCTTAATTTGTTGAAGTATTTCCCTATGCAGTCTTTCATAGACTGCATAGGTTAAGCTCTCACCATATGCACTTATGAAAGACTTTTTATACCCAATCATGTCACTGACTCATTGTTAAATAATCTAATTAGCTGTGAGATGTTCCGCAAGTTGTCTTTTTTTAGTATCTTGCAACTTTTTTAGTTTTTTTCTGTCCCATCCCAACTTTTTAAAAATATGTAGCTGTAATCAAATTCCAAATTCAGCAGATATTTTTCAAAAACAATAAAATTTATCAGTTTCAACATTTGATACATTTTTGTCTTTGCTGTATTTTCAATTAAATATAGGGTTTTAATTTGCATTCTGTTTTATTCACATTTTACACAGCGTCCCAATTTTTTGGAAATGGGGTTGTATTTATCCATGTTTTAATGAATTTTATTTGACCCATATTTTAGCAGGAAGTCCCATTGAGATTAATGATTTCTTTTTCAAGGGAAACCTGGCCAAAATGGCAGCATGAAATGTTACATACAAAATGCAGTAAACAACAAGAAGAAGGGACTTATAAATGAGATACGGGAGTTGTGACAGAAAGCAGTGATTTCCTCATTTACTTTGCCTTTTTTTCATTGCAGATCATATGAAAACAGGATATTTAAAGCTTTGCATTGTTAAACTTCTTTATATTTATGAATTTACATCCATTCCTTCAATTCATTGCCATGAAATAAATGCAATGTGTCCTCCAGGGCTCGCGGGTGAAAGGATGAGGTGCAATCATGCAGTTTTTCATTTGTGTCATTGGGTGTCCGTGTAGAGATCCAGCGCAGGGTGCTTCTTAATGTGAAGAAGAGATCAGTGGAAAATTACTTAGTGGACTCCTCCGTGCTCATAATAATGTAATATTAATATTTAACTTTGAAGAATTGATAAAGTATAGCTGGTCAGAGATCGCAAAAGTCCCCCTGCCAAAGGATACGCGCACAGATGGACGGACTGATGGACAGTCAGATGGACAAATGGAAACAGCCGAAATCAACAGTCCCCTAACTTACGCATCGAGTGGCAGGGGAACGAAATGGAATTTTGAAAGGACACTGCAAGTAGCTTGAGAGGTGTTCTCCAGAGACAGAAATGAAGTCACGGTCACAGGTCAAAGGTCACATAAAATGTCCTGTAGAGGCTGTATGTCAATTTTAATACCTGCACTGGTTCCTTGAGGTAAACTTAGTGGGATTTGATGTGCTACATTAATAGATGGGATAATTTCTCGGAAAGTTTAAAATTGCAGAAAGAGGTCAAGGTCATTAGGATGAAGATCAAATGTCACAGGTCAAAATATTCAAAAGGCATCACTAGAGGATATGGCCAACCTGCAAGAGCAATTTTGAAATGTCACTGTCAACAGTGTCGGAGATGAGCTCCAGAAACAGAAATCAGTGATGGAGTTCAAAGGAGCTCATGGGGGTCATCACTGAAAGGTCAAAGGTTGGAGGGTCACGAAGAAGGTAAGGGATATGAAGCTTTGTTATGGGTCATAAAGTCAGTGTACAGTGGCAAGGGCTGTGGTATGTAGTTTTCAGAGTTAGGGATCTAGACGAACATATGTATGCACGCACACACACACACACACACACGCACGGAAACACGGCCGAAATCAATAGCTCCCCAGACCTACCCTTTGGGTAGTGGGGGACAAAAAATATGGAATATTGCAGCCCAGGATAGATTGTATGTTGTGTGCTAATTGCTTTGTCTCAGCAGGAGGAGGTATAGTCTATGTAAGCTGGAGAAAGGGCTTGTGGGGGCAGTGTGAGCTTTGAGTGCTACTGAGAAGTGTCCAGTTTCCAGCCTACAGCTGCTGAGTCATTTCTGGTTAAATGACATATTCCCCCCACCACCATTGTGAGCTGTTCTTTTTTCATTTTTGGCCATTCTTGTCTGCACTTTAAGGATGTACACTACCAGTCAAAAGTTTTTGCACACCCCAATATTTTCTGTAATTGTTTCAATTTTTAATATTTTGTTCTCGTGTAATAGCCTGGTATTGGTTGTATAACAGAAAGGTAGGAAAACTGTTTCTTACATGAAACACACATAACATTTTAAGACGTTTTTAGAAAAAAAGACATGCTACACAGGTAGGCAGAAACCTCTCCTTTGAATGCATTAGTCAACTCATGACATGGTTCCGAATATAAGTCGCAGAATTCATTTTCTACACCCTAATGTTTACCATTACGTTGCCACGAATGATTAAGACATGTTAAGAACAGAATTAACAAGCCTGCTACATGAGATAGCAAGGATGTAAATTTCCACGTAATTAATTAGAAACAAAATTTTGACTTTCTCTGAATTACATCAAGCCTACCATTGTACCTTTTTTCTTTGTCGAATCAGCGCAGAATGCAATATATTCTGCTTTTACAATGCAACCCGTCCATAGGAAACACCTAGTTAGTCACATTTTGTTATGGTCAAAATCTATCTGGGTCTATTCGCATCATAATAAAGTGTTTTCATTGGCAAAATGTCTACCTGTGCATCAAAACCACAGAGGTAAAACAAAGCAAGTACACAACTTAGTCAAGTATCCCAAGGTAAAACCCAGTAAGATCACTTACTGATGATGAGATGAGACCACTGATCACATCTATGATCAAAGCTTGGAATAGCCTCGTCTTGGAAAATAAATGTGTATCTTCAGTTTTTTACTCGTTGATGCTGCTTGGTACAACTCAATCAGTTTTGGCACTGACTGGATATTTCCAGCTGATAAAATGATGACAGTTATATTTCATCAATGTTTCAATTTGAGAATTAATGAATTTCCATGAATTGTTCTTTCTAAATTTATTCTTCATTCATTTCCTCCAAAAACGAGATGGACAACATCATTGCTGGTGAAATAGACAGATGTAACTGCTCAGAACTGTGACTTACTAGGTTTTATCCTTACATTGTTGCAGAAATTCTGATGGTAAAACATAGTAAGTCACATTAAATCCTGTTATGTAACATATTTTTGGATAACTCTCAAAAGTATTTCAGAGCAGTTGATTAAAAGTGTTTTCCATCACCAAGCTTCTCAAATTTATTATTCCCAGTCTTAACGTAGGGGCTGGAAATTGTACCCTATTTTTCTCCAAACTATCAAAATGTGACTTACCAGGTATTTCCTTTGGGTGCTAGAACAGTCAGCCTTGCAAATTCAAATCTTTGCTGTTTCATTAATTTCATCATTGGAAAATGAAGTTGTTTCAAATATAGGCACATGTTTGAATATAAGTGCACCTCAACATTCACTTGCATGCACGCACAGATATTAAATATGGTTTTGTACATTTTTCACAGCTGTATTTTGTATTTGCTTTCGTATTTGGGGCATAGCTGCTGATAGCTGATTTAACTTGCAATCCATTCTGTTCTGTCCAAAGCCAGAATTGTCTGGGATGCACCTATATGTGAAAAATGGTTTTTAGCAGGAAAAATGTGGTTGATCTCAATTATAGGGGCATGCGATTGTGCTTGAATATTGGTCCTTATTCACTTATAAGTGTGTGTGCTTATATGTGCATCAGTACAGTAATTACAAAGACCTCAACTGTTGAGGACCGAATAATATATGCATCCTAAGAAAGAGAAAACCCCCAAAAAATATGTCCACGAAATACATGATTAGCCTTACCATGTCTTTCCCATGCTTTCACCTGGCTTGTTCTATTTTTCAAGCATACTTTAAAAAACATTGCCAGCAAGATGATTGTTTGAACAGTCTTGATGATGTAACAGCCTATGTGCCATGAAATGTTGTAAAATTGCACATCTGCATTATTGAAAGCAGTCAGTCGCTTATTTTTACCCCCAAAAATGACACTCACCTCGTCGACACTTCAAGTATTGCTGAATCTTCACTTCTGTAGAGGAGGATTTAATTACCCAGAGCTGTAATATAATTGAAGGAGAGCTTCATATATTTATGTGCTACCACACTCCCACCCACCTTTTCCCAAGAATCGATCTGACAGCACATTATCTGATTGTGAAGATAATGGCTTATTAATGATCAAACCACTCTTGAATTCCGCAAGCTTGTACTTCCTTAAATGCAAATTCCCAACATTAAGTTCCAGTGAAAGGTTGGAAACACTTTCCCCGTTACAGTTCTCCTTTCTTAGTTAAATTCAAAGGAGCTGTGTCACGATTACTGTGCACACTCAGAAATTTGAACATCATTAGTATAGCCCTGTCTAAAATCATTCAGTCTACAGTGCATAGAATTAGTAACACGGTATGTAAATAGTTGTATAACACAAAAGTTCATAATACTAAAACTGGTTAAAATAGGTAGTAAAAAAATTATATGCATAAATATCATATGTATAGTTAAAATGTTAAATAAATATTTGAAAAAAGAGTTATGTTCCTTTAAAATACGGTATTTAGGAGGAAAGGAGTTTGTTTGATCTGTGTAATCAGCCGTGCAGCCTAACCTGTTACCAGTTTAATGTCACTCAGTCTGTTTCTGTATTGTTATTGGGGCTTTAACAAACTAATAGCAAATCCAAGCCATTCCTCCAAAAGTATAAAAGATAATTTTGACACTTAAAGGAAAAGGTTTAAAAATTAAAGAAACCCGATATTTCATTTCATACACTTTATTTATAAAATTTTGATTATTGTTTATATTTTATTTCACAAAGAAAGATGTTACCAAATTTCATTATCTCATTTTGTAAATAAATACCTGTTACACGATTATTGCATTTAAAGTACAGTTGTGTGGTGTCCTCATTCATTTTGTTGAGGAAGTTTAGAAATCAAAATTGTGGTAAAACTCAAAAGAGGTAAAGTTAAGGGTAATATTACATATAACAGTTCAACAACAAACTCAGGCCCTGTCCCATTGTACTACACACTCAAGATAAATCACAGTAAAAATCCCAGTGTTAATTCAACTCCAATAGAGTTCATTTGAGTCCAAGATGGATGGTTTGGTCTCATATAAACTCTTCTGGAGTTGAATTAACACTGGGATTTTTGCTGTGTATAACATAGCTACGTGGGATGAGGGCTACATTAGCCTAATAAAGACACCAATTAAGTGAATTTGCTCAACTGCTGGTCATAATCTGATTCCATCTTTACCAATACGCCTTCATTTTGCATTTTATTTATATATTTTAGCTACTCAGGCATTATGCTTTTCATATTAACCCCATTGCGCAGAATGCAAAATTTTGCCAATTTTTCCTGTTATGCATGAGCCTTTTTGGGCTTTACAACTCAGAATTTGTGTCATAGAGACTCTGGAAAATTATTCCATTGAAGCAAGACATTTGGAAATTCAATTACAAAATTGTTTAGGAATTAAATTTTGGAATTTATGGGCGCCGGCGTCTATATCTGCAGGAAGGGAAGTTTTCTATGGAAATTCGAGGATTCAGATAGCTACTTTAGCGCTTTTGTTATGATCCTGCTCTGTCTGTCTTGATTCTGCCATGTTCATTATTGTTCCTGCCTTGCTTGTTATGTTTTCCCTAGTCCCTGTTATGTTTATGATTATGTCTGTTAGGTTTTGCCATGTTCTGTTTAGTTTTTGCATTTCGCCATGTTTTCGTTTTTGCCACTCCCAATCCACTATTCTGTTAGTTTCCGGTCCATGTCTTTGTTCATGCCCTTCATTGCACTTTTTGTCTCCCCTGTCTGGTCTTTTGTTAAGCTACAGCTTCTCCCCAGTCCTGCGTGTCACATGCTTAGGTGATTTCATGGTTTCTGGGTTTCAAACATTCCTTCCAATCTCGTTTGCTTCCTTCGCCTCTCTTTTCTGTTTTACTAACCAATACTAACAGTTTGTTATTTTTGTTAACGTTACTAACCCAGACTAACATTGTATATAATACTAACTTACTAACGAGCACTAGGGATTGTATAGCTGCACTTACTAATTGATTAACAAGCTCTCAGCACTCGCCCTGTTCTAGTCTCCGCCTCTTGCCTTCACTTTGTCTCTCCTGCAATTCAGCGGATCCTCCGCACCTGCTCCACTCTGTCCTACCTCTCATTATCTGTGCACATTAGAACTCCCTAACCGGAGCTGTATGTTTTGTCATAGGTTGTCTCGTGTTCCCTGTCCGCGTTTTGGCTTTTGCCAATTTCATGTGATTAGGTTCTCCCTCATGTTCCCTCCTTTGTAATTAGTCTGATCCTCATCACCTGATCCTAATCATAGCATGTGACTTCCCTTGAGTGTATTTAAGCTGTCTTCTCACTGCAGTTCCCCGTCAGAACGTTTCCCTTGTTTACCTGTGCTGCTCTTGTTTCTCGCCTTGTACTCATAGTGTTTCTCTTCTGACTGGACCGTCCGACCTTTGATTTTTGGCTCTGCTTTTTGGTACTATTGTCTGCATCTGTTTACGAACCCTTTTTGCTCGACTACGAGTTTTCTGTTTGCTGCCCTGGTAACGGTTTGGATTACGCCCACTGGATTTTGGCTTTTGCTTCTCTGACATTCCTGTGTCTGTGTACCGAACCTGTTTTTGCCCGACCACGAGTACTGTTATTGCTGCCCTGGTTTTCGACTCTGATTCTGCCCTACTGGATTGTGATTTTTGGATTGTGGACTCTGTACCGTTGCTTTTTGCCCTGTGGGGGTTCACCCCCCAACTACAATAAATCACTTCTTGCTGCTACTTCCTGGTCTCGCATTTGGTTCCAGAACGGTACCTCACAGCTTTAGCCAAAGGACATGAAACAAAAATAAACTGCCAGCTGTTTTGCAAGGGCATCCAGCTCATTTTCTTCCAGCTTCTGTTGAACAAGTGCTAGAACTCTGGCAAGAGTTTTAGGAATCTCCCTGTACAAAAGGGAAGCAAATAATCTGGGCTTATTGTCACCCAAAAACATAGTTTATGCATCTAAAGTCAAAATGTGGTTGAAATTTGACTTGAAATTTGGTTTGAAAAGGACGTAAAAACACTGTGGCCAAAAACAAAATGTAGATGCTAACTGCTTAACCGTCCTCCAGTGTTCAGTCAAATCTGACTGGTTTTACAACTTTCCTGAAGCATAAATGGGTTTTTTTTTTTTTTTTTTTGTCCGATTGCCTCAAAACCTCATGATATCCTCCACACCAGGCACCTTAACACATAAAATTGCTGATCACCATTTCCATTGAATTTTGAGAGATTTATTCAACTTTGTTACACCCTTGGTGTTCCCGGTCAAAAATGCCCGCCATAGGAAATGAATGGACAAGACTACTTTATGTTCATCCAGCCGATGGAAAACATCCCCATACACATCCACACACTTTCACTTTCTAGGCTAAACATAACATCTTTAGTGTTAGTTGTGGGAACCTGTCTTTCTCGTGCCTTATGTGCCCCCCCCAGGTGACACACACCTTCCAAATAAACTGAAGGTAGTTACGGGAACCTGTCTTTTCTCATGCTTTGTGCCCACTTACTACATGAACCACACCCTCAAGACTAAACAATGTATCATATCTTCCGACAAAGCACACACATCGATCTCTCTTTGTGCCATGCTCCCATTTTACTCTGTGAACACAATGAGTAGGCAACTTGCCCAGCTGCTCTCGCAGCCATTTCCCCGATCTCTTCCCCAGCCACTTCCCCCCAACAAGGACAGGGGCACAAGAGGAAGAGGTGCCTGCTTTGTGCCCCTATCAGGGTCGGCGATTGGCATAGGCGATATAGGCGGTCGCCTAGAGCGCCATCTGCTGGAGGGGCACCGCCAGTGACCCATAGCCTTGAGGAAAAAAAAAAAAAAAACGATAAAACAAAAAACCTAATTTTCGATGCTTATTGGCGCCCTCCCTTCATGTGTTCTATCTTGAAAAATAGTAACTGACTATTGACTAATCATAGAATTAGAACATCAAACGAAATAAAACATGTTTTTTAAACATGATCATCCTAGGGCGCCCTCTCAGCCACAACCAGATCCTCAAGCAGATGTTTGAGTCAATCGTTTTGTGGACGGGGGCGAGGGGGATTTGCGTTAAGTTAGGCAAGTGTTCAGCTGCTGCATTGATCAGCTTGACGTTGATTCTCAAAATGAAGAGGTCTAAACCCTCTGGTGCGCAGGGAAGAAAACGGAGAAAAGAAGAATAGAGAAGTATAGAGGTAAGTCTCATCTCAGAAATAATCATTGTCCTCTCCAGCAGGCACTTCAGCTACAGTGAGCCAATGGTATCCCAATCAGTTAAGAAAAATCAGTTTTCTGAAGCAAAAATTCAACATGTTATTGATAGTATGTAATTCTACTACTAATTATAGTCAATTGTAGTGGTTTTTAAACCACTTTAAACTCGAAGAAGTATATAAAGAGACTGCCAGTTTGTTTTTTGAATACTGTATCTTTCATTCACCTGAAAATTGATTAAAGAGCACAAGGAGAGAACAATGCGTGTTTGTTTTGCTTCTATCTATGCGTACTATGAAAAATACTTTGTACTTGTACTTTTGATACTTATGTAAATTTTTTCACAAAATACTTTTGGTTCTGAAGTATATTGAGCTACTTTAGGACATTTGCTCAAGTAGTTTTCTTATGGGTGACTTCATCTTTTACCACAGTAACTTTCAGTTATGGTACTTCTACTGTTAATTATTTTTTTCCAGTACTTTATGCACCTCTGCCCATTTTCCACCGTAGGTGAATGAATAATGCAGCTTTCAGAACATTGTTTTAGCAGGAAATAATTCCAGGATAAGTGGTTTTTTTACGATACGATAGTGCTATTATTTTATTGACTAACAAATACTTATGTTATTAAAGTGATTTAAAATAATTAAAAAGAAAATGTTCTGAAACCTTTTTGCTGTTTATTGTCCATGCATCACACATTGTTTAATTGCAATGTAGTATACTAGAACTATAAGTGGGTGAAAAAACTGCTATCTAAAATAAAGCAGTTAATATGTGTCTTCAGTGATGTTAAGTATAGTAGTGTCAATTATCAGGGCAACGCTTGTTATGGGAGAGGGGGGTGGGGGGCGCGGCAAAACTCAATCTCGCCTAGGGCAACCAAAGAGCTAGAGCCGGCCCTGGCCCCTACAGACAATAAAACCAGCCAAACGTGCCACAAATGCCATGCCTATATTTGCAAGGCACACTCCTACTCCTGGAGCCTGGGCCATTTGCATGCAAAGTAGTGCCCCTCGGTTTCTCACTTGATCTGAATAGAGGGCCATCTGGGACATCATAAAAATCAAGGTGGACGTTCAGACCACGGGCAGCAAAGTAGATATTCAATGATTAATGCTGGATGTCGGCTTTCAAAATGACGCCAAAAATTTGGGGTAGAGGAAATACAATTTGACCTGGAACGGTCAGTTTTCGATGGATTTTGATGATTACCTCTCAAATGAAAGCTCTGAGCGTCAGCTTTGCAATGACTGGGAAAGCATTCTGATTGGTCAAGATTGGTGGTCACCAGAGGTCAAACTATTACGTAAAACGGGCCTTGCCCAAAATTCTTCCCTTCGAACATAAGAATAGATGTTAGTATACCAAGAAATGATGATTTATTCTTCACATTCATGGGAATCTTACAGCAGACTATATGTCAGTTTTTAAAACAATAGCTGATGATGAGTGAATATTTGCCCCTTGGTGGCCATCTGCATTTCGACCAAATTCTTGAAAAATCCATTTTTTGGTGGGAAAAGGCTGAAAATAACGGAACCAGTGAGACAACATTTATTCAACATAATTTTCATATGTGCTATTCCTGATTGCTCATTAAATAGATTTCAGATACATGTAATCCCTTTTTAGGCCTTATTTAATTTGGGGATTCAAGGAATCCCGCAGGGGAAACCCCCAAGGAGAAACAATGTACCACATCACTGGAGAGGTGTTATCTTTCACTTTAATCATCAGTAACCTATTCTTTTGAGGAAAAATGTGATGTTTTCTATATGTATATGATTCAAAGATCGACTGGGCTATCACTGAAATAACAAAAACCTGAAATTGCAGAGCGAATTGTTTGGAAGTCCATGAATGATGAATCCCACATTGCATGCAATGCGGGATAGTATGCATTGCCTCCAGATATACAGAATTGAAAGTAGTAAAGGGTGGTGCATGTAGCCAGTTCCCAAAATGTCTTTTTATTGGGTTATTAGACAGAAGTAATGTTTGAATCGCTGTATTCAGGCCCTATGTCAGGTCCAGTTACAACTGATAATATAATAATGGACCAATAATATAATAACTGCCCGATAATGTAATAAAATTAACTGATAATGTAATAACTGCCCGATAATGTAATAACTTCAACCAATAATGTAATCGCTACCTGCCCAATAATGTAATAACATTTTGACCAATAATGTAATAAAAAATGTCTGCCCGATAATGTAATAACACTCAACCAATAATTTAACAACTTTGCGCCAAAGGAAGGGGACTTGGAGTGAAAGGCTATGGGGGCATAGCGCGGGGGCTGGGATGTCAGGTAGGGGCAGGACCAGAGACTAGAAATGTGGGGTGGGCACCGAGGGACAGGGTGAGGTGACGGCGACTGATCCTATGAGCAGGACCTGAAGGGGAGAAAATGGGCCGCCATGAAGGGAGGAGAGTTGCCAGATGCATTGAGCCAAATTCATGTGGGCGTGAGTAGGCGGCAGTGTTGCCAGATTATCGAGCCACATTCACGGTGCTATTGTAATCATCATTAGAGACTGATGTAAGAGGTGTCGACAAAATAGTAGAATTTTTTTTGCCTGTGCTATGCACTCGTTTAAATAAAAACTCACAAAGTTTGTAATTGTAAAACAACATTTGAAATTGGTCGAGCTGACTTTCCCGAGAACAAAATGGCCGTTAAAGACTGGCTCGAACCCAAACCAGCTGTTCCAACTGATTTCAGCTTCGTTTGAATCCAGATCGCCATCCGCGTTTTCCTATAATGACTCTGTCCATTCCATCCAGTTCAACTTCTGACTCTGATGCAACCACCAAATCTGCCTGGAATCTTAACCCCTTTGTGCAGATGTAGATGCGAGCAGACATGGAGCTGCTCTATTTAAGCATGTAGTTACCCTATTCTATCACTAGATGGCACACCCGGATCAGTTATTGAATATTCACTAGCAAGCTGAGCTCGAACATGGTTTAGAATATGGACGAGTTCAGTCCAGTCCCTTTTTTTCTGGAGCTGCATGAATTAAATGCCTCAGTTAAGCCTGATGTGCAAACTGCTTAAAGTGTATATGTCAGGTTAAATACTACTCTCCTCTAATGTGTACGTAAAGCCTTCAAAATGTACATACAGTAATTCATTATTTCTAAAACTATCTACAAATGCCGTTAAATGACACTTTTTGTCTGTTTCTGTAGTAGCTGGTTTTTTAAACATAACCAGGTAACTACGTCACGTAGGGGATTCATGGAGGAAAGTAGCCTCAGCTTACTATGGCGAGTGATTGGGAGCATGAGGAGGTGGCAAGAAACACTGCAGAAATTTATGATGGGTTGCAACCATATAATTTCGAGCTGGTCAGGTGTGAGAGAGGGGAGGAAAATCCAACAAATACTGGCCTGCGGAGGCAGATTAATCCTTCAACGGATGCGAATGAGTGGAGGGTTGGCGAGGTGTCCTAGAGAGTAGCTATATAGCAACTAGCGCTTGAGCTAGTCTACGATCAGCAGTGAAAACCGTAACAACAACAACACCACCACATATTTTACGGTGTATGAATAACACTGAGTGAGGAAGCCAACGTTTTCTGTACATCTAGCTGCTGTGATGATGTGATATGTTCAGATGAAGACGTTGACTATAACATGTACTAGCCAAATGATAACAAAGGCATCATGCTAGCTAGCCTGGGTGTAGCTTGCCAGTTCCCACCCCGCTTGTCAAAATGATATTTATTTTATCGGGATTCCTCCCTTCACCCTGATGTTGTAAAAATATCCACTTGACTGTCCCATGCTTCGATAGTATGGTACTAGCTCTACAACATCTAAGTCTAGCGGTGGCAGCAGTTTCTTTCCTGCGGGTGCGAACGTTAACGAATGGACCCTGTGCCCTGTTTAGGATGAATTCTTACACCCCGCACAAACACAATAATTCTTCATTGCAAGCTGCTGTATAGTGCAGGCTCATTGACAGTCGTATGTTATTACATTAAATGTTATTACATTATCAGGCAAGAAGTAATTACATTATTATTACATTATCGGGCAGTTGTTACATTATCGGTTAATGTATATATGTCATTCTACCAGTTTATTCATTGAGTGGGATTGCTGCATGCAGCAATCCCACTATATGTTATTCTACCAGTTTATTGAGTGGGATTACTGCATGCAGCAATCCCACTATATGTTTTTCCATAAAGTTTATTTATTATTCCTCCTCCTCCTCCTCTTCCGCCGTTTTTACGGACCTTAACTACTTCCACATACTTCAACATATTCAAACCGTTCAAACTTCAAATTATTCAGCCCGAGTGAGATATTATCGGATCTATGCAGAATCTTCCAAAAATTCATAATTTCCGAGATATTCCACGTTTTCCGAAAAAAAATGTTCCCATTAGAAATGAATGCGGAACTCTAGCCACACTCTAGCCTGCTCTTATCAGAGCCAAGCAACAACCCAGACCATTATAGGAAGTGCCTAGCAAAGCCTTAGCAACGATCAGGAATGCCTTTCCAACCGCCTAGCAACGCCTTAGCAACAACCCAGAACACCTTAGCAACCGCCAAGCAACGCCCTAGCAACCATTCGGAACAACATAGCAACCACCTAGCAACGCCCTAGCAACCACCACGAACACTTTTGCAACCACGTAACAGAACACCATAGCAACTACCTAGCAAAGCCCTAGCAACCACCCAGAACACCTTAGCAACTGCCTAGCAACGCCTTAGCAACCACCCTGAACACCATAGCAACCGCCAAGCAACCACCTGGTACACCTTAGCAACCACCTAGCAACGCCTTAGCAACCACTCAGAACACCATAACAACCACCTAGAAATGCCCCAGCAACCACCCAGAGCACCTTAGCAACCGCCTAGCAACGCCCTAGCAACCACATAGAACACCTTAGCAACCGCCTAGCAACGTCCTAGCAGCCACCCAGAACACCTTAGCAACCACCTAGCAACACCTTAGCAACCACCCTGAACACCATAGCAACCGTCTAGCAACGCCTTAGCAACCACCCAGAACACCATAGCAACTGCCTTGCAACGCCCTAGCAACCACGCAGAACACCTTAGGAACTGCCTAGCAACACCTTAGCAACCACCCTGAACACCATAGCAACCACCTAGCAATCCCTTAGCAGCCACCCAGAACACCATAACAACTGCCCAGCAATGCCCCAGCAACCACCCAGAACACCTTAGCATCCGCCTAGCAACGGCCTAGCAACCACCCAGAACACTGTAGCAACCACCTAATAGAACACCATAGCAACCACCTAGCAACGCCTTAGCAACCACTCAGAACACCATAACAACCACCTAGAAACGCCCCAGCAACCACCCAGAGCACCTTAGCAACTGCCTAGCAACGCCCTAGCAACCACATAGAACACCTTAGCAACCGCCTAGTAACGTCCTAGCAGCCACCCAGAACACCTTAGCAACCACCTAGCAACACCTTAGCAACCACCCTGAACACCATAGCAACCGTCTAGCAAAGCCTTAGCAACCACCCAGAACACCATAGCAACTGCCTTGCAATGCCCTAGCAACAACCCAGAACACCTTAGGAACTGCCTAGCAACACCTTAGCAACCACCCTGAACACCATAGCAACCGCCTAGCAACCACCCGGTACACCTTAGCAACCACCTAGCAATGCCTTAGCAACCATCCTGAACACCATAGCAACCACCTAGCAACGCCTTAGCAACCACCCAGAACACCATAATAACTGCCTAGCAATGCCCCAGCAACCACCCAGAACACCTTAGCATCCGCCTAGCAATGCCCTAGCAACCACATAGAACACCATAGCAACCACCTAGCAACGCCCTAGCAACCACCCAGAACACCATAACAACCGCCTAGCAACCACCTAGCAACGCCCTAGCAACCACCCAGTACACCATAACAACTGTCTAGTAATGCTCTAGCAACCACCCAGAACACCTTAGCATCCGCCTAGCAACGCCATAGCAACCACCCAGAACACCGTAGCAACTGCCTAGCAATGCTCTAGTAACCACCCAGAACACCTTAGCAACCGCCTAGCAACACCTTAGCAACCACCCTGAATACCATAACAACCACCTAGCAACCACCTGGTACACCTTAGCAACCACCTAGCAACACCTTAGCAACCACCATGAACACCATAGCAACCATTTAGCAACCACCTGGTACACCTTAGCAACCATCTAGTACCGCCTCAGCAACCAACCAGAACACCATAGCAACTGCCTAGCAATGCCCTAGCAACCACCCTGAACAGCTTAGCAACCGCCTAACAACACCTTAGCAACCACCCTGAACACCATAGCAACCACCTAGCAATCCCTTAGCAGCCACCCAGAACACCTAAGCAACCACCTAAACCACACAGAACACCATAGCAACTGCCTAACAACAACCCTAACGACCACCCAAAACACCTTAGCAACCACCTAGCAACGCCTAAGCAACCACCCTGAACACCATAGCAACCACCTAGCAACCACCCGGTACATCATAGCAACCACCTAGCAATGCCCTAGCAACCACCCAGAACACCATAGCAACCGCCTAGCAACCACCCAGTACACCATAGCAACCACATAGCAACACCTTAGCAACCACCTAGCAACGCCCTAGCAACCACACAGAACACCATAGCAACCACCTAGCAATGCCCTAGCAACCACCTAGAACACCTTAGTAACCGCCCAGCAACCTAGTTCAGTGGAATTGGAATCAGGAAATTGGAGATTGGAGGACTACTTGGGCCTGATCATGTTGGCACACACACAATAAACAACTATAGTAGTTTGGCTTCAGCTTTCACAGACAGAAGCCATAGAAATTTGGCTTCAGCTTTTAATTTTCTCCACATTTTAAAATTTCTGGGCATTACTAACATTTCCAGTTTCACTCATATTAATGTTTTTTCCAAGTTTGACAACTATTCACACTTATTTCAAGAGCCTTTCTACTCTTTCATATTTTCAGCAATTCATGGTAACATTACAATCATTCACACTTTAAAAAATTTGACTTTTATTCAAACAATTTCTGTCTTAATTCTGCAATTGCAGATCAGCATCAGCAGCTTCAGCAGACAGCAATCCCACTCCCTTTTCTAGTTTTATTACATTATTGGTACGTTGTTACATTATCAGTTGTAACAAGGCCCTATGTTATTTTTTTTCAGAACACCAATGACGTCCTCGCTGAAACAGCAATCCAGGGTGTCAGGTCCAGAATCTACCATTTCCTTCAATCCCGAGCTCTGCATCATATACCAAGAGAATGATCCAGAACGGGAACCAACGACCTCCGAAAATGGTAGGGAGAGAATCATTGAAGCAGCCTCACTTCGAAAAGTCATTGTTTTTGAAAGACTGAAACAAGTTGAGAATCGTAACTTTGTCTATCAAAATTACAATAACAAGTGTTATAAACAGTGCACTCATAAAAAAACAGTTGATGGTCTGAAGAGACAGTTTGAGAAACCAATGATACTGAAACTGGCCAGAGGGATCAGGGAGGCCCAAGTTTTCCTAAAAAGTTGCACAGATTTTTGTCTGTTTCTCGTAATCCGCCTTACAACCCAGACAATGTTGATAAGTATTCCAGAAAGTGTGTTGTTTGTTCTGCAGTGAAACACGACATAGAATACAGTAAGTTCAGAATTTCGGAGGTGGCTGGAGCTGAATCCTCTTAAAGGCCACTTCGGTACTTCGAGATGATGTTTACACTCGAACATGCGATCTTGATGATGCTGCTGATGTCTTCGGGCCAGATCTGTATTGTCACAACCAGTGCCTATGGGACTATTTGAGAAAGGCTGAGAAACAGTCTAGTAATGTGGACTTAGTCTCAAGCAAAGAAAAGTTGTCTGTGTTTGAAAATGCGGTTCAGGAACTACTACCAGAGTTCAAAAATGGCAGATGCTTTAATCTGTCTTACATGGCTGAGTGCTGCAACAAGGCTTGTGCTGAATATCAGGTCCACTGTGGTTCCTTTACAAATGTGAAAAGGTGCCTGATTAAGACATTCAGAGACGATGTATCATTTTATGTACCTCCAGGCTCTAAGTCCCCAACTGTGTTCTTCATGGGAAGTGCTGTTGACAAAATTCCAAGTGAAACTGTTGCTGATGTTAGCTCTCATGTCTTGAAAAGTTATGGGGCCGCTGTAAGAAAGGTGATTTTGAAGCAGGACTTCAACCTGAATGACAAGTTCTGTGATGCAAATAAACTTGAAGAGGCTTATCTAAAGATTGCAATTCCAGACAATGTCATAAGTTTCTTTTCTGGTTTGTTTGATTGTGACCTGTGTGATGTTTCGAGTGCTGAAGACTCCCCTAATAAGGAGTCGGTTGGTTCCAAATTAGGGGTGAAAAGAAAGGTTCTAGCTGCCTATCAAATCATATATTTCATACTGAAAAATGGTCGGAAGCGCACTCCATTGCATATGCTGAATTCAGAGGCAATTTATAATGCTTGCCGCAGCAAAACCCCACTGTTTAGTCTCAATCGATTTGGTCTTACCATTAGTTATGATGAAATATTGCGCTACCATACAGACATGGCATCATTTGTCACTGGAACTGACTGACCAGGTTCCACTTCCCAGTTCATTTGATCCTGCCATGTTCACAATAGGCGCATTCGACAACTTTGATCACGAGGAAGGGACCCTATCAGGAATTGGTGGCACCCGTGATAAGGCCTCGGTCTTGATGCAAGACAAACCGGAGTTGTCAGAGAACAGGAAACCAAATATTTCTGAGACAAGTGTAGATCATAGGCAACGGCAGCTGCCAACCAAGTTTGGATATCACAAGGAAGGCAAAATATTGGCTCCAGATAAAAATCAGTCATTGTTACCTGATGACTTCCAAAATCCATGTAAATGCATATCTTGTGCAATGAAGCGATGCGCTTGTAGAAGGCTGGGCATAAAATGCTGTGAATATTGTAACTGCCAAGTAAAAAAAGGGTGCAAGAATCCATTAAAGTGATAAAGCAAAGTAAGGCAAAGTTCCTGTTCTCTGTCAACTCTGGTATCAGGCTAGGATCATAGTTATCCAGTGTCATTTTATCAATCTTAGTTGGAAAACATACTGCCCCAATTCCAAAATAGTTGGGACAAAGTGTAAATTGTGAATAAAATCAAAACGCGATGACTTTCAAATCACACCAGCCAGTATTTTATTCAAAATAGAACAGAGATAACATAGCAAAGGTTGAAACTGAGAAATTTTACAATTTTATACACAAAATGAGCTCATTTCAAATTTGATTGCTGCTACAGGTCTCGAAAAAGTTGGGACAGGGGCCTGTTTACCATGGTGTAGCATCCCCTCTTCTTTTTAACACAGAGTGGAGGTGTCTGGGCATTGAGGAGACAAGTTTCTTCAGTTTAGCCATTGGAATTTGATCCCACTCTTGTTTAATACAGGTTTCTGGCTGCTGGAAAGTTTTGGGTCTCCTTTGACAGACTTTTCGTTTAATTATGCGCCAAATGTTCTCAATCAGTGAAGGATCAGGACTGCAGGCAGGCCAGTTCAGCAAACAGACTCTTCTACTACGAAGCCATGCTGTTTAACTCTTTCAACCCCAGATATTCTAGCATCACTATACCCTTCAACCCCACAGCCCTCTGTAGAGGGCTGGTCATTATCTGGACATTGTATCTTACTGTTATCTCTGGAATCCAATTAAATGTAACCTGATATGTTCCAATCAATTAGTCAGATTGTTTGAATTTTCCCTACAGGAATTTGGGGTTGAAGGGAATATGTTGGTCAGCCCTCTGTAGAGGGCTGTGGGGTTGAAGGAGTTAATAGCTGCAGTAGTGGTTTTGCATTGTCCAGCTGAAATACACAAGGCCTTCCTCGGAATAGATGTCGTCTGGAGGAGAGCGTATGTTGCTCTAAAACCTTTATATACCTTTCAGCATTCATGGTGCTTTTTAAAACATGCAAGTGTCCCACACCATATGCACTAATGCATCCCCATACCATCAGAGATGCTGGCTTTTGAACTGAACTCTGATAACAGGAGGGTCTTTAACCCGGAGGACACGACGCCCATGATTTCCAAGAAGAATGTCAAATTTGGACTCGTCTGACCACAGGACACTTTGCCGCTTTGCTACAGTCCATTTTAAATGAGCCTTGGCCCATAGAACACGACGACTGTATGACTGTAATCATACAGACCTCAGTAACACATGAGCAATATGGGTATCATTTGAAATGCCTTAGTAACTACTCACCTGTGAAGAAGAGGTCAGAACCTGATGCGCAATCGCCTGAAATTGAACCGCCCACCAAATTTACTTGCGCAAAATCATCTCTCGGCCCTTCAGTAAGTTGTACTGGAGTTTTTGGTTACGAGTGTCTGTTCTGCCCATTTGAGAGGAGGAGAAGTGGCAGCTAACAGTCAGCAGTATTTGAGAAACTGTTTAAATTGGGCTGTTTATCACCCAACGACCCCCCCACACACACACACACACACACACACGCACACACACATAAATTACAGATTGTACATGTATGTACTGCTTCTCGGCAGCTAATTCTGTATGAATCAAACTCAGGATGCCTTTTACTGAATGTACTACCTCCATTACAGGAGTCAAATTGAAGTCGGAAACGTCTGCCGGATGTGAAGTGGAGCATGATGGCTGTGGAAAAGACATCTCCTGAAATTAAAAAAAGAAGGCCTGTGAATGGGCCTCTATCTCTGGGCCAGGGTGATCTTGACCTACCCTGAAATCTGGATGGACCAACAGACTACATATGCCTGATGCCTACAGACCCCCCTCATGTAAAAAAAAACTTTCACTCTATGCCCATGCTTTAATGCTAAATGGTCTTTCAGCTGATTCTCTTATATACTAATTGCTTTTTCAGCCCTTTTTTTGCCTGTGTCCCAACTTTTTTGAGACCTGTTGCAGCCAGAAAATTTGAAATAAGCTCATTTTGTGGATAAAAATGTAAAATGTCTCAGTTTCAACATTGGAAATGTTATCTATGTTCTATTGTAAAACATATTGGCTCGTGTGATCTGAAAGTCATTGCATTTTGATTTTATTCACAGTTTACACTTTGTCCCAACTATTTTGCAGTTGAGGTTGTATTTTCATGCATGTAATGAATGAAAACCAAGATTTTTCATGAGTGTCGTTGGTGACGCTTCACTTCCATAAAACTGACTTTATCATCCAGGCTTCAAAAGGCCTTAGATGCATTCAGTATGCCATACCGTAAAACTGGAATATAAGGTCCTAGAATGAAACAGGATTCCATGCCTCACTCCTTTAATCAGGCTGGGCGAGCATGGCTGAGTAAGCTTTTCAAATCTCATTATGTTACCCGACAATTTTCTAGCTGAGTGCAGTGACAAAGAGAGTGAGGCATGGCTTATCCTTTTTCATTCTAGGACCTTACAATTCCGAAACTACAGTAATTTTAATTGCCATTTTCAATGCTCTCCACGTTAAAACATGGAGAACATTGAAAATGCAAATCAGCACTTAGGGATTTAGCATTTAATTGGTTCCATCATTTTCAGCCTTTTCCGGCCAAAAAATTGATTTTTCAAGAATTTGGTCGAAATGCAGATGGCCACCAAGGGGTTAATATTATTCACCAGCTATTGTTTTAAAAACTTACATATAGTCTGCTGTAAGATTACCGTGAATGTGAAGAATAAATCATCATTTCTTGGTATACTAGCATCTATTTTTATGTTCGAAGGGAAGAATTTTGGGCAAGGCCCGTTTTATGTAATAGTTTGACCTCTGGTGACCTCCGATCTTGACCAATCAGAATGCTTTACCAGCCATTGTAAAGATAACACTCAGAGCTTTCATTTGAGTAGTCATCCATCAAATTCCATCAAAAACTGACCGTTCCAGGTCAAATTGTATTTCCTCTACCCCAAATTTTTGGCGTAATTTTGAAAGCCGACATCCAGCATTAATCATTGAATATCTACCTCGCTGCCTGTGGTCTGAACGTCCACCTTGATTTTTATGATGTCCCAGATGGCCCTCTATTCAGATCAAGTGAGAAACCGAGTGGCACTTTTTTTTGCATGCAAACAGCCTCTGGCTGTTGGATCATCCATGGTGATTATACATTGCCACTCGTGTGTGAACACAGTCTCTCTCTATCTCTCTCACTCACACGCATGCACGCACACACAGAGAGGACTGTTCATGTTGAGATTGTGTTCATATGGTCTCCGTTTTGAATTTGCTTGCTTTTTTGTTTGTTTATTACAATAAATGTTTGTTTAGAAATACATGTGCAGTGTCTGTTCTTTGTGTAATCACTGCAATTACTCATGTTAAGCATTAGTTGAAGACATTGTTTCATAGCTGAAAAAGGTTTTAAACAAAACTTAGTATTGATTTATGGCTTTTGTGTCAATATAAGAGCAGTTAAAACAGACCGGTCACATTCAATAGCGTCCCGCTGCAGACCTCCAGCCTGGGGCCCACCTCCGTCACTGGGACCCATCTCCATTGCCAGGACCCTACTTCTTCTTCTTTTGTGTTTCTGGCAGTTGGCAAATATAGGTGCATTTCCGCCACCAACTGGATTGGGATATATAACAAGATATTTAGGCAGGAAAGAAGCTGTTTTTTATGTATTTACTGTATTTAATTTAATTTTAGCTATACCAATTTATTTTAAAAGTTAATATTTCTTCGCTAGGACCAATGGTGGCAAAATCACGTTTTAAGAAAAATCGGGTTTATCGCGCTTCCTTATAAATAATTTAATAATCATAATAATAATCACTCTTTTTTGTATTTGTGAAAAATATTATTTTCCACTTAGGGTTGTGAAGACACCAGAATTTAAATGCCCATAAAATACCAGCTAAAAATACACATTACCACAAACAGAAAAAAAAACACACACCAAATAGAATAATATTATTTTAATTTGCAGAGGAGCAGACCACTAAAGAAGCAGGGTCCTGGCGATGGAGTTTGGTCCTATTGACGGAGATGGGCCTCAGTCTGGAGGTCTGCAGCGGTGGAGGTCTGCAGCGGGACGCTACTGGGGAAATGAGTTGGGTGCAAATGTGGATTAACAATAATAATAAACTTTACCATAACAATAGGGTGTGGCCTCTCCTAGAAATATAGGCTAACAACATAATTGCTTGTGGAAAAATAAAAATACTGAGATCTAACTTGTTACATTGCTGTTGTTCACAAATTTTGGCTCATAGGACTGTTTGTAAACAGACCGAACCCAATGAAAAATGCAACAAAAAATGCTGGACAAGTGAATATAAAAGAAATGGAAAATAAATAGTTTGGTGATTTTTTTTTTAAATTTTTTATTGAGGGCAACAAAGTTCCATGACATTCCACGACTTGTCCCGAAGATTTATTAAATTCTCTGAGTTTTTGCGTCTGGAGCAGAATTTTCAAAATTCAATGACTTCCAGGAATTCCATGACCTGTGGGAACCCTGGGCTCAGGACTAATAGATAACTTGACTAGAAGAGGTTTGCTTTGTCCCACCTTGGGTTCTCCCTGAGGTGCAAAGCGTGTGCACAGCGTGTCCAGGTCCACAACTCTAAAAGAATGTTGAATAATCTGGTATCATATTGACATTGCCCAACAATATATATTTTGAAAGGTATTACTATTCTGTTTACAAAAAAGCTTTAATAGGTTAAAACACCACCATGTTTTAGATGGGCATTCACATGCTTCTTCAATTTTGATAGTTTTGTTGGTTTAAACCTCACAAAAGAACAAAGTGGACAGTGATAGTTTCTGCAGCAGTTTGTGCATCTTTCCACTTGTAGGGTGTAACTGCAGAATAGAATGATGCGTCTGTCAAAAAAAATAAAGTACAATAACACTTACAATGGTTGTATGCAATTTACAGATTGCTATGACAGCTTTTTAAACTGAAGATGCACTACACACAGACAACCATTGCCGATAATAATATTGCACGTTGCAATTAATCATTTACACACTCATTTATGTACACACACTTATTTATTCATTCATCTATCTATCTATCTATCTATCATCTATCTTCAGAATCAGAAAACTTCATTGATACCGATTGAGATATATACAAACATATATATATATTGTAGCCCCTCGGGGTTCGCTCAAGGGTGTAGGGGCTAGGCCGTCGCTGAAAACCAGATACTTGGAGTCAGTAATACCCAGAATCACAGGTTTTATTAAGGCCTTTGTTTGCCTCTGGTTGGGGGTTGGTGGAAAACGGGGTAAAGAAAAGGGCTGTTCCGGCAAAATCAAACTAAGGTTCCTCCCGGTTCGGGGTATTAGGTCGGGGGTCTCCTTTTCCCTTCTCCTTCCTGTTGCCTCTGTGGGGGGAGAGAGAGGAACAGGTAGTTAGGTGAGGGTTGCTGAGGTGCAGTGCTCACGTCTCTGGGGGGCTCCAGGCACTCCTGGGGCCAGAGTCAGCTTGGAACAGGTGGCTGTCGTGGTTGCCGTAGCTGCCTGTCCAGGCCAGCGCCCTTTCCTCTCAGTCCTGCCCGAGCCGAGTTTGTCCACTTTACCGCCTTGCTCAGGTGGCTCCTTCTCCTCCAGCTCAGGCACACATTCTGTCTGCTGGGGCAGTGACCGCGCCTTATATTCTCTCCTGGCTCATCAGAGGGAAAAAGGTACAGGTGTGTCAGTCACATTCCACTCACGTGCCCTGTCCAAGGTGCTGAAGGTCAGGTAGAGTGGTCAAGCCTGACAGGGAGAGCTGCCGCTCTCCAGGGTGCTGAACGGCCCGTCACTTCCCTGGGGAAATATACGCCTTCCCACACTTCCCCCAAGGGGTAGCGCTTGCGTGGTTGTGTGGGGCAGCCCCCTCCGGGGTTCCCCACCCAAGTGGCGCAGACTGTTGGGGCAGGGCGGCATATATATATATATATATATATATATAAAAAATATAACATAACGACGTTGCACGTTGTTTCCCTGTAAAAATACTCTCATCTTACTTGAAAAATACATGAAATTATTCTGATTGTGGCTTTAAGGCATTAATTGGTTCACTCTCACCCATGTTTATATCAAACTCTTAGGGACCCAGGCTAGTCTAGGACAGTGCAATTCTTGCTGAGGTAACGTTATAACTAAATGGCTTTGCCCAAGGAAGTTCGGATGACTGTTTCTCCTACTTCTAGTAATTCATAAACCATCATGTAAAGCGGGATTCAAACTTCCAAATCAAACAAGTTGGATGAACGAAATGTAGTTTACTCCTTTTGATTCACACCTTTTTAGTGACTGTAGGTAGCTACCAAACATTACTGTATCTAGGTGGTGTTATACAAACGTTAGCTACGTTACACAATGATGCTAACGATACAAATACAATAACGTTAAACACAGCAGAAAGAAAAAATGTAAAAGCTTAATGTAATCATTTCAGCAAACGTTAACATTAGTTTGCCAACGACATTAGCATAGCTAAAGTTAGCTAACGTTAGCAAACTCATAAGGTTAGTACAAGTATTTTGCTCCTTAACGTTACGTTACAGTTAAGTTACAGTTATATCGAAATATTAAGGTTGTTTTTTTTTTTTTTTTTTTACCTTGGTGTTATTTGTGGCGGTATAAGTTACAGTTATATCGAAATATTGAGGTTGTTTTTTTTTTTTTGCCTTGGCGTGATTTGTGGCGGTCTTGAGGAACTGCATGTGGTTAACATGGGTTTGTGCGGCTTACTCAACCTTCAACTTCCTTCTCCAAGCACGGGACCCGAAAGGATCTGACGGCAGAGGTGGGCCCCAGGCTGGAGGTCTGCAGCCAGACCCTTCTCGTCACATTAGACCGCAAACACTGGCATAAAGGGGGTAGCAATGAACACTGTATGAGGGTTAAAGAGGTGCCTTGGTCTGCCGAAGCGCTCATTTCTGCAGGTTTCCAATGGTAATACTTGGTGAAGTCTCCAGTGAAACTATGATTAGTACAAGCTGGCGGTTTTCACCTGCGCTCATGGCCTTGTTTACCCATTTGCATTTGTCAAACAGGAGCATGCGCAGTGATCATGGCACAGCTCCTTTAAGTGCTTTAACTTCTGTACAACAGAATAGTTTACCAATTCATACTGAATAGTGTCAAAATTTTGGAATTCATCAAGAACCCATATTTTGCCAAATAAATAGTATGAACAAACTCTGTCTGTTTTCCTAAAGAAAGTGAATTAAAATCAGGCTTGTGAGGGACTCGTTGGACAGAAAGGGTCAAGGAGATGCAAGCCAGGAGTGTAAGAAAAAAAAAAAAAAAAATGGGGGGTGGGGATCTGTTTAATGCATTCTAAAGCCGCTTGCACATTGGACGCGAAACAAATTTTTCGCATGACAGATTACATTCAATGTCAATGCGAGACGCGTGTATTCGCGTCTTTCAACTGACTTTGAATGTAATCTGTCGTGCGAAAAATTTGTTTCGCGTCCAGTGTACAAGTGGCTTAAAAGTTGTTCTTCTTTGTAAAAATGTGCCTCTATGCAGTCTGAAAAAACATTTCTGTGAGGGTGGAACTTTAAAATACAAATGGCCAAAAGATGTTGCTAGCTGTGAAAAAAAGATATTGGGATAAAAAAATAATATATGCGCAAGAAAGTGAAACCTGTGATTCGCATCAGCTTAAAAAAAATTCTGCCGAAAGTCACGTACTAGGCGAGGCAAATTGGTATAAAAGATGGAGTGCCCCTCTGATTCTGTGGGAAGTGTTGGTAAACACTATGAATTCGCAACCAGGATGTTTTTAGCGTGAACTTCTGAAAACCAGAGAAAATATGCCAATTCCATTTTGACGTGCTTTGCGGTTCCAGCTTTCTCGGAAGCGTATGGGGGATCATTGTCAGCCATCTACCATTTCCTGTTTTACTTCTACGCCCTACTGGGCCAAAACGTGATTTGCAATATTCTGGTTATAAATGGCCCCTGACTGGTTTTGGGCATACTTGCTGATTGGCTTTTTTTGAGTTGCTGTTTTTATTTTGGTGGCATGTTGGAAACAGGTTTGGTGAGCCACTTTTTGGAAACTGTCCAAAGTTTTTTATGATGAGTTGTTGCCATTGAATCTCAGAATGAGCTAATATTTTTTGGAATGATCAAATTCTCACTTTCAATATCTGATATGTTGCATATGCTCTATTGTGAAAAAAATCTGTGGGTTATCAGATTTGCAAATAATTGCATTCTGTTTTTTTGCTTTACATTTTACAACCATTCCAACCTTTTGTCCAGCTTGGCATCCATGGGTAAAATGTGTTTTTTTTCTCTCCTGGATTAGACCCACCTCAAAAACTGCTTTTTTCTTACAACTGGGCTGAGGTAGTCTCAGCACCTTTTTCCCCTTTTTACTGGAAAACTGTCCTCGTCCCCTTCTTTTTACACACGCTCTACT
Organism: Gymnothorax javanicus; assembly: GCA_029692085.1. Classification (NCBI taxonomy): domain Eukaryota; kingdom Metazoa; phylum Chordata; class Actinopteri; order Anguilliformes; family Muraenidae; genus Gymnothorax; species Gymnothorax javanicus. Next base: position 48,074,635 of record CM056200.1, read on the forward strand.
TGGTCCTGTAAACACTGTTTTTGGCATTTCCTAAAACTGTCAAAAGATGCATTCCAGCTGTTTTTTTATTTTTACATAACCAGTAAATTTTTTTTCCCTGTTCCAAGTTTTCTGAACAGTGTTATTGCCATCCAATGAATAAGCAAATGTTTTTCTTGGAATGATAAAATGTCTCACTTTCAACATCTGATATGTTGCTTATGCTCTATAATGAAAAATTGTCAGTTATCAGATTCAAAGGATTGAATTTTGATTTATTTTTCACAAAAAAAATATTTTTGTAATTGCCTGCCCTCGTTGTTTTTTTAAATAACCATCAAAAACACATCAATATTGTGTAGCCTAAATATAACTAGCCTATTTTTTTCCTTGAAAAAACACATGTTCTTACAACACTCTGGTGAGAAAAATTCAGAGAAAATAAATTACCAGTAAATTCAGTTTCTGTAATTAATCTCTGAACAGTAAAGAGACCAATGAATCGATGAATGTTGCCTGCCATTGTTTGGCAGTGAGAACATCAGATTTGTCTTTATGAAAAAAAATAGGTTCTCAGATTCAGATGATTGAATATTGATGTGGATGAAAAAATATTCCAGTTGCCTGCCTTTTGTTGTTTTTGGAAATAACCTGTGTTAATCAATATTGTGTAAACTTAAATATAACTTAACTTTTTATTTTTTAAAGTGGAGAAAAATTGATGGAATAAATTCCATAAACAGAATGCTAACACTGCTGGACTCTCAGAGCACTATATTTTTGTCTCAGTGCCCCCGAGTTAACTCTGGTTTTGATAGTTCCAAATTTATAAAAGGTTGACTTTTCTGAATAAAAATTAGCCATGGGCAGGAAAACTTTTGAGCTTTCTTCTTAAGTTCAAGGTGTTGCGCAACTCTTTTCGAAAGAACCCCGAACTTGAAGCCGAGCAAAAAAAAAAAAAAAGCTTTTTACTTTTACAGACAAAGGCTTAACAGTTCAGGCAATTGCGTGCTATATGCTGTATATCTATAGTTTGAGGTGGTTGGTGACGCTCTGGTCAGGACTGTCGCCTCACATTTAGGAGGCACTGGGTTTTAGCCCTGGTCTGTATATTTTTGTCATATTTACCATTTTAGTCAAATACTGACACTGTCAGCTTAGTACTGGGGTCTGTTGGGATACTAACAGAATCCATAAGTGACATGGAGGACTCTTTTTTTCATCGCATAGTGACGCCCAGGGCATCCTCCCAAATGTCTGATGCCTCCAAAGTTAGAATGAGCTCTAAAAATGTACCTTAATTATCCTTCCACAAAAAATACCAATGACTGACATATGGAAATTCAACATTCATGTAAAGCCCAAATAGTTGAGCTAATTGTTGACCTTTAAAAGGCTCATATGATTTGTAGAAGGAATAGGACCCTTCCCTCAATGAACAGCCACACACAGGAAAGGGGATAAGACAGATTTATTCTGAGTAATGCAAAGATTCTCAGGTCAGTACTTTTGTACTGGAAAAATGTTACTGAGAAACAGATGATTTAAACTATTAATGTTTGGGAGGGGCAGAAAAATTGCTACGATTAAAAAAAAAAAAAAAAAATTCCAGTTCTTGGTGAACAGGAAGTAGGAAGCACAGCACCCAATCAGCATTTGGAAAATCTGACTCTTCTGGATTGGTCTTCATTTGGCACGTATGAAGTGGACCATAACATCTCCTTCCATCGTTATGTGATCATAGTGTGTGTCACCCAGACGGTTTGGGAATTTTATTATGTTGCCATCAGGGAGTTTGATAAAAAAATTGTCGTTGGTCAGGGAAATGGTCATCTGGGAAATAAGGAAAGATTTAGAAAATTAAAATTGGAAGACAACAGGTTTTGCACTTTTCTGGTCATTGGTGATGCTCACAGTTATATTCAGCGGTTTGTCATTGAATAAATGAAATTAAAGGAAAATCTTTCAAAGATTAATAACGGTTAATTATTGTAAGAAAACGGCCACATTTCCATTGGAGATTCACATAAACAAATTTTTCCATGATTCTACAATTTATTTCTTTTCTAGCCCTTTGGAGATTTTACTGAATTCATGTTACTTTCCTTACAGGGTCCTTTGATATTGCACTCTTATGAAAAACAGTATGGGAAGGACACTTAAAAAGATCATGACGACCAATTATGTTTCAGGTGAATTTCTCGGACTAAATATGTTAGCCTGGGAAATTCAGCCCAAACATCTTTAGCCACCGTTATCTGCATGTAGGTCCTCTTGCAATACTCTTCTTCACAATTCTGCAACATCAAAACAAAATGAGCCGGACGGCGGCTCCCATCAGGGCCTCAGGTTTTGTGTCTCCCTGTCCAGTCCTCACCTCAAATTCTCGTCCTGCCTCAAAGGGGAAGTTGTATTCCCTCAGCTCTTCTCCCCAGGACCCATTCTCAAAGGAGTTCATGATGATGGTACGACGTACTCCAGAATAGTTGAATCAGAGGTCAAAGTGCAGCCCGATAACTTGCTCCGATTGCCCTACATTGATTGTGAAACTGAGAGAAGCAGAGAGGGACACATGGGAGGGCAGCCAATCAGAGAGCAGGTAGTGAGCATGCAGACAGGAGCTCAAGCCAGTAAGGGTTTGATCACAAACTGGCGGTAGGCAGACAGCTGCCAATCAGCAGCAGCATCTCAGCGATCTGTTCTCTGATTTGTGGACGGTTGTTGCCGAGCAAATCTTCGTCCTGACAACAGTTATAGCTAGGGCTAAACATCCTTCATCATCAGGTCAATTTCTGCCCGCCACCAGCTGCCAGCTAGTGGTCGAACCCCCACTCACTTGTACAGGCATCATCGAGATAGAAGTATTAACGACTCACCGAACCGGATCAGGCTTTGGGACACCTTTGATTGTCAGTTCCATTCCTGACTTGAGGGACATGTTGTCAGCGTCACAGTCTGCTTAAAATGAAGAACAATCAAAAAAATGCCTGTGATCGAAACATCATGAGAGTCTTCAATAAAAAAGCCATTTCCCCGTTGATGCAAGACTGTTTTATTGCAATTTTGAGCAACACGATGATGATCAAATTTATCAACATTTCACACGTTGATCACTTCATTTCTGCCGTGCATTAGGCATCAGAATGAAATACACTCATGGATAATTTGGCTGAATTTAACTCTTTAGCCACTGATCCCACTTCATTGGTAAGCAAGTCAAGCAGAAACCAAATGAGTCAAACCAACACTACCATCAAGAGACCACCATTAACCCTTTGAAGAGTGAATTTTTGAAACATTTCGTAAACAATTTAAGCCAGAACGTAAAAATCAAACAATGTCAATGTGCTTCAACAGCCCAATGTCTTCCTTTAGAGAGGTGCTTGTTCTACCTGTGAGTTTCCCTTGGGTTCTCTGGATTCCGCCCACTGTCTAAAGACATGCATGTCAGGCTAATTGGAGACTGTACAATGCCCATACTTGCAAGCAAACGGTGTGGGCGCCCATTGAATAATTGGTGAGCTGTTTGTTTCTGCCTGTATCCCATAGATAGCTGGGATAACCTCCAGCCCCCAATAATGAGGACGCATAGATGAAAAAGGAGCATCCTTTTTCATTCAAATAGTGATCATTTTAAGGGACCATAGTGTTTGGGACATATAATGTCTTTGCCAGTTTGTGGAAGTCAACTTCTTGTTTCAAGGGCAAATTTTCGGGAATTTTTTGTCGACATTCTACAACCGGTTTCCAAAAAGTTGGGAGGCTGTGTTAAATGTACATACAAACAGAATGTAACGATTTGCAAATCAGTTAAACCTTGTACTTAAATGAAAATAGCATAAAAACATGACAAACATTGAAACTGTGAAATTTCATTGCTTTTTGAAAAAAAAAAAAAAACTAAACTAAACTAATCACTATTAATTTGATGCCAGAAACATGTTTGAAAAAGATTGGGACGGGAGCAACAAAAGACTGGAAAAGTATTATTATGCCAAAAAAATGCACCTGGTGGAACATCTTGCTGCTGATTAAGTGAATTGGTTACAGGTCAATAGCATTACTGGGCATAAAAGAAGGATCCCAGAGAGGTCGAGTCCTTCAGAGGTATAGGTGGCGAGGGCTTTGCCACTCTGTGAAAGACCGCATGAGCTCAAAAATTCAAGAAGAGCATTTCTCGTAGAATTGCAAAGACTTTGAGGATTTCATCATATGCAATACATAACATCATTAAAAGATCAAGTGAATTCAGAGAAATCTCTTTGTGCAAGAACTAAAGCCATAAACAATATTGAATGGCCATAAAAACAGGCAGGATTTGGTACTTTAAATCACTGGATGAGCTCTGAAAATCAGTGCTCCACTGCATCCACATTCGTGAGTTAAAACTGTACCATGTAAGACGAAACCATATATCAACAAGACTGTGGGAGGAAACCGGAGTACCCAGAAGAAACCCACGCGAACACGGGGAGAACATGCAAACTCCACACAAAAAAGGCCCCAGGCCAAATTTGAACCCACAGCCTTCTTGCTTTCAACTAAGTTAGCAACATTGATGTCTATAATTATCTGCTATTTGTTTGAGCATCCTTAATGGTCCTGCCACCCATGTGTCCTATTCTGTTGTGAGACTGCACATCTTCATCACTGAAAGCAGTCGGCCGCTTGGCTTTTTTTCCCTTGAAATTGAGACTCACCTCTTCGACACTTCAGATGTTGCTGAATCTTCACAGCAGGAGTGAAGGCTTTGATCACGCAGAGCTGTTTGTGGATAGAAGGCAAACCTCATGTATTTATGTGCTGTCCCCTCCCCCCAGACTCTGGGAAGTCGTACTCTTGGGTGAGATAGCTATTGCCAAACTTTGTTCTTCTTGGATCATTATCTGATTGTGAAGATGATGCTGCATTTGCAATGACATCCCTCTTGAACATTGCTAGTGTATACTTCCTTAAAGGCAAATTCTCAGTGCACAGAGCCGCTCTCAGGCTTTGACACACTTTGTTATCGTGCACTGTTCTCGGTTAAACTTAAGTGCATTAACTTCAGTATATAACCTAACATGACTCATGGTGAAAGTTCATTGGTCAGATGGTGAAACAGAATAAACAATTCAACAGTTTGCCGAGAAGCCGTATTTGGTTTAATTACCATGCAATCAAATTCTTTCCATTGTCCATGGGATAGAATTCCACCTGAAATCAAACCAGTTTGGGAATTACTGGACAAATATTTATTCACTCATAAGAGCATAATTGCTTGCCTGGTCTAAAGCAGGCAGGAACTCTGGGGGTTGTCAAGACCAGGCTTGATGAAGTGCTCGATACCATCTACTCCTTTAGTGTTTTAAGAGTAAAGCTCACTTTCGTGATAGAAAAATGGTGACCCATGGCTGAATAACCTGTTCGCGGCTCTCATCTTATTTTTTTAGATTGATTAACCTGAGCCGAACGGAAGTTAATTGGGATTTTGAAAATTTGATAAATTTTTTACTTTCGTTTAGTGCTCAGGAAAATGAATAAAGGAGATTACGCAGAACCAAATGATAATAGATGTCATTTGGGGTTAATTTTATCAAATTAATTTATAACCCCAATTATGAAATAGTTGGGACAAAGTGTAAATTGGGAATAAAATCAAAACGCAATGACTTTCAAATGACACCAACCAGTTTTTCTTTTTTTTTCACAATAGAACAGAAATAACATAGCAAATGTTGAAACTGAGAAATTTTCCAATTTTATCCACAAAATGGACTCATTTCAAATTTGATGGCTGCTACAGGTCTCAAAAAAGTTGGGACTGGGGCCTGTTTACCATGGTGTGGCATCCCCTCTTCTTTTTAACACAGAGTGGAGGCATCTGGGCATTGAGGAGACAAGTTTCTTGAGTTTAGCCATTGGAATTTGATCCCACTCTTGTTGAATACAGGCTTCCAGCTGCTGGAGAGCTTTGGGTCTCCTTTGACATACTTTTCGTTTAATTTTGTGCCAAATGTTCTCAATCGGTGAAAGATCAGGACTGCAGGCAGGCCTGTTCAGCGCATGGATTCTTCTACTACGAAGCCATGCTGTTGTAATATCTGCAGTATGTGGTTTTGCATTGTCCTGCTGAAATATACAAGGCCCTTCCTTGGAATAGATGTCGTTTGCAGGGGAGCATATGTTGCTCTAAAACCTTTATTTACCTTTCAGCATTCATGGTGCTTTTTAAAACATGCAAGTGTCCCACACCATATGCACTAATGCATCCCCATACCATCAGAGATGCTGGCTTTTGAACTGAACGCTGATAACAGGAGGGGTGATCTTTCTCCGCTTTAGCCCGGAGGACACGACACCCATGATTTCCAACAAGAATGTCAAATTTGGACTCGTCTGACCACAGGACACTTTTCCACTTTGCTAAAGTCCATTTTAAATGAGCCTTGGCCCACAGAACACGGCAGCGCTTCTGGATCATGCTCAACAATGGCTTCCTTCTTGCATGATAGAGTTTTAGGTGGCATCTGTGGATGGCACGACGGACTGTGTTTACAGACAGTGGTTTCTTGAAGTATTCCTGGGCCTATTTAGTACTGTCAATGACAGAATCATGCCGGTGAGTGATGCAGTGGCGTCTGAGGGCCCCAAGATCACGGGCATCCAGTAAAGGTCTTCAGCCTTGTCCCTTACGCACACAGATTTTTCCAGTTTCTCTGAATCTTTTGATGATGTTATGCGCTGTCGATGATGAGACCGTCAAAGCCTTTCCAATTTTACATTGAGGAACCTTGTTTTTAAAGTATTCCACAATTTTTTTATGCAAGCCTTCACAGGTTGGAGAGCCTCTGGCCATCTTTACTTCTGAGAGACTCAGCCTCTCTAAGACATCCCTTTTATAGCCAATCATGTTACATATCTGATGCTAGTTAACTAATTTACTTGCTAAATGTTCTTTCAGCTGATTCTCTTATATAGTAATTGCTTTTTCAGCCCTTTCTTGCCTGTGTCCTAACTAGTGTGTATCAAGTGGCATTTGAATGCAGTAGTTTTAAATTATTTTAATTTATAATTAAAAATTTCTTAGACTTAATTTATTTCATGGGACCTACTTTTTTCCTCTTTTTCATGTATTTTATCAGATGTTTAATTCAGGCAAATCCTGAAAAAAAGGGATTGGAGTGAACTTGTCCATATTCTAAACCAGGGGTGTCAACTGGTCCATAAATGGACCGAGGATCTATAGGTTTTCAGTCCAGCCTAGCAAAAGCACACCAGATAAACTGATTTTATCAACTGATCTCAGTCTGCACAGTCGATTAGGGGTGTGTTTCCCAAAATCACAGATGCTAACTTACATCGTTGGACCCATTGACTGTGAATGGACGAACTAAGTAAGTTGCTAACTTAGTTAGCAACTACAGTTTTAGGAAACGCACCCCAGTTGTATTAGACGTGTTTCTGCTCAGGTGGAATGAAAACCTGCAGCACCTCAGCCCTTTTACAGACCAATTTGACTCAACCGTGTTTGAGCTCAGCTTGCTTGTGAATATTCAATAACTTATCAGGGTGTGCCATCTAGTGATAGAATATTGTAACTGCGTGCATAAATTTGCAGCTCTATGTCCGCGGGTGGACACATCTGCACAAAGGGGTTAATGTGAAGAAGAGATTAGTGGAAACTAGAAAAGTAGGATTGCTGTCTGCTGAAGCTGCTGATGCTGAACTGCAATTGCAGAATTAAGACAGAAATTGTTTGAATAAAAGTCAAATTTTTTAAAGTGTGAATGATTGTAATGTTACCATGAATTGCTGAAAATATGAAAGAGTAGAAAGACTTTTGAAATAAGCATGAAGAGTTGTGAAACTTGGAAAAAACATTTTATATGAGTGAAACTGGAAATGTTAGTAATGCCCAGAAATTTTAAAATGTGGAGAAAATTAAAAGCTGAAGCCAAACTGCTATGGCTGCTGTCTGTGAAAGCTGAAGCCAAACTACAATAGCTGTTTATTGTGTGTGTGCGAACACGATCAGGCCCAAGTTGTCCTCCAATCTCCAATTTCCTGACTCCAATTCCACTGAACTAGGTTGCTAGGCAGTTGCTAAGGTGTTCTGGTTGGTTGCTAGGGCGTTGCTAGGTGGTTGCTAAGGTGTACCGGGTGGTTGCTAAGGCGTTGCTAGGTGGTTGCTAAGGTGTACTGGGTGGTTGCTAGGTGGTGGCTATGGTGTTCAGAGTGTTTGCTAAGGTGTTGCTAGGTGGTTGCTAAGGTGTTCTGGGTGGTTGCCAGGGCATTGCTAGGTGGTTGCTAAGGTGTACCGGGTGGTTGCTAGGGTTGTTGCTAGGCAGTTGCTATAGTGTTCTGGGTGGTTGCAAAGGCATTGCTAGGTGGTTGCTATGGTGTTCAGGGTGGTTGCTAAGGTGTTCTGGGTGGTTGCTAGGGCATTGCTAGGTGGTTACTAGGGCATTGCTTGGTGGTTGCTATGGTGTACTGAGTGGTTGCTAGGTGGTTGCTATGGTGTTCAGGGTGGTTGCTAAGGAGTTGCTAGGCAGTTGCTAAGGTGTTCTAAGTGGTTGCTAGGGCATTGCTAGGCAGTTGCTATGGTGTTGTGTGTGGTTGCTAGGGCGTTGCTAGGCGGTGGTTATGTTGTTCCAGGTGGTTTAGGTGGTTGCAAAAGTGTTCTGGGTGGTTGTTAAGCTGTTGCTAGGTGGTTGCTATGGTGTTCCGGGTGGTTGCTAGGGCATTGGTAGGCGTTTGCTAAGGTGTTCTGGGTGGTTGCTAAGGCGTTGCTAGGCGGTTGGCAAGGCATTCCTGATGCTTGCTAAGGCTTTTTTTCTAGGCAATTCCTATGATGGTCTGGGTGGTCGCTTGGCTCTGATCAGAGCTAGCTAGAGTGCGGCTAGAGTTCCGCATTCATTTCTAATGGGAAAAATTTTTCGGAAAACCTGGAATATCTCGAAATTATGAATTTTTTGAAAATTCTGAATACATCCGATTATGTCTGAATCGGGCTGAATAATTTGAAGTTTGAATGGTTTGAATATGTTGAAGTATGTGGAAGTAGTTACGGTCTGTAAAACGGCAGAAGAGGAGGAGGAAGATGAGGAGGAATAATAAATAAACTGATAGAATAACATATAGTGGGATTGCTGCATTCAGCAATCCCACTCAATTACTTAGTGGACTCCTCCGTGCTCATAATAATGTAATATTAATATTTAACTTCGCAGAATTGATAAAGTATAGCTGGTCAGAGATCGCAAAAGTCCACCTGTCAAAGGATATGCGCACAGACGGACGGACTGATGGACAGTTGGATGGACAAATGGAAACAGCCGAAATCAACAGTCTGCTGACTTACGCATCGGGTGACAGGGGAATGAAATGCAATTTTGAAAGGACACTGCAAGTAGCTTGAGAGGTGTTCTCCAGAGACAGAAATGAAGTCACGGTCACAGGTCAAAGGTCACATAAAATGTCCCGTAAAGTCTGTATGTCAATTTTAATACCTGCACTGGTTCCTTGAAGTAAATTTAGTGGGATTTGATGTGCTACATTAATAGATGGGATGATTTCTCAGAAAGTTTAAGAAGAAAAAGGTCAAGGTCATTAGGATGAAGATCAAATGTCACAGGTCAACAAAATATTCAAAAGACATCACTAGAAGATATGGCCAACCTGCAAGAGCAATTTTGAAACGCCACTGTCAACAGTGTCGGAGATAAGCTCCAGAAACAAAAATCAGTGATGGAGTTCACAGGAGCTCATGGGGGTCATCGCTGAAAGGTCAAAGGTCGGAGGTCACAAAAAAGGTAAGGGATATGAAGCTTTGTTATAGGTCAAAAAGTCAGTGTACAGTGGCAAGGGCTGTGGTATGTAGTTTTCAGAGTTATGGATCTAGGCGAACATATGTATGCACGCACACACACACACACACACATGCACGGAAACACGGCCGAAATCAATAGTCCCCAGACCTACCCTTTGGGTAGTGAGGGACGAAAAATATGGAATATTGCAGCCCAGGATAGATTGTATGTTGTGTGCTAATTGCTTTGTCTCAGCAGGAGGAGGTATAGTCTATGTAAGCTGGAGAAAGGGCTTGTGGGGGCAGTGTGAGCTTTGAGTGCTACTGAGAAGTGTCCAGTTTCCAGCCTACAGCTGCTGAGTCAATTCTGGTTAAATGATATATTTCCCTTCACCACCATTGTGAGTTGCTCTTTTTTCATTTTTGGCCATTCTTGTCTGCACTGTAAGGATGTACACTACCAGTCAAAAGTTTTTGCACACCCCAATATTTTCTCTAATTGTTTCAATTTTTAATATTTTGTTCTCGTGTAATATACTGGTATTGGTTGTATAACAGAAAGGTAGGAAAACTGAAGCCCAGCGTATAAGCCATGTATACAACAAAACAAATAAAAAAAAAAAACAGGATCTGTCATTTTGTCAGTATTCAAGCAGATCAGTAATTATGGTCTAATCCAGTGCTTCTCAAACCTCTCCTGGAGGACCACCTGTTCTGCATGTTTTAGATCTCTCCCTGCTCCAGCGCAGGTGATTCAAATGATCTACTCATTATCAAGCAGCTTCAGGGGGTTGATAGTGCGCTGATAATTACAATCACCTGTGCTGGATTCCTTGTGGATTTTTCTTGTAAATTTATTACTTGTAATAAACAAGTATAGGGTTCCAGTGATTTCTTTGTGGTAAACATACATGTAAGAAAAAAACTTGACAAGATCTTAAGGTGTGCAAAAACTTTTGACCGGCTGTATGCATTTGTAAAAGGCCTCCTTGGTACATTGAGAGTCTGTCGCTGCATAGTGTGGTTTTAACCCAAGAAACAGGTTACCAGCCATTTTCTGTTTCCTGAGAGATAAAGTCATGTGAAAACTGATTTTCTTTTTAAATGAAACACATATAACATATTAACAAGTTTTTTTAAAAAAAAGACATGCTACACAGGTAGGCAGAAATCTCTCCTTTGAATGCATTAGTCAACTCATGACATGGCTCCGAATAGAAGTCAAAGAATTCATTAACTACACCCTAATGAATACCATTACGTTGCCACTAATGATTAAGACATGTTAACAACAGAGAGTTAACAAGGCTGCAACATGAGATAGCAAGGATGGAATTTTCTGCATAATTAATTAGAAACAAAATTTTGACTTTCACTGAATTACATCAAGCCTACTGTTGTACCTTTTCTTTAATCGAATCAGCGCTGAATGCAATATATTCTGCTTTTACAATGCAACCGTCCAAAGAAAATACCTAGTTAGTCACATTTTGGCCGAAAATTAGTTATGGTCAAAATCTAACTAACTGGGTCTATTCGCATCATAGTAAAGTGTTTACATTGACAAAATGTCTACCAGAGCATCGAAACCACAGAGGTAAAACAAAGCAAGTGCACAGCTTAGTCAAGTATCCCAAGGTAAAACCCAGTAAGATCACTTACTGATGATGAGATGAGACCACTGATTACATCTATGATCAAAGCTTGGATTAGCCTCGTCTTGGAAAATAAATTTATATGTTTAGTTTTTTACTGGGTGATACTGCTTGGTACAACTCGATCAGTCTTGGCACTGATTGGATTTTTCCAACTGATAAAATAATGATAGTTATATTTCATCAATGTTTCAATTTGAGAATTAATGAATTTCTATGAATTGTTCTTTACTAATTTAGTCTTCATTCATTTCCTCCAAACACAAGATGGACAACATCACTGCTGATGAAATCGACAGATGTAACTGCTCAGAACTGTGACTTATTAGGTTTTAGCCTTACATTCTTGCAGACATTCTGATGGTAAAACATAGTAAGTCATATTAAATCCTGAAACACATTTTTGGATAACTCTCAAAAGTATTTCAGAGCAGTTGATTAAAAGTGTTCTCCATCACCAAACTTCTCAAATGTATTATTCCCAGTCTTAATACAGGGGCAGGAAATTGTACCCCATTTTTCTCCAAACTATCAAAATGTGACTTACCAGCTATTTCCTTTGGATGCTAGAACAGTCAGCCTTGCAAATTCAAATCTGTGCTGTTTCATGAATTTCATCATTGGAAAATGAAGTTGTTTCACATATAGGCACAGGCCTATGTTTGAATATGGGTGCACCTCAATATTCACTTGCATGCACAGATATTAAATACAGTTTTTACATTTTTCACAGCTGTATTTTGTATTTGCATTTGTATTTGGGGCATAGCCACTGAGAGCTGATTTAACTTGCAATCCATTCTGTTCTGTCCAAAGCCAGAATTGTCTGGGATGCACCTATATGTGAAAAATGGTTTTTAAGCAGGAAAAATGTGGTTGGTCTCAATTATAGGGGCATGCGATTGTGCTCGAATATTGGTGCATATTCACTTATAAGTGTGTGTGCTTATATGTGCATCAGTACAGTAATTACAAAGACCTCAACTGTTGAGGACCAAATTATATATGCACCAAAAGAAAGAGAAAACCCCCCAAAAAAATCTGTCCCCAAAATACATGATTAGCCTTACCATGTCTTTCCCATGCTTTCACCTGGCTTGCTCTATTTTTCAAGCATACTTTAAAAAACTTTGCCAGAAAGATGATTGTTTGAACAGTCTTGATGATGTAACAGCCTATGTGCCATAAAATGTTGTAAAATTGCACATCTGCATTATTGAAAGCAGTCAGTCGCTTGTTTTTACCCCCAAAAATGACACTCACCTCTTCGACACTTCAAGTATTGCTGAATCTTCTTCATCTGTAGAGGAGGATTTAATTACCCAGAGCTATAATATAATTGAAGGAGAGCTTCATATATTTATGTGCTACCACACTCCCACCCACCTTTTCCCAAGAATCGATCTGACAGCGCATTATCTGACTGTGAAGATAATGGCTTATTAATGATCAAACCACTCTTGAAATTTGTTTTGAAAAGGATGTAAAAACACTGTGGCCAAAAACAAAACATAGATGCTAACTGCTTAAAGAGGTGCTTTGGTCTGCCGAAGCGCTCATTTCTGCAGGTTTCCAATGGTAATCCTTACTGAAGTCTCCAGTAACACTATGATTAGTACGAGCCGGCGGTTTTCACCTGCGCTCATGGCCTTGTTTACTCATTTGCATTTGTCAAACACGAGCATGCGCAGTGATCATGGCACAGCTCCTTTAAGTGCTTTAACTTCTCAACAACGGAATAGTTTACCAATTCAAACTGAATGGCGTCAAAATTTTGGAATTCATCAAGAACCCATATTTTGCCAAATAAATAGTATGAACAAACTCTGTTTTCCAAAAAAAAAAAAAAAAAAAGGTCAAGGAGATGCAAGCCAGGAGTGTTGTCCGTCTGTGGGATCTGATGTGAATATTTAGAGATAAGAAAAAAAAAAAAAGGGGGGCATCTGTTCAATGCATTCTAAAAGTTGTTCTTCTTTGTACAAATGTGTCTCTATGCAGTCTGAAAAAACATTTCTGTGTGGGTGGAGCTTTGAAATACGAATGGCCAAAAGATGTTGCTGACTGTGAAAAGAACATATTGGGATAAAAAAATAATATATATGCAAAAAGAAATACCTTTTGAGGTTTAAAGACAAGGTATGGCATTTAGAACATGACCTGTTAAAAGTGAAACCTGTGATTCTCATCAGCCTAAAAAAAAGTCTGCCTAAAGTCACGTACTAGGCGAGGCAAATTGCTAAAGAAGATGGAATGCCCCACTGATTTTTTGGGAAGTGTTGGTAAGCACGCGTACCCATTCTGCTTGCAAGTACAAATAAAGTCTTAAGTATTACAACCCTAGTGAGTCTTTAATTGGTACCCCCCCTTTCCGGCAGCCTGCATGTGTTTAGTGGTTTTCTGTCCTTTAGTTGATTTGTCTTCTTTGCCCCCTTGGTCCAAGGTGTTGTCATTTGCATGCGATGCTCCTTTTGTGAATTTCTGGTCTATATGACTTCATTTTGAATTCAGTGTAGTTGCTGGATTGTGATGCCTTTCATCCTACAAAGCCAACCCAGTCAGTTTGTGTCTATTAATTTTGAACGAAGCTCTCCTTCCGGGTGTTCTGGCAAGTTAATGATTTAAAAAAACTTAATTACCCTTCAGAGTCTTATTACAGTGCTCCCCATTATACCACCAACCAAGGGACAGGACAGAAAGTTGGCAGTAAGCGGGGATGGAGGTATAACAGGGGAATCCCTGAGGTCACCCATCAGTGTTCAGGAACAAGCCCTCTTATCACAATATGTATGCAAATCATGTAAATCATATCTTATCGCCTCAAATGGATTCAATTAAATGCAGTGTCCTTGAAAAATTTTGTTTATTATATCTTATCGTCTTACAGTGTGTGCGTAGCCAGAGGCGAAAATTGGGTAGGCACTGGCCATCCCTTTACAACGATTATTACATCTGACTTTATTTTCCTTTATTTACAAATTTTACAATTACAAGAATAACCCATTGGCAATTAAAGACGCAGCTTCTTTCTTAATGCAAACTTAGTGTGTCTAAATAATTGGCTAAATTCAGTACGGAAAAATAATTTACTCGTAAGTAAGCCAATGCTTCACAAAAAGTAAACTGCTCTGGAACCTTTTTGGTACAACAGGCATGCTAATCTGCGCTTCATGGTCATTTAAATTAAAGACAACGATTAGTATCACCTTTACACAATTTCGAATAAGGCTGATTGAAATGCACCAAACTGCACATCCAAATAAAGGACTGTACACATACCAAGGACTGTAATCTGTGATGACGGCTCGAGCTTTCTTTATACTGCTGCTAATGACTCCTTCATCAACACTGGCACTTTCACTGCTTAGCACTGGGCAGGAAATGCCAAGACACATTTTGAAAAGATGGAGCCATCCATTGCTGCCGTGAATTCTCTGATGCTCAGCAAATGGCTTTTCCTTAACTTTGAGAGGGTTATCGGAAACTGGGATGTGAATTTATAATTCCCAAAGAGAACTGACACAAGAATACTCTGATTTGCTCTCACTCCATTCCTAGAGAGCCAATCAGAATCGAGAATCCTGTTCTATTGTCAGTTCAGTTTGGGGATTGGCTCTTACACCATTCCTTTAGAGCCAATCAGAATCAAGAATCCTGTTACAGTGTCAGTTCAATTTGCGAATTATGAATTCGCAACCAGGATTTTTTTAGCGTGAACTTCTGAAAACCTGAGAAAAGGTGCCAATTCCATTTTGACGTGCTTCGCCGTTCCAGCTCTCTCGGAAGCGTATGGGGGATCATTGCCAGCCATCCACTTTTCTTTTTGACTGATAATGTCTGCTATTGTTCCCTGTTTTACTTCTGCACCCAACTGGGCCAAAACATGATTTGCAATATCCTGGCTATTGGCCCCTGACTTGTTTTGGGCATACTCGCTGATTGGCTTCTTTTGAGTTGTTGTGTAGGCTAATCGTTTTGGTGGCATGTTGGAAACAGGTTTGGTGAGCTCACTCTTTGGAAACGGAACCCACGCGACTCATAAGCTTGAGAAAAAGTGTGATTGAGTCTCACTTTCTGTGAGCGAGTCTCTTCATGCCGCAAGGTCAGGCTCCCTCTCTTCTGCCTTGATCCTACTTGACTTGTCTGCTGCCTTTGATATAGTCAACCACCCCACCCTTCTGTCCAGCTTGGCAGCCATGGGCATCTGTGGCAAAACCCTGGACTGGATTAGATCCTACCTCGCTGACTGCTCTTTCCAAGTTGCCTGGGCTGGCACAGTATCAGCACCTTTCCCCCTTACTATGGGAGTCCCACTGGGTTCAGTCCTCGGTCCCCTTCTCTTTACAGTAGCTCTCTTGGTCCTGTAATCTCTGCTCATGGCATTTCCTACCACTGTCATGAAGATGCTCCTCCAGCTGTTTTTTATTTATACCACTTACTTTTCCAGCCTTTTGTTGCTCCGTCCCAAGTTTTTTGAAATGTGTTTCTGCCATCAAATTCAGAATGAGCTAATATTTTTCTTGGAATGGTAAAATGTCTCACTTTTAACATCTGATATGTTGCATATGCTCTATTGTGAATAAACTGTGGGTTATGAGATTTGCAAATAATTGCATTCTGTTTTTATTTACATTTTACACAGTATTCCAACTTTTTTGGAATTGGAGTTGTACATTAAAATGTGTTTTTTTTTTTTACTCCTTAAAAACCCACCAAAAACACATCTTCTTACAACACTCTGGTGAGGTACTTTCAAGCTTTGTTTTTTTACTGTAAAAAGCTGTCAAAAATGCCGCTTTTTATGGGACTCTACTGAGGTATATTAGAACACTGTTTTTTACTCAGAAAAAAGCAGTCAAAAAGTGCATTGCACCTTTCCTCTCTTTTCCATAACCAGTAAATTCAGTTTCTGTAATTAATCTCTGAACAGTAAAGTCAGACCAATGAATCGATGAATGTTGCCTGCCATTGTTAGGCTGTAGCCTACATCAGATTTGTCTTTATGAATTTTTCAGTACTCAGATTCAGAGGATTGAATATTGATATGGACAAAAAAATATTTGCCTTGCCTGCCCTCGTTGTCTTTTGAAATAACCTGCGTTAATCAATATTGTGTAGCCTAAATATAACTAGCCTATTGGGTTGAAAATGTGGAGAAAAATCAGAGAAAATAAATTACATAAACAGAATGCTAACACTGCTGGACTCAGACAGAGAACTATTCAGCAGCAGACTCCCTGCGCCAGGTTTGCACAGTGAGAAATTGAGAAAAGGTTCACTAAACTTAAAAAAATAGGGGGCACAGCTCCAAAAGCATCTTGAGTTTTCTCAACTTCAAGATTCCAGTTGTTGCACAAACTCTTTGTGGAAAGAACTTGGAACTTGAAGTTGAGCAAACTTAAAAATGTTTAGCTTTTTATTTTTTACAGTGTACCAATTGATGGACAAAGGCTTAAACTGTTCAGTGCCACGCCCGAGTACACTCGGGGTAGAAGATTATTGTCTCAGTGCCACTCCGAGTTAACTCTGGTTTTGATAGTTCCAATTTCTAACACCAGGTGGCAGCAGTTTTCCAATGAATAAAAATTAGCCATGGGCAGGAAAACGCACTGCTTTCTTCTTAATACAATGTGTGCAACGATTAGAGAACCAACCCCGTGCCAACGCCGCAAAAAAAAAAACTTGGCACTGAACGGGTTAACAGTTCAGGCAATTGCGTGCTATATGCTGTATATCTATAGTTTGGAGTGGTTGGTGATGCTCTGGTCAGGACTGTCGCCTCACATTTAGGAGGCACTGGGTTTTATATTTTTGTCATATTTACCATTTTAGTCAAATACTGACGCTGTCAGCTTAGTACTGAGGTCTGTTGGGATACTAACAGAATCCAAAAGTGACGTGGAGGGACTCCTTTTTCATCGCATAGTGACGCCCGGGGCATCCTCCCAAACGTCTATATATGATGCCACCAAAGTGAGAATGAGCCCTAAAAATGTACCTTAATTAGCCTTCCACAAAAAATACCAATGACTGACTTATGGAAATTCAACATTCATGTAAAGCCCAAATAGTTGAGCTAATTGTTGACCTTTAAAAGGCTCATATGATTTGTAGAAGGAATAGGACCCTTCCCTCAATGAACAGCCACACACAGAAAAGGGGATAAGACAGATTTATTTTGAGTAATGCAATGATTCAGTACTTTTGTACCGGAAAAAATGTTACTGAGAAACAGATGATTTAAACTATTAATGTTTGGAGGGGCAGAAAAATTGCTATGATAAAAAAAAAAAAAAAAAAAAAAATCCAGTTCTTGGTGAACAGCTGTTTGTTTCTGCCTGTAGCCCATAGATAGCTGGAATAACCTCCAGCGCCCAATAATGAGGACGCATAGATGTTGAAAGGAGCATCCTTTTTCATTCAAATAGTGGTCATTTTAAGGGACCATAGTTTTTGGGACATATAATGTCTTTGCCAGTTAGTGGAAGTCAACTTCTTGTTTCAAGGGCAAATTTTCGGGAATTTTTTGTCAACATTCTACAACCGGTTGCCAAAAAGTTGGGAGGCTGTGTTAAATATACAAAACAGAATGTAACGATTTGCAAATCAGTTAAACCTTGTACTTAATTGAAAATAGCATAAAAACATGACAAACATTGAAACTGTGAAATTTCATTGCTTTTTGAAAAAAAAAAAAAAAAAAAAATAATCACTATTAATTTGATGCCAGAAACATGTTTGAAAAAGATTAGGACGGGAGCAACGAAAGACTGGAAAAGTATTATTATGCCAAAAAATGCACCTGGTGGAACATCTTGCTGCTGCTTAAGTGAATTGGTTACAGGTCAGTAGCATTACTGGGCATACAAGAAGGATCGAGGCAGAGTCCTTCAGAGGTATGGTGGCGAAGGCTTTGCCACTCTGTGAAAGACTGCATGAGCTCAAAAATTCAAGAAGAGCATTTCTCAACATACGTAGAATTGCAAAGACTTTGAGGATTTCATCATCTGCAATACATAACATCATTAAAAGATCAAGTGAATTCAGAGAAATCTCTTTGTGCAAGAACCAAAGCCAAAAACAATATTGAATGGCCGTTAAAGCAGGCAGGATTTGGTACTTTAAATCACTGCATGAGCTCTGAAACTCAGTGCTCCACTGCATCCACGTTTGTGAGTTAAGACTGTACCATGTGAGACAAAACCATGTATAAAAAAGACTGTGGGAGGAAACCGGAGTACCCGAAAGAAACCCACGCGAACACGGGGAGAACATGCAAACTCCGCACTAAAAAGGCCCCAGGCCAAATTCGAACCCACAGCTTTCTTGCTTTCAACTAAGTTAGCAACATTGATGTCTGTAACCCCTTTGCGCAGAAGCCAAATATGGCCATTTATGGGTTACCCGATTAAGGGCTTTATAATTCAAGATCTGAGCTTTACGAAGAAGGGGCAAATGGCCTTAATGATACAGAATACTTTCAGCGTATAGAATTCCATTGTATTTCAGTTTCTTCTCATAATTTTAATTCAGGGTAAGGGCCACAAACACAAAAAAATCTTCATGAAAATTCAGCAATGAAATAATTTTAAAAAATAATACTGAGAATGGAAAAATGGCTGCGAGTTAAAACAATACATTTCTAGGATCATAAACTCCTTGACCACAAGTGCACATCATCTGACTGTGCTTTTCAAAATCATCTGCTCTCTGTGAGCCAAATAAGATTGCTCGCCAGGTGGCTCCCCAAGCTGTCAGAGCGCTCAAAATAAGCGCTGTCAAATCATAAAATAATCACGTTTAACACAAATCAACTTTTCACTCATGAAGTTCAACTTGAACTAATGATTTTCTGGTGGAATTTGGCATGAGTTTATCACTTTAGGGGCGGATGGACATCAGTAGTCACCAGTAACCTCTCCAAACCAAAAACATGCTTTTTCTCCATGATTACATTCAGAGTTTTGGAGATTTTTCTAAAAAGCTGCATCAGCAAGCACACGTACTGATGAAAAAAACTGCTTACTTAACAGTCAAAACGTTCCCCCTGCGATGGAGAGCTCTCCAAGCGAAATGCAAGCTTAGATAAATGCAGAGGTTTTACAGCAGTCCTGACGCTGCACTCATTTTACACAAAACCTAGGCATTCGATTTTGCTCAATGCGGTATAAATTCTAAAAAATCACTACAATGAGCAAAAATCCGCCATACACAGTATACCTAGCAAAGGCTAACAGTTACTCCTCCTGTAACTGTATGAATAACCAATGAGGCAAACATGCTGTGATCATCACGCTATTGGTAAACCAAAAATAAAAAACAGCTAGCCAGCTGGCTAGCTAGTCAGCCATAAGGATGCATTCTTTACCCATTCTACTCACACACTGAAATAGAAGCAAAACTATCCATCTATGAAGTCCCCATCGAGATAAACAGAGTAACAGCCTTCCGGTACGAGGATCCTTCCAGTACTGTTCCATTCAGAATAACTCCCATTATCTATTATCCATGTCAGAATCAAACTGCCATCATGTAAATGTAACCTAGGCACTTCTAGGTTGGTTTTGGAACTGTTTCTCTTTGTATTCAGGCCATTCAGCTGCACACAGTTCAGAGAATACAACCGAACTTGCTGTTACACAGGGGCTTACTTATGTTTCTGAACTATCAAAGTCTTTCAATTACTGTGGAAAGTTTATACTGTCTGCCATTGGATAAAAATGTGTCAATCAATACATAATTACCAAGTTAAAGATCAGGTGGGCGCAAACTATAACTCTGCTTTACGCAGATAAGCTTGAGGAAGCATTTAGAGACATTGGATATCATTGAAGGGTGGTATGAGTTTGTAAGGAACCGCTGAATTTGTCGTGAGAGGAATCTACATGTAATTCAATGGTAGGAAATCCCTCGTTTTTAATATCTGATGACTACAATTGATTGTAGAATGATATAGTATCAATACCGTGTTGAATTTTTTTTTCAGAAAACTGATTTTTTTTCACTTCTCAGTTGAGATACCTCTGGCCTATTATTGCTGAACTAGTTGCAACAAAGGTCAATGATTTTTTTCTGTCACAAGAGATTATTTTTATTAACTGCTGAATAGATACTATGGGCAAGTATATTAGGCAGTTTGCATGGCAGGCTTGACTGAGGAGTTTAATTCATACAACTCCTGAAAAACAGGGATGGAACTTAACTCCTCCATATTTGAAACTGCGTTCGAGCTCGGATCAGTAAGGAATATTCAATTACTGATCCGGGTGTGCCATCTAGTGATTGAAAAGTGTAACTGCGTGCATAAATATAACAGCTCCATGTCCGCTGGTGTCTACATCTGAACAATGGTGTTAATTATCTGCTTTTGTTTGTGCATCCTTAATGGTCCTGCCACCCATGTGTCATATTCTTTTGTGAGGCTGCACATCTTCATCACTGAAAGCAGTCGGCCGCTTGGCTTTTTTTCCCTTGAAATTGAGACTCACCTCTTCAACACTTCAGATGTTGCTGAATCTTCACAGCAGTGGTGAAGGCTTTGATCACGCAGAGCTGTTTGTGGGTAGAAGGCAAACCTCATGTATTTATGTGCTGTCCCCTCCCCCCAGACTCTGGGAAGTCGTACTCTTGGGTGAGGTAGCTATTGCCAAACTTTGTTCTTCTTGGATCATTATCTGATTGTGAAGATGATGCTGCATTTGCAATGAAACCCCTCTTGAACGTTGCTAGTGTATACTTCCTTAAAGGCAAATTCTCAGTGCACAGAGCCGCTCTCAGGTTTTGACACACTTTGTTATCGTGCGCTGTTCTCGGTTAAACTTAAATGCATTAACTTCAGTATATAACCTAACATGACTCATGGTGAAAGTTCATTGGTCAGATGGTGAAACAGAATAAACAATTCAACAGTTCGCCGAGAAGCCGTATTTGGTTTAATTACCATGCAATCAAATTCTTTCCATTGTCCATGGGATGGAATTCCACCTGAAATCAAACCAGTTTGGGAATTATTGGACAAAAATTTATTAATGCAGAGTGATAAGTGCATAATTGCTTGCCTGGTCTAAAAGAGGCAGGAACTCTGGGGGTTGTCTAGACCAGGCTTGATGAAGTGCTCGATACCATCTACTCCTTTAGTGTTTTAAGAGTAAAGCTCACTTTCTTGATAGGAAAATGATGACCCATGGCTGAATAACCTGTTCGCGGCTCTCATCTTTTTTTTTAGATTGATTAACCCGAGCCGAACGGAAGTTAATTTGGGATTTTGAAAATTTGATAAATTTTTACTTTCGTTTAGTGTTCAAGAAAATGAATAAAGGAGATTACGCAGAACCAAATGATAATAGATGTCATTTGGGGTTAATTTTATAAAATTAATTTATAACCCTAATTCTGAAATAGTTGGGACAAAGTGTAAATTGTGAATAAAATCAAAACGCAATGACTTTCAAATCACACCAGTAAGTTTTTTTTTTTCACAATAGAACAGAAATAACATAGCAAATGTTGAAACTGAGAAATTTTCCAATTTTATCCACAAAATGGACTCATTTCAAATTTGATGGCTGCTACAGGTCTCAAAAAAGTTGGGACAGGGGTCTGTTTACCATGCTGCAGCATCCCTCTTCTTTTTTAAGAAAATGAATAAAGGATTTATAAGCGTCTAGGCATTGAGGAGACAAGTTTCTTGAGTTTAGCCATTGGAATTTGATCCCACTTAAGTGTTTTTTCAATACAGGCTTCCAGCTGCTGGAGACTTTTTCTCCTTTTATCCACTTTTCATTTAATTATGTGCCAAATGTTCTCAAAAAGGTGAAAGGGTCAGGACTGCAGGCAGGCCTGTTCAGCGCATGGAGATTCTTCTACTATTGAATTTGATCCATGCTGTTGGCTTCCATCTGCAGTATGTGGTTTTGCATTGTCCTGCTGTGAAATATAAAGATCAACTGCAGCCCTTCCTTGGAATAGATGTTGTTTGCAGTATGAGCATATGTTGCTCTAAAATGTTGCTTTTTATTTACCTTTCAGCATTCATGGTGCTTTTTAAAACATGCAAGTGTCCCACACCATATGCACTAATGCATCCCCATACCATCAGAGATGCTGGCTTTTAAACTGAACGCTGATAACAGGAGGGGTGATCTTTCTCCGCTTTAGCCTGGAGGACACGACACCCATGATTTCCAACAAGAATATCAAATTTGGAATCGTCTGACCACAGGTCACTTTTCCACTTTGCTACAGTCCATTTTAAATGAGCCTTGGCCCACAGAACACGGCAGCGCTTCTGGATCATGCTCAGCAATGGCTTCCTTTTTGCATGATAGAGTTTTAGGTGGTATCTGTGGATGGCACGGTGGACTGTGTTTACAGACAATGGTTTCTTGAAGTATTCCTGGGCCCATTTCGTACTGTCAATGACAGAATCATGCCGGTGAGTGATGCAGTGGCGTCTGAGGGCCCGAAGATCACGGGCATCCAGTAAAGGTCTTCGGCCTTGTCCCTTACGCACAGAGATTTTTCCAGTTTCTCTGAATCTTTTGATGATGTTATGCGCTGTCGATGATGAGACCTTCAAAGCCTTTCCAATTTGACATTGAGGAACCTTGTTTTTAAAGTATTCCACAATTCTTTTATGCAAGCCTTCACAGGTTGGAGAGCCTCTGGCCATCTTTACTTCTGAGAGACTCAGCCTCTCTAAGACATCCCTTTTATAGCCTATCATGTTACACACCTGATGCCAGTTAACTTAATTACTTGCTAAATGTTCTTTCAGCTGATTCTCTTATATAGTAATTGCTTTTTCAGCCCTTTCTTGCCTGTGTCCTAACTTTTTTGAGACCTGTTGCAGCAAGAAAATTTGAAAGAAGCTCATTTTGTGGATAAAAATGTAAAATGTCTCACTTTCAACGTTTGCAATGTCATCTATGTTCTGTTGTAAATAACATATTGGCTCATGTGATCTGAAAGTCATTGCATTTTGATTTTATTCACAATTTACACTTCGTCCCAACTATTTCAGAATTGGGGTTGTAAATAAGACACCATGGTCTGCAACAGTGAGTTCAATTCATACATTTATTCATTGAAAAAGGAAATTATTTTCATTCTTATTTTCATTCTTGTTTTATGTCAAACTTGCAAACAGGGGCTGACAAATGAAGTTACATAAAAAAACAAAGCACTATTTAATGTAAAATGGGAGACATTTCCCATTTAAAGACAACAGAGCACTTTGGTCCAAACATCCTGTTGTTTAAGGCAACACTTCTCTACCCTGAGCAGTCCCAGTCCAGTGAGAACGAAACCCTACTGAACACTACGTCCCCCACCTTATTTATTTATTTATTTATTTGTTTTTTCATTTCGGCATGATTGTACAGTCGTTCCATGACAATTTCAACACAACATGTATCATGACCGAAAAGGTTCGGGAGAAGCGAAATCGCTTGTCAAAGTCCCGCCCCCAACTCCCAGAAAAACAGTTTGATTATGGTTAAGATATCATAAAGATTTATAAATCACAACAGAGCTGAGTTTCCATTTACACTACGATTTGAACATCACAACATAAGATCATAGAGATTTATGAACATCATGAAGAATTTTAATCACAATATAGCTGAGTGTCTATAAACAACCCCTTTTGTTTATGCCCGTTATGGTTCCGTTTAATTTATCCAATGCCATTTTGTTGGATAAGTTTATAGTTATTCAAACATGCACATTTCAAAAGATACTTAAAGTCCTTCAGATTGTCTGCCATTCTAATATTGTCTTCAAGTATGTTCCATGCACTGTCTCCAGCCACAGATAAGGAGTGCTCACTCCGAGTCGATTTGACCCTTCTCGTTTGCAACAACATTCTGCCTCTTAGGTCATGAATACATTCACGCTGGAGAAATAGGCATTGTATATTTCTAGGCAATTCTTTGTGGTATCCTAAATATACAATTTGCAAGGAGTTGAATTTTATTATATCCTGCAATTTAAGAAACTTTGCCTTAGTAAACAAATCGTTTGTATGAGTTCCATAGGGAACGTTATGAATAATTCTAAGGGCCTTTTTTCGGAGTTTAAACAATGATTCTATTGTATTATTATAAGTGTGTCCCCATACTTCAGCGCAGTAGTGTAAGTGGGGTGCTATGAGTGCTGAATAGATTATTTTAAGAGACTTGTGTTTTAACAATTTCTGCATTTTCCAAAGAATAGACATGCTTTTAGCTAACTTTCTTTGAACCAAGTTTACATGTGGTTTCCAGCTTAAGAGATTATCTAACATAACTCCCATGACTTTATATTTGTTTACCCTTTCAGTGCTGGTACCATTTACCTTTAAGTCTATGTCGTCCTTTAGGCCTTTTTTCCCAAATATCATAAATTTGGTCTTTGTAAGATTTAGTGATAATTTGTTTACATTAAACCACGTGTGAAGTTTAGACATTTCTTTATTAACCAATTTTGTCAATTGTTTGAGATCGACACCTGAGCAAAAAATAGTCGTGTCGTCTGCGAATAAAATTAGTTTTAGGATATCGGACACCTTAACAATGTCATTTATGTAAATTATGAACAACTTGGGACCTATGACCGAGCCCTGAGGAATTCCACAGGTAATGTCCGAGCAATTCGATTTGCTATTGCCCATCTGCACAAATTAAATCCCTACTTGTTAAGTAATTTTTGATCCATTTTAATGCGGTCCCTCTTAATCCATATTTGTAAAGTTTTTCAATCAATATATCGTGATTTATAGTGTCGAATGCTTTCTTCAGATCAATAAATATGCCTATAGAATATAAGTTTGAATCTAGTGAATCTTTAATCATTTCAATAAATTCTGTTAGGGCTAGTGCTGTCGAATGCTTTTTCCTGAACCCATACTGACTGTCACACAGTAGTTTGTGTTTATCAATGTACTTGTCCAATCTGTCATTGAAGAGCTTTTTCTAGGACCTTCGAGCATTGAGGTAAAATCGAGACAGGACGATAGTTTGAGAAATCATATTTATCCCCACTTTTGTAGAGAGGGAAAACTTTCGCTATCTTCATTTTATCTGGAAACACTCCGTAGGAGAAGGATAGATTGCATATATGCGTAAGTGGAGTTACAATTCGTTAGTTAGTGTTTTCAGTAATTTCATATCTAATTGGTTTACATCAACAGATGTCTTAGCTGTACAATTTTTTCAGAATTGATCTGATTTCAGATTCGGTAACAGGAGTTAATGTCATTGTGTCTTGGATTTCCTCATCCTTGTCAAGGTAGTCTATCTTAGGTGTGTAGGATTTAATACCCTTTTGTTAGTTCTGGCCCAACATTCACAAAATAACTGTTAAAATTCTCCACGACCAATTCCATGTTCTCTACCTTTTGCCATTTATATTAAAGAATGCAGGGTACTCCCTCCTCGGTGTCCTCCCAGAGACGTTCTTTATTATATTCCAGAGATTTCTGGTGTAATGTTTATTTTCTAATAAAAGCTTTTCATAATACTCTTTTTTATGTTTCCTTAGTAAATGTGTCATTTTGTTTCTGTAATTTTTGTACCTAATTTCTGCTTTCTCAGTTCTTTCTCTCAGAAACTGTTTATACAATGTATTGTTCTTCTTACAGGCATTTGCCAGTTTTGAAACCCAAGGTCTTCTCTCTTTGTTTTGCTTCAGTTTGTTCGTTGTTTTGACTAGACAGTGTTTATCATACAGGGAGTTTACTGTCCATAGAAAAGCCTCATAGGCTCTATTTGGATCGTTCTCTGCTAATACATGATCCCATTTCTGGTTCAACATATCTGATTCTAGTTTCTTTAGCCTTTTTTTCGCTTTTTAATTCTGATTTCTGTGTGTTCCAGGGTTTTCGATCTAGCCTGGTCCCTTATATCTAATTTGCAGTTACAAATAGCAAAAACTGGTAGATGATCAGTAATGTCATTTATCATGATGCCACTAAATATTTCAGAATCTAATACATTAGTATACACATTATCTAT
This sequence comes from Gymnothorax javanicus, assembly GCA_029692085.1. Classification (NCBI taxonomy): domain Eukaryota; kingdom Metazoa; phylum Chordata; class Actinopteri; order Anguilliformes; family Muraenidae; genus Gymnothorax; species Gymnothorax javanicus. Next base: position 48,101,049 of record CM056200.1, read on the forward strand.
CAAGGTGGCACTGTGTCTAGTATTCCTGCTTGGTTTTGTGATTAATGGTTGCATACCCATGGCATACATGGTGTTAATATAATCCTCTATTATAGAGCTATTATTTGGATTTATCAAGTCAATAGTAAAGTCCCCACACATAAAAACATTTTTCTGGTTCATATTGACAAGTAATTCACCCATACATTTACTAAAAACATCAATTTGCGAATCCGGTGCTCTGTACACACAACAAATAACCGTATTTTTACCTTTCAACCTAGGAATCTCAATTGTAAGGCATTCCATTACATTTTCCACAACATTTGATTTGCATTCTAGTACCTGGAAGTTTATGGCCTCATCAATAAATAGTCCAACACCCCCACCAGCTTTATTCAGTCTGCTCTTACACACGAAGTTGTAACCCTCCATGTGGAAGTCCTTGTCCTTTTCTTCTTTAATCCAAGTTTCCGATAATGCGATGATGTTGAACGGATTAGCAAATGACAGAAGGTATTCCTTTATTTGGTCAAAGTTTGCATATAGACTCCTACTATTGAAGTGGATAATGGACAAACGCCCTTCCATTTTAATGTTCTTGTTAAATTTGTCTACAGTAAAGTATCCGCATCGCGTTTGTTTAGTTGTAGAAAAAATGGTTATCCGGATCAATTTCTTAATTAGGGTCTATTCCTGAGTTTTGGTGACTTGTTGTTAAAAAGCCAGTTTCCTGATCTACAGTTTGGTTCATCAGATAACTGCTCATAGAGATTTGTCAGGGATTTTAACCTGCCTCAGTGGTCAAAAATTCTCCAGATCCCGCATCATCTTGATCAGCACCGGTCTGGTAGTTTCCGGTGAAGACCCATTTGGTTTGATGAAAATTCTGCAGTTAGCCGACCAAGTGCTGTGTGTCTTCCCCGCTTTCTTTAGTTGACGAGCTTTCCATGCGATGGTTGCATTGTGCTTGGTTTTGTTTTCATTTATGAAAACATTGGATCCTTTGAGATTTTTCCCTTGCTTCAACAGAGAGATTTTGTGCTTGTTGCTTGTAAGTCGTAATAACACGGCCCTTGCTGCACTCCGGTCTCCGCTTCCACTCCTTTTCGGTAGCAGGTAACATGAATCCACATTGCTGGGGTCCAGAGAAATACTTTTGGACCGAAGGAATTCCATCACCTGCATTTCCACAGATTTATTGTCCTCCCTCGCCTCCATCGCCGCGTCATTCGCTGCTGCCCTGGCATAACTCCTGGGTTTGATTTTGAGCCCTGTCAGGATTACATCATTACGTTTCTCTTGTTGCTCCAGCTCCTCCAGTTTGTTTGATAAAGATTTAATCTGTGTGTCTTTCTTGGCAATCTCTTTTTTGAGATCACCGTTTTCCTTCAGAAGCTGGTCCAGCTGCTCCTTCATACTGTCCCACCTCTCCCTCATTTCATTTCTCATTTCTTCGAGGGTCTCCACAATTGATGTAAGATCCGGCGGGCTTGGTTTGTCGCTTCTTCCCGTTTTACACATTTTCTTAGTTCAGAAAAAAAGGGCTCTATTACAGAGTTTGTGAGAAAGTTTATCACTCAGCTTTTCTCCTGACTCTGTTGTTTTCCTGTATTGCCTGTATTGCGTGCAGTCGCTGTTCCTTAACCTGAACATCAAACGCTTTTTCACAAGAAAAGAACTACAGCAGTTTCACAGAAGCATGAGCTTGTTCATACATCTAAAAAAAAAATAGTGCTCTCTCAAAACATGGAGCATATGAACATTCCTATAGCTAAAGCACATTTCCTTACAAATAATGATGGCTTTTACTTGAGGTGACAGGAGAGCCATAGTCCAGGTCGATCATATACTGGTTAAAAGCATTTCTGGTCACCTGTATGCAGGTAAAATGTTATCTCTTGTCACCTGCAGTACTGCAAAAGTTTTGAGTACTTTTCAAACAATTCCGTGAGTCAAAATTCCTCAATAAATCATGAACAGAAGGGCTTCTAAATAATGAAAAGTGTACAATAAAGAGCTCTGAACTCTTTATCGTACAGAGTAACTACCCTCTGCCTAAAAATTTGCAACACTGTCCTGCAATTTTACTGTTTTATGAGATAATTGGCTAAATGGTTGTGTCAGGAACTGGGAGTCCTTCTGCTGGAAAGCTGGAGATTAATCTAGTTAGCCCCAGTAACCAACAAGCATGGACCCACCACATGGTCTGAAATGGTAATCTTCTCGTGGTATCAAAGGGAAGCCCCAAACGGGTACACTGCTGAGTAGACAATGGTCTTCTGACCATTTGTTAACCTCATCATGATACACCTCATTATTATACATTAAAGGCCAGAACAATCCCCTTTACTTGATATACATATGCATTTTGTATGGTATAAATGGTAAAGCCTTTCGATTGTTCAAGGCTCATTCTGACACCGATGACCCCAAAGCATTTAGACATGTTTGGTTACTGCTAATTAAAGAATTAAAGACAAACTTTGCAATGACCCAGAAGAATCCCCCCCCCCCAATTGTTTTTCTTACAGTTGTTCAAATTATATTGCAGAACTTTCCGCAGTTTTTCTGTAGGCTCACAGTCGCACTGGTGTCAGTCTCTCCAGGTAACCCCAGAAGGTTTTAATGACCTAGAGATCAGGGTTCTGTCAAGGCTATATCATCAACATGAACAGCCTTTCATGCCATTTTCTTTTTCTCCAAGATTTATTTTTTGTATTTCAATTATTCTTTATATCTGCAGCCCTGTTGCCCAAATCCTGATTCTCAAGCCCCAAGAGACTGCTGGTTTCCCTCACTCCCTTTACCTGGGAGTCAGGAGTGCTGACGGTCTGGCCAATCAGGACTGATCAGTGTTCTTTCAGTTACCTGCAATAAAGGAAAAACAGGGCTGGATTTGGATTCGAGGACCAGATTTGGGGATCCCTGCTCTACAGAGGGACTAAAGTGAGAAAAAAAAAAAAAAACATCTTTAAGACCAAATGTGAATTGTTAATGAAATATAAGGTGCCCAAAACTTTTGCACGGTACTGTGTATGCAGGTGAATACAATCTCTAGAGACCTGTTCGCAGGTGAACAACTTAGTGATGCTAATGCAGCAGTACAGGTAATCCTGGATCCAAGTCCAAGGTAACAAATTTTTTCATAATGATGTTTATCTTCTGAACAATACTAATGTGTGAAGTTCCTACAAACCCCAATTCCAATGAGGTTTTGACATTGTGTAAACGCTTTTTTGGGAATGTGTTACAGGCATCAAATTTAAAATTATTGAATATTTCCCAAAAAAGAGAGAAAACAATAAAGTTTATCAGTTTGAACATTAAATATCTTGTCTTTGTAGTGTATTCAATTGAATATAGATCGAAAAGAATTTGCAAATCATTGTATTGTTTTTTCACGTTTCACACAACGTCCCAACTTCACTGGAATTGGGGTTTGTATAAAGCTGTGACTCGGAGTTAAGAAAAAAAAAAAAAAAAAAAAAACGGAAGTCGTTTGCTTATCTGTCAGTTTCAAGGAACCTGTGCAAATATTTTGCGGTGCTGTGGTTCTCTCGTATAAAGTTGATACCAGAAGTTCACATTCTCCAATGTAAAAGGCATTAAAACTCAAAGTTCAACACATTTCATGTCACCAAACATGGTAAAAGGTTCATAATTAATTCAATTCCAACGGAGTCAAGAATAAGTTTTAGGCTATGTTAAGACAGCAACTCTTGATGCACAATTCGGATTTTTTGGAGAAATCCGAATTTTTTGTGTGCTCGTTCATATTACACATTATATGCGACTTCTATCAGTTTTGAATATGAACTGAATGCGACCCTGAAGTGACCTGCATGCGCAAAAGAGGTCCTGAGGTAATACGTGACCACGCAGGCACGCACTGTTTGTTGACGGAAGTAAATATGGAGGCATCTCGTCTCGGCATTTCAATGACATAAAGGTCGTATGAATGCGACCTGGCCGTTCAGACAGCAGTCGCATTGCAAAAGATCAGATACGTATCGGATTTAGGACCACATATGAAAGTGGCCTGGGTCGGATTTTAAAAAATCGGATTCGTGCTGTTCAAACTGTCTTTAACAGATCGGATACAGGTCACATATGGGCAAAAAAATCGGATTTGGGCCACATTTGCCTGCTGTCTGAACGTAACTTGAGAGAGTCCGATTTGAGTCCACTCTGACCAAAGTGGATACAAATGCTCAGGAAACAGAACTTGAGAGACGGCCTCAATTTTTAGTTCACCTGCTATCTAAAACTATCCTCAATGTGTTTTTAAATTGTAGTGTCTGGTGCTAAAAGTACTTCAGTCACATTTGCACACACCACGAGCTGAGGATGGGAAAATGCCTCTTATTGTTACCCAAGTCCACTGCCTCGATTTTCTCTAAATGGACCTTTTGTGACTCAAGAACTTATCGCACTGGGGGCATAAATTTGATACTTAGCCCGCCCAAGGCCATTTTTGATTGCTTAGTGTGTATCAAGTGGCATTTGAATGCAGTAGTTTTAAATTATTTTAATTTGTAATTAAAAATTTCTTAGACTTAATTTATTTCATGGGACCTACTTTTTCTTCCTCTTTTTCATGTATTTTATCGGATGTTTAATTCAGGCAACTCCTGAAAAAAAGGGACTGGAGTGAACTCGTCCATATTCTAAACCAGGGGTGTCAAACTGGTCCATAAATGGACCGAGGATCTATAGGTTTTCAGTCCAGCCTAGCAAAAGCACACCAGATAAACTAATTTTATCAACTGATCTCAGTCTGCACAGTCGATTAGGGGTGCGTTTCCCGAAATCACAGACGCTAACTTACATCGTTGGACCCATTGACTGTGAATGGACGAACTATGTAAGTTGCTAACTTAGTTAGCAACTACAGTTTTGGGAAACGCGTGTGTATTTCAGTGGGCAAGAGTAGAGAGATCATCAGACGGAACTTTGTCAGCTTTGCTACATTGTGAAATCTCTGCGCCAAAACCTTCCGAGTATTTTTCCTGTTTGAGCCATTCTCGAGTCCTGTGTTTTTGCTGTGTACACGACTTGTCTTCCCTTGTTAAGTCTCCCAGTGTTCCTGTTCCATCAGTTAGGTTAAGTGAAGTTTTTGTTTTTTTGTTTGGATTCGTTTGCCACTCTTTGAGTGCGTACCTTAGTTTCCCCCTGACTTTGGCAGTGTACTTTTCCCCGTTGTTCAGTGCATTGGCACGGTGTTTTATTTCTGGCCAGCTTGGCTACCTTTCTCCCTTAGTGTTTGGTGTTCCTCAATAAACTTGATTTTCCCTGCATTTAGTGTCCCCCCGACCACTTCTTGACATGAACACTGTAATGATGAGGGAGACTATGAAGTTTAGCTGTACAAACACCTTGATAACCTTATACGTTGTCAGATACATTCACGTCACAGGAGTCAAACTAAGTACAACATATGGATTGAGTTAGATGTTACTCTAGTTAATGACCCTATTACAGACTATTATTCCACATGTCCTGCAGGGAAAAGAACAAATGGCATGTGGGCACATGTTGCAAGTGTATTATACTACCTGGGATATTTCAGATCTCAAACCAAAGACATTCAGCCTTACTTACATTTCGACAAGCTCTCAACAAATGAAAAGAAACATTTAAATATAGCCGCAAGCAGCAATTCCGGGGTTCAAGCCAAGAAAGACCATTAGTAGTTGAAAGCTTTAACAGCTTAATTAAAAACCACTTTAAGAGTATGTTGCAGGTATTTATGTGGACCTATTTTGCCAGTGTAATGAATGGACCAACAACTTATGATGTATAGTCTGATTTGTGTTATGTTAGGCTATTTTGTGTATTTGTAGCTCCCCCTTGTGGTTGATTGCTATGAAACTGTTCAGGTATGTTTTAGGTATTTTGTGGAGAGATCCTGCAAGTTTTGTGGCGATAGGACAAACAATTTCTGATTTATAATCTGATTTGTGTAATACCACACCCCTTTTTGCATTTATGGTGCCCCCTAGTGGTCGATTTGATTGAAGGCTATGTTTCAGGTTCTTATGTGGACATATCCTGTGAGTTTTGTAATGATTTGGACAACTATTTATGATTTATAGTCTGATTTGTGTTATACCACGTTGCTTTGTTTTGCATTTATAGCGCCCCCTATCGGTCAATTTGAATGAAATTTTCAGGGTATGTTTCAGGTACTTATATGAATAAATCCTGTGAGTTTTATGCCTATAGGACAAACAATTGCTGATTTATAGTTGATTTGTGTCATGCCGTGCCCATTTTTTGAATTTATAGCGCCGCTTATAGGCCGATTTGCATGAAACTGTCAAGGTATGTTGCTGGTACTTATATGGATATATCCTATGAGTTCCGTGATGATTGGCCCAATGGTTGTTGACTTTTGTCCATTTTTTGGCTAAGCCACGCCCCTGCTGAAGTTCATTGATCAACATCTTGGAAACGAAATGAGATTTCAACAAGCCTTAAGCATTTTTTGATAAGCTTGGTCCAATGATGATCCACAACGAATTTCAAAGGAATCGGACTTATGGCCTAGGAGGAGATGTCAAAAATGTGTTTTTCAAAAAATTCAAAATGGCAGAAAATTCAATATGGCGGACCTTGGGGGTCCTCAGGGAATGTTGTAGTGTTTGGACCAAGGAATGTCTATACCAAGTTTCGTGTAAATTGGACTTACAGCGTAGGAGTTATTATAACCAATGTGCAAAATTTCAGGTCTCTAGCATTTACCATCTCACGAGAATTTGCGAAAACATTTCTGAAGAAGAAAAGAAATAATATTAATAATAAACCAGCACAAAAACAGTAGGGTTTCAGCCCTACAGGCTTGAACCCCTAATTAGTGGCTTAGATGTCAACTTAAGGTTAGATATTCAACTAATTGAACAACAACATATTGCTGACCATAAATCTTGCATCTTTATAATACACAATACACATGATACATGCTGGATCTTTTCGAGGGAGATCTGATCCAGAAGAGATTCAGATATAATCTCTGCTTTTTAAAATTATTCCTATGATGGAAAAGGCCCTAAATGACAAATACTGGATCCACTGTGACCTATTAATTCACTGTTTTCATGATCTACTTTACCTCAAAATGGCTTTTTAGATTTTCTTCTATTTTCCAAGCATGGTGTACATGCAGCCATCCTACTACATTGTTACCGGCAAAAGAATTACTTGAAACTTCATGCAAACGAACTTGGCATACTGCACCTACTTTTCTACCAAATATTTAAGGTGGATCACTTTGGGAACTATATTAATTTTAATGTTAAACTTTCAATTTGTGATGAAAAATGTAGTCAAATTATGCTTTTTACAGCTTCAATTCCTTCTGGGTCTCATATTTTCAAAGCAATTAAGCCACGTTTGGTGTCAAATTGTTCCTTGGGATGGCAGCAACTATAACAGTTATAAATTTTCGAACTAGCACTGTGATAATTGGGAGTTATTCATTGATTTATCCCCATATGTTGGTTTTAGGGGTGTGCTCATCAAAATTTGGCCCACATCTGTCCTAGCACATATGATACAAAAAACAAATGCATTTTCTAGGCCCACATACATCTCTCCACACAGTCAATATGGTAAGGAGTCAAAAGCTTTCATGGGTAATTTTCCCATACTGACGCAACACCACCTTTACCATGATTCTACAATTTATTTCTTTTCTAGCCCTTTGGAGATTTTACTGAATGCATGTTACTTTCCTTACAGTGTCAATAACTCTTTTGATATTGCACTATTATGAAAAACAGTAATGGGAAGGACACTTAAAAAGACAATGACGGCTAATGATGTTTGGGGTGAATTTCTCATACTAAACATGTTAGCCTGGGAAATTCAGCCCAAACTTCTTTAGTCACCATTATCTGCATGTAGGTCCTCTTGCAATACTCTTCTTCACAATTCTGCAACATCAAAACAAAATGAGCCGGACAACGGCTCCCATCAGGGCCTCAGGTTTTGTGTCTCCCTGTCCAGGCCTCACCTCAAATTCTCGTCCTGCCTCAAAGGGGAAGTTATGTTCCCTCAGCTCTTCTCCCCAGGAGCCATTATTAAAGGAGTTCATGACAATGGTACGAGATTCTCCCAAATAGTTGAATCGGAAGTCAAAGTGCAGCCCGATAACTTGCTCTGATTGGCCCACGTTGATTGTGAAACTGAGAGAAGCAGAGAGGGGCACATGGGAGGGCAGCCATTCAGAGAGCAGGTAGTGAGCATGCAGACAGGAGCTCAAGCCAGTAAGGGTTTGATGGCAAACTGGCGGTAGGCAGACAGCTGCCAATCAACAGCAGCGTCTCAGCAATCTGTTCTCTGATTTGTGGACGGCTGTTGCCGAGCAAATCTTCGTCCTGACTACAGTTATAGCTAGGGCTAAACATCCTTCATCATCAGGTCAATTTCTGCCCGCCACCAGCTGCCAGCTAGTGGTCGAACCCCCTCTCACTTGTACAGGCATCATCGAGATAAAGTATTAATGACTCACCGAACTGGATCAGGCTTTGGGACACCTTTGATCATCAGTTCCATTCCTGTCTTGAGGACATGTTGTCAGCGTCACAGTCTGCTTAAAATGAAGAAGAACAATCAAAAAAAATGCCTGTGATCGAAATTTCATTAGAGTCTTCAATGAAAAGCCACTTCCCCATTGATGGAAGACTGTTTTATTGCAATTTTGAGCAACACGATGATGATCAAATTAACAGCATTTCACAAGTTGATCACTTCATTTCTGCTGTGTATTAGGCATCAGAATGAAATACACTCATGGATAATTTGGATGGAATTTAACTCTTTAGCCACTGATCCCACTTCCTTGGTAAGCAAGTCAAGCAGAAGCTAAATGAGTAAAACCAACACTACCATCAAGAAACCACCATTAACCCTTTGAAGAGTACATTTTTGAAACATTTCTTAAACATTTTAAGCCAGAATGTAAAAATCTAACAATGTGAATGTGCTTCAAGAGCCCAATGTCTTCCTTTAGAGAGGTGCTTGTTCTAGATGTGAGTTTCCTTTGGGTTCTCTGGTTTCCTCCCACCGTCTAAAGACGTGCATGTCAGGCTAATTGGAGACTCTCCAATGCCCATAGTTGCAAGCGAACAGTGTGGGCGCCCATTGAATAATTGGTGAGCTGTTTGTTTCTGCCTGTATCCCATAGATAACTGGGATGACCTCCAGCCCCCAATAATGAGGATGGATAGATGTCGAAAGGAACATCCTTTTTCATTCAAATAGTGATAATTTTAAGGGACCATAGTGTTTGGGACATATAATATCTCTGCCAGTTTGTGGAAGTCAACTTCTTGTTTCAAGGGCAAATTTTCGTGAATTTTTTGTCGACATTCTACTACCAGTTTCCAAAAAGTTGGGAGGCTGTGTTAAATATAAATACAAACAGAATGTAATGATTTGCAAATCAGTTAAACCCTGTATTTAATTGAAAATAGCATAAAAACATGACAAATATTGAAACTGTGAAATTTCATTGTTTTTTGAAAAAAAAAAAAAAAACTACTAATCACTATTAATTTGATGCCAGAAACATGTTTGAAAAAGATTGGGACAGGAGCAACAAAAGACTGGAAAAGTTTAATTATGCCAAAAAATGCACCTGGTGCTGATTGCTGCTGATTAAGTGAATTGGTTACAGGTCAGTAGCATTACTGGTCATACAAGAAGGATCCCAGAGAGGCAGAGTCCTTCAGAAGTATTTGTGGCGAGGGCTTTGCCACTCTGTGAAAGACTGCATAAGCTCAAAAATTCAAGAATAGAATTTCTCAACATACGTAGAATAGCAAAGAATTTGAGGATTTCATCATCTGCAATACATAACATCATTAAAAGATCAAGAGAATTCAGAGAAATCTCTTCGTGCAAGAGACAAAGCCATAAACAATATTGAATGGCCATAAAAACAGACAGCATTTGGTACTTAAAATCACTGGATGAGCTCTGAAACTCAGTGCTCCACTGCATCCACGTTTGTGAGTAAAGACTGTACCATGTGAGACAAAATCATGTATAAACAAGACTGTGGGAGGAAACCGGAGTACCCGGAAGAAACCCACGTGAACACGGGGAGAACATGTAAACTCCATACAAAAAAGGCCCCAGGCCAGATTCGAACTCACAGCCTTCTTGCTTTCAACTAAATTAGCAATATTTATGTCTTTAATTATCTGCTATTTCTTTGAGCACTCTTAATGGTCCTGCCACCCATGTGTCTTATTCTATTGTGAGGCTGCACATCTTCATCACTGAAAGCAGTCGGCCTTGAAATTTCCCTTGAAATTGAGACTCACCTCTTCAACACTTCAGATGTTGCTGAATCTTCACAGCAGTAGTGAAGGCTTTGATCACGCAGAGCTGTTTGTGGATAGAAGGCAAACCTCATGTATTTATGTGCTGTCCCCTCCCCCCAAGGACTCAAACACCCCCAGATTCTGGGCAACTGTACTCTTGGGTGAGGTAGCTATTGCAAAACTTTGTTCTTCTTGGATCATTATCTGATTGTGAAGATGATGCTGCATTTGCAATGAAACCCCTCTTGAACATTGCTAGTGTATACTTCCTTAAAGGCAAATTCTCAGTGCACAGAGCCGCTCTCAGGTTTTGACACACTTTGTTATCGTGCACTGTTCTCAGTTAAACTTAAGTGCATTAACTTCAGTATATAACCTCATATGACTCATGGTGAAAGTTCATTGGTCAGATGGTGAAACAAAATAAACAATTCAACAGTTCGCCGAGGAGCTGTATTTGGTTTAATTACCATGCAATCAAATTCTTTCCATTGTCCATAGGATGGAGTTCCACCTGAAATCAAACCAGTTTGGGAATTATTGGACAAAAATTTATTAATGCAGAGTGATAAGTATATAATTGCTTGCCTGGTCTGAAAGAGGCAGGAACTCTGGGAGTTGTCAAGACCAGGCTTGATGAAGTACTCCATACCATCTACTCCTTCAATGTTTTAAGGGTAAAACTCACTTTCGTGATAGGAAAATGATGACCCATGGCTGAATAACCTGTTTGCGGCTCTCATCTTATTTTTTTAGATTGATTAACCTGAGCTGAACAGAAGTTAATTTGGCATTTTGAAAATTTGATTAATTTTTTACTTTGGTTTGGTGCTCAGGAAAATGATTGAAGGAGAATAGGCAGAACTAAATGATAATAGATGTCATTTGGGGTCAGAGTTAGATTACATAATTAAGTATACCTGAATTTTTCCTGGTTATTGACCTTAGTCCATTGACTCAGGCCAGGATATGATACATTAACACTGAATGCAACATTAATTTATAGTCCCAATTCCGAAATAGTTGGGACAAAGTGTAAATTGTGAATAAAATCAATACGCAATGAATTTCAAATCACTCCAGCCAGTATTTTATTCACAATAGAACAGAAATAACATAGCAAATGTTGAAACTGAGAAATTTTACAATTTTATCCACAAAATGAACTCATTTCAAATTTGATGGCTGCTACAGGTCTCAAAAAAGTTGGGACAGAGGCCTGTTTACCATGCTGTATCATCCCCTCTTCTTTTTAACAAAGAGTGGAGGCGTCTGGGCATTGAGGAGACAAGTTTCTTGAGTTTAGCCATTGAAATTTGATCCCACTTTGTTTCATACAGGCTTCCAGCTGCTGGAGAATTTTGGGTCTCCTTTGACGGACTTTTCGTTTAATTATGTACCAAATGTTCTCAATCGGTGAAAGATCAGGACTGCAGGCGGGCCTGTGCAGCACATGGATTCTTCTACTAGAGAGCCATGCTGTTGTAATAGCTGCAGTATGTGGTTTTGCATTGTCCTGCTGAAATATACAATGCCCTTCCTTGGAATAGATGTCATTTTCAGGGGAGCATACGTTGCTCTAAAACCTTTATATACCTTTCAGCATTCATGGTGCTTTTTAAAACATGCAATTGTCCCACACCATATGCACTAATGCATCCCCATACCATCAGAAGCGCTGGCTTTTGAACTGAACGCTGATATCAGGAGCGGTAATCTTTAACCGCTTTAGCCCGGAGGACACGACGCCCATGATTTCCAACAAGAATGTCAAATTTGGACTTGTCTGACCACAGGACACTTTGCCACTTTGCTACAGTCCATTTTAAATGAGCCTTGGCCCACAGAACACAGTGGCGCTTCTGGATCATGCTCAGCAATGGCTTCCTTTTTGCATAATAAAGTTTTAGGTGGCATCTGTGGATGGCACGGTGGACTGTGTTTACAGACAGTGGTTTCTTGAAGTATTCCTGGGCCCATTTAGTAATGTCAATTACAGAATCATGCCGGTGAGTGATGCAGTGGCGTCTGAGGGCCCGAAGATCACGGGCATCCAGTAAAGGTTTTCGGCCTTGTCCCTTACGCACAGAGATTTTTCCAGTTTCTCTGAATCTTTTGATGATGTTATTGTTATGGTTCTGTGTTTTGCGAATGAACACTTGGGCTAATTTGTAAAGTTGCACCGCTACTAATTACCACTGATGCAATCTCAGCTATCGCCCTGTTCTAGTCTCCGCCTCTTGCTTTACTTTCTCAGCATCTTTCTGCGTTTCCGCAAGATCTCTCGCACGTGCTTAATTGCTATCCTGCACTCTTTGTCTGTGCACTTAGAACTCCTTGACTGGAGCTGTTTATCTGTCATAGGATGTCTGCGTGGATCCTGTCCGTGTCTTGGCTTTCGCCAATTGTTTGTGGTTAAGGACCTCCCCATGTGTTCTGCCGTTTGCAATTAGTTCTTATCCAATTCACCTGTTCCCGCATAGCTTGTGACTTCCCTCTTGTCTATTTAAAGTCTTCACTGCAGTTTGTTCCCCGTCAGAACGTTGATCAATATTCACTTGTGCAGAGCTCCTTGTATGCCTTTTGTTTATTGCTTCTTCCACGACTGTTTTTGTATGACCTTAAGATTGCCTTGCCCTTGCGATTCTTGTTTTGTCTGTTTGGATTTCGACCCATTTTTGTACGACCACAATTCCTGTTTTTGATGCCCTGTGTATGACCTATCCTCCTGGATTCTGACTACGATTTTTGCCTTTCTGTTTATGTACCGTTGCACATCTGCCTCTCTGGTTCTGACCCCTGCCTGTTATTTCGACTTCGCTTTTTGGATACTGTTTTTGGCTTGGCAAGTCCTGTGTCTTCTGGTCCCGACCCATTCTGTAATTATGGCTTTCGATTTTTGGAATTTCTGTTCTCGCGAGTGGTTCCTGAACGCACCGTCACAGTTATGCACTGTCGATGATGAGACCTTCAAAGCCTTTCCAATTTGACATTGAGGAACCTTGTTTTTAAAGTATTCCACAATTATTTTTTTTTTACGCAAGTCTTCACAGGTTGGAGAGCCTCTGGCCATCTTTACTTCTGAGAGACTCAGCCTCTCTAAGACAATTCTATTATAGCCAATCATGTTACACACTTGATGCCAGTTGACTTAATTACTTGCTAAATGTTCTTTCAGCTGATTCTCTTATATATTAATTGCTTTTTCAGCCCTTTCTTGCCTGTGTCCTAACTTTTTTGAGACCTGTTGCAGCCAGAAAATTTGAAATAAGCTCATTTTGTGGATAAAAATGTAAAATGTCTCACTTTTAACATTTGCAGTGTTATCTATGTTCTGTTGTAAATAACATATTGGCTCATGTGATCTGAAACTCATTGCATTTTGATTTTATTCTCAATTCACACTTCGTCCCAACTATTTCAGAATTGGGGTTGTAAATGAGACACCATAGTGTGCAACAGTGAGTTCAATTCATACATTTATTCATTGAAGAAAAAGGACAATTATTTTCATTCTTGTTTATTGGCTGACAAATGAAGTTACATTAAAAAAACAAAGCACTATTTACTGTAAAATGGAGACATATCCCATGTCAAACTTGTAAGACACGGGAAGAGCACTTTGGTCCAAACACCCTGTTGTTTAAGGCAACACTTCTCTACCCTGAACAGTCCCAGTCCAGTGAGAACAAAACCCTACTGAACACAACGTCCCCCACCTTAACCTGAACATCAAATGCTTTTTCACAAGAAAAGAACTACAGCAGTTTCACAGAAGCATGAGCTTGTTCATGCATCTAAAAAAAATAGTGCTCTCACAAAACATGGAGCATATGAACATTCCTATAGCTGAAGCACATTTCCTTACAACTATTGATGGCTTTTACTTCAGGTGACAGGAGAGCCATAGTCCAGGTCAGTCATATACTGGTTAAAAGCATTTCTGGTCACCTGTATGCAGGTAAAATGGCATGTCTTGTCACCTGCAGTACTGCAAAAGTTTTGGGCACTTTTCAAACAATTCGGGGAGTCAAAATGCCTACATAAATCACGAAAAGAAGGGCTTCTAAATAATGAAAAGTGTACAATAAAGAGCTCTTAACTCTTTATCGTACAGAGCAACTACCCTCTGCCTAAAAATTTGGAACACTGTCCTGCAATTTTACTGTTTTATGAGATAATTTACTAAATGGTTTTGTCAGGAACTGTGAGTCAAAGGGAAGCCCCAAACCCTGGCGTCATGGAAACACCTAGAGACAGCAAAAGCCAACAACGGCCATCAACTATCGAAACTTAATCAGCACCCAAACGGCTACACTGCTGAGTAGACAATGGTCTTCTGACCATTTGTTAACCTCATCATGATACACCTCATAATTATACATTAAAGGCCAGAACAATCCCCTTTACTTGATATACATATGCATGTTGTATGGTATAAATGGTAAAGGCTTTCGATTGTTCAAGGCTCATTCTGACACCGATGACCCCAAAGCATTTAGACATGTTTCGTTACTGCTAATTACTGGATTTAAGACAAACTTTGCAATGACCCAGAAGAATCCTTTTTCCCCCTCGTTGTTTTTCTTACAGCTGTTCAAAATATATTGGAGAACTTTCCACAGTTCTTCTGTAGGCTCACAGTCGCACTGCTGTCAGTCTCTCCAAGTAACTCCAGAAAGTTTTAATGACCTAGAGATCAGGGTTCTGTCAAGGCTATATCATCAACATAAACAGCTTTTCATGCCATTTTCTTTTTCTCCAAGATTTATTTTTCGTATTTCAATTATGCCTTATATCTGCAGCCCTGTTGCCCAAATCCTGATTCTCAAGAACCCAAGGGACTGCTGGTTTCCCTCACTCCCTTTACCTGGGAGTCAGGAGTGCTGACAGTGTGGCCAATCAGGAGCGATCACTGTTCTTTCAGTTACCTGGAATGAAGGAAAAACAGGGCTGGATTTGGGGATCCCTGCTCTACAGAAGGACTAAAGTGAAAAAAAAAAAAAAAACATCTTTAAGACCAAATGTAAATTGTTAATGAAATATAAGGTGCCCAAAACTTTTGCACGGTACCGTGTATGCAGGTGAATACAATCTCTAGAGACCTGTTCACAGGTGAACAACAGTGATGCTAATGCAGCAGTACAGGTAATCCTGGATCCAAGTCCAAGGTAACAAATATTTTTATTAAGATGTTTATCTTCTGAACAATACTAATGTGTGAAGTTCCTACAAACCCCAATTCCAATGAGGTTTTGACATTGTGTAAACGCTTTTTTGGGAATGTGTTGCAGGCATCAAATTTAAAATTAGTGAATATTTCCCCCAAAAAGAGAAAACAATAAAGTCTATCAGTTTGAACATTAAATATCTTGTCTTTGTAGTGTACTCAGTTAAATATAGGCCGAAAAGAATTTGCAAATAATTGTATTGCTTTTATTCACGTTTTACACAATGTCCCAACTTCATTGGAATTGGGTTTTGTATAAAGCTGTGAGCCTGAGATAAGAAAGAAAAGAAAAAAAAAACAGAAGTCGTTTGCTTATCTGTTAGTTCCAAGGAACCTGTGCAAATATTTTGCGGTGCTGTGGTTCTCTCGTATAAAGTTGACACCAGAAGTTCACATTCTCTGATTTAAAGGGAATTAAAACTCACAGTTCAACACATTTCATGTCACCAAACATGGTAAACTTCATAGTTAATTCAAATCCAACAGAGTCAAGAATAAGTCTTAGAGAGTCCATTTTGAGTCCACTCTGGCCAAAGTGGATACAAATACTCAGGAAACAGAACTTGAGAGATGGCCTCAATTTTTAGTTCACCTGCTATCTAAAACTATCCTCAATGTGTTTTTAAATTGTAGTGTCTGGTGCTAAAAGTACTTAAGTCACATTTGCACACACCGTGAGCTAAGGATGGGAAAATGTCTCTTATTGTTACCCAAGTCCACTGCCTCGATTTTCTCTAAATGGACCTTTTGTGACTCAAGTATTTTCAGCACTGGGGACTTAAATTTGATACTTCGCAATCCCAAGGCCATTTTTGATTGCTTAGTGTGTATCAAGTGGCATTTGAATGCAGTAGTTTTAAATTATTTTAATTTATAATTAAAAATTTCTTAGACTTGCTATGTTGCTATGGTGTTCTGCGTGGTTGCTAAGGCATTGCTAGGCAGTTGCTATGATGTTTGCTAGGCGGTTGCTATGATTTTTATTTGTCAGCAGCCATTTCTTGACTCCAATTCCACTGAACTAGGTTGCTAGGCGGTTGCTAAGGTGTTCTGGTTTTTTGCTAGGTGGTTGCTATGGTGTTCTGTGTGGTTGCTAGGGTGTTGCTAGGTAGTTGCTAAGGTGTACCGGGTGGTTGCTAAGGCGTTGATCGGTGGTTGCTAAGGTGTACCTAGTGGTTGCTCGGCGGTTGCTATGGTGTTCTGGGTGGTTGCTAAGGTGTTGCTAGGCGGTTACTAAAGTGTTCTGGGTGGTTGCAAGGGTGTTGCAAGGCGGTTGCTATGGTGTTCTGGGTGGCTGCAAAGCCGTTGCTAGGTGGTTGCTAAGGATTTTTTGGTGGTTGCTACGGTGTTGCTAGGCAGTTGCTATGGTGTTCTGTATGGTTGCTATGGCGTTGCTAGGTGGTTGCTATGATGTCCAGGGCTGTGGCTAAGGCATTGCTAGGTGGTTGCTAAGGTGTACCGGGTGGTTGCTAGGCGGTTGCTATGGTGTTCAGGGTGGTTGCTAAGCGTTGCTAGGCGGTTGCTATGGTGTTCAGGGCGGTTGCTAAGGCTTTGCTAGGTGGTTGCTAGGCGGTTGTTATGGTGTTCAGGATGGTTGCTAAGGCGTTGCTAGGCGGTTGCTAAGGTGTTCTGGGTGGTTGCCAAGGTGTTGCTAGGTGCTTGCTAGGTCGTTGCTGGGTGGTTGCTATGGTGTACCGGGTGGTTGCTAAGCGGTTGCTATAGTGTTCAGGGTGGTTGCTAAGGTGTTGCTAAGGCGGTTGCTAAGGTGTTCTGAGTGGTTGCTAGGGCATTGCTAGGCAGTTGCTATGGTGTTGTGTGTGGTTGCTAGGGCATTGCTAGGCGGTTGCTATGGTGTTCCAGGTGGTTTAGGTGGTTGCAAAAGTGTTCTGGGTGGTTGCTAGGGTGTTGCTAGGTGGTTGCTATGGTGTTCCGGGAGGTTGCTAGGGTGTTGCTAGGTGGTTGCTATGGTGTTCTGGGAGGTTGCTAGGGTGTTGCTAGGTGGTTGCTATGGTGTTCCGGGAGGTTGCTAGTGCGTTGCTAGACGGTTGCTAAGGTGTTCTGGGTGGTTGCTAAGCCATTGCTAGGCAGTTGGCAAGGCATTCCTGATGGTTGCTACGGCTTTGCTAGGCAGTTCCTATGATGGTCTGGGTGGTTGCTTGGCTCTGATCAGAGCAGGCTAAAGTGTGGCTAGAGTTCCGCATTCATTTCTAATGGGAAAAATTTTTCAGAAAACGTGGAATATCTCGGAAATTATGAATTTTTGGAAAATTCTGAATACATCCGATTATGTCTGAATCGGGCTGAATAATTTGAAGTTTGAACGGTTTGAATATGTTGAAGTATGTGGAAGTATTTAAGGTCTGTAAAACGGTGGAAGAGGAGGAGAAAGATGAGGAGGAGGAGGAATAATAAATAAACTGATAGAATAACATATAGTGGGATTGCTGCATGCAGCAATCCCACTCAATTACTCAGTGGACTCCTCCGTGCTCATAATAATGTAAAATTAATATTTAACTTCGCAGAATTGATAAAGTATAGCTGGTCAGAGATCGCAAAAGTCCCCCTGCCAAAGGATATGCGCACAGACGGACGGACTGATGGACAGTCGGATGGACAAATGGAAACAGCCGAAATCAACAGTCTGCTGATTTACGCATCGGGTGGCAGGGGAACGAAATGCAATTTTGAAAGGACACTGAAAGTAGCTTGAGAGGTGTTCTCCAGAGACAGTAATGAGGTCACGGTCATAGGTCAAAGGTCAAATGAAATGTCCCGTAGAGGCTGTATGCCAATTTCAATACCTGCACTGGTTCCTTGAAGTAAACTTAGTGGGATTTGATGTGCTACATTAATAGATTGGATGATTTCTCAGAAAGTTTAAGATTGCAGAAAAGGGTCAAGGTCATTTGGATGAAGATCAAATGTCACAGGTCATTACAAAAGAAAAGCTTTTATTGTGGTCTTTTTTCATATTGCATCAATGTTGTTATTTGATGAGGGAGGGATGATAATACAGTACAGCTTTGTATTCCTGAGATATAGCTATGCTGTGTTCAAAGCAGAACGACCGGCATGCAGCACTCATGATCCCATTATAGACTTGAGACTTGACTTGGACTTGAGCTCAAAGACTTGTGAGCATCTCTGCCTTGAAGTAAACTTAGTGGGATTTGATGCGCTACATTAATAGATTGGATGATTTCTCAGAAAGTTTAAGATTGCAGAAAAAGGTCAAGGTCATTAGGATGAACATCAAATGTGACAGGTCAACAAAATATTCAAAAGGCATCACTAGAGGATATGGCCAACCTACAAGAGTAATTTTGAAATGCCACTATCATCAGTGTCGGAGATGAGCTCCAGAAACAAAAATCAGTGGTGGAGTTCAAAGGAGCTCATGGGGGTCATCGCTGAAAGGTCAAAGGTCGGAGGTCACAAAAAAGGTAAGGGATATCAAGCTTTGTAATAGGTCATAAAGTCAGTGTACAGTGGCAAGGGCTGTATGTAGTTTTCAGAGTTATGGATTTAGGTGAACATATGTATGCATGCACACACACACACACACACACAAAACACGGACTAAATCAATAGTCCCCAGACCTACCCTTTTGGTAGTGGGGGATGAAAAATATGGAATATTGTAGCCCAGGATGGATTGTATGTTGTGTGCTAATTGCTTTGTCTCAGCAGGAGGAGGTATAGTCTATGTAAGCTGGAAAAAGGGCTTGTGGGTGCAGTGTGAGCTTTGAGTGCTACTGAGAAGTGTCCAGTTTCCAGCCTACAGCTGCTGAGTCATTTCTGATTAAATGATATATTCCCCTCCACCGCCATTATGAGCTGTTCTTTTTTCATTTTTGGCCATTCTTGTCTGCACTGTAAGGATGTACACTACCAGTCAAAAGTTTTTGCACACCCCAATATTTTCTGTAATCGTTTCAATTTTTAATATTTTGTTCTCGTATAATAGTCTGGTATTGGTTGTATAACAGAAAGGTAGGAAAACTGAAGCCCAGTATATAAACCATGTATACAACAAAACAAATTAAGAAAAACCAGGATCAGTCATTTTGTCAGTATTCAAGCAGATCAGTAATGATGGTGCAATCCAGTGATTCTCAAAACTCTCCTGGAGGACCACCTGTCCTGCATGTTTTAGATCTCTCCCTGCTCCAGCGCAGGTGATTCAAATGATCTACTCATTATCAAGCAGCTTCAGGGGGTTGATAGTGCGCTGATAATTACAATCACCTGTGCTGGATTCCTTGTGGATTTTTCTTGTAAATTTATTACTTGTAATAAACAAGTATAGGGTTCCAGTGATTTCTTTGTGGTAAACATACATGTAAGAAAAATACTTGACAAGATCTTAAGGTGTGAAAAAACTTTTGACTGGTAGTATACATTTGTAAAAGGCCTCCTTGGTACATTGAGAATCTGTCGCTGCATAGTGTGGTTTTAACCCAAGAAACAGGTTACCAGCCATTTTCTGTTTCCTGAGAGATGAAGTCATGTGAAAACTGATTTTCTTTTTAAATGAAACACATATAACATATTAACAAGTTTTTTTAGAAAAAAAGACATGCTACACAGGTAGGCAGAAATCTCTCCTTTGAATGCATTAGTCAACTCATGACATGGCTCCGAATAGAAGTTGCAGAATTCATTTACTACACCCTAATGAATACCATTACGTTGCCACTAATGATTAAGACATGTTAACAACAGAGAGTTAACAAGGCTGCAACATGAGATAGCAAGGATGGAATTTTCTGCGTAATTAATTAGAAACAAAATTTTGACTTTCACTGAATTACATCAAGCCTACTGTTGTACCTTTTCTTTAATCGAATCAGCGCTGAATGCAATATATTCTGCTTTTACAATGCAGCCGTCCAAAGAAAATACCTAGTTAGTCACATTTTGGCCGAAAATTAGTTATGGTCAAAATCTAACTAACTGGGTCTATTCGCATCATAGTAAAGTGTTTACATTGACAAAATGTCTACCAGAGCATCGAAACCACAGAGGTAAAACAAAGCAAGTGCACAGCTTAGTCAAGTATCCCAAGGTAAAACCCAGTAAGATCACTTACTGATGATGAGATGAGACCACTGATTACATCTATGATCAAAGCTTGGATTAGCCTCGTCTTGGAAAATAAATTTATATGTTTAGTTTTTTACTGGGTGATACTGCTTGGTACAACTCGATCAGTCTTGGCACTGATTGGATATTTCCAACTGATAAAATGATGATAGTTATATTTCATCAATGTTTCAATTTGAGAATTAATGAATTTCTATGAATTGTTCTTTACTAATTTAGTCTTCATTCATTTCCTCCAAACACAAGATGGACAACATCACTGCTGATGAAATCGACAGATATAACTGCTCAGAACTGTGACTTATTAGGTTTTAGCCTTACATTCTTGCAGACATTCTGATGGTAAAACATAGTAAGACACATTAAATCCTGTTAATTAAACATATTTTTGGATAACTCTCAAAAGTATTTCAGCGCAGTTGATTAAAAGTGTTCTCCATCACCAAAATTCTCAAATTTATTATTCCCAGTCTTAATGCAGGGGCAGAAAATTGTACCCCATTTTTCTCCAAACTATCAAAATGTGACTTACCAGCTATTTCCTTTAGATGCTAGAACAGTCAGCCTTGCAAATTCAAATCTGTGCTGTTTCATGAATTTCATCATTGGAAAATAAAGTTGTTTCACATATAGGCACAGGCCTATGTTTGAATGTAGGTGCACCTCAATATTCACTTGCATGCACAGATATTAAAAACGGTTTTTACATTTTTCACAGCTGTAGTTTGTATTTGCATTTGTATTTGGGGCATAGCCACTGAGAGCTGATTTAACTTGCACTCCATTCTGTTCCATCACAAGCCAGAAATGTCTGGGATGCACCTATATGTGAAAAATGGTTTTTAAGCAGGAAAAATGTGGTTGGTCTCAATTATAGGGGCATGTGATTGTGCTCGAATATTGGTGCATATTCACTTATAAGTGTGTGTGCTTACATGTGCATCAGTACAGTAATTACAAAGACCTCAACTGTTGAGGACCAAATGATATTTGCACCAAAAGAAAGAGGAAACCCCCAAAAAAATCTGTCCCCAAAATACATGATTAGCGTTACCATGTCTTTCCCATGCTTTCACCTGGCTTGCTCTATTTTTCAAGCATACTTTAAAAAACTTTGCCAGAAAGATGATTGTTTGAACAGTCTTGATGATGTAACAGCCTATGTGCCATCAAATGTTGTGAAATTGCACATCTGCATTATTGAAAGCAGTCAGTCGCTTGTTTTTACCCCCAAAAATGACACTCACCTCGTCGACACTTCAAGTATTGCTGAATCTTCACTTCTGTAGAGGAGGATTTAATCACCCAGAGCTGTAATATAATTGAAGGAGAGCTTTATATATTTATGTGTTACCACACTCCAACCCACCTTTTCCCAAGAATCGATCTGACAGCGCATTATCTGACTGTGAAGATAATGGCTTATTAATGATCAATCCACTCTTGAAATTTGTTTTGAAAAGGATGTAAAAACACTGTGGCCAAAAACAAAACATAGATGCTAACTGCTTAAAGAGGTGCTTTGGTCTGCCGAAGCGCTCATTTCTGCAGGTTTCCAATGGTAATCCTTACTGAAGTCTCCAGTAAAACTATGATTAGTACGAGCTGGCGGTTTTCACCTGCGCTCATGGCCTTGTTTGCTCATTTGCATTTGTCAAACACGAGCATGCGCAGTGATCATGGCACAGCTCCTTTAAGTGCTTTAACTTCTGTACAACGGAATAGTTTACCAATTCATTCTGAATAGCGTCAAAATTTTGGAATTCATCAAGAACCCATATTTTGCCAAATAAATAGTATGAACAAACTCTGTCTGTTTTCCAAAAAAAAAAAAAAAAAGGTCAAGGAGATGCAAGCCAGGAGTGTTGTCCGTCTGTGGGATCTGATGTGAATATTTAGAGATAAGGAAAAAAAAAAAAGGGGGGGGGGGGGGGGGATCTGTTCAATGCATTCTAAAAGTTGTTCTTTGTAAAAATGTGTCTCTATGCAGTCTGAAAAAACATTTCTGTGTGGGTGGAGCTTTAAAATACAAATGGCCAAAAGATGTTGCTGACTGTGAAAAGAACATATTGGGATAAAAAAAAAATAAAATATGTGCAAAAAGAAATACCTTCTGAGGTTGAAAGATAAGGTATGGCATTTAGAACATGACTTGTTAGAAGTGAAACCTGTGATTCTCATCAGCCTAAAAAAAAGTCTGCCTAAAGTCACGTACTAGGCGAGGCAAATTGCTAAAGAAGATGGAATGCCCCACTGATTTTTTGGGAAGTGTTGGTAAGCACGCGTACCCATTCTGCTTGCAAGTACAAATAAAGTCTTAAGTATCACAACCCTTGTGAGTCTTTAACTGGTACCTCCCCCTTTCTGGCAGCCTGCATGTGTTTAGTGGTTTTCTGTCCTTTAGCTCAGTGTTTCCCAACCCTGTTCCTAGAGTACCCCTGCCCTGCATATTTCAGATGTCTCCTTAATTTACCACACCTGATTCAGCTGATCAGCTCATTAGTGGAGTACTTAATGACCTGATCTGTCCTTTAGTTGATTTGTCTTGTTTGCCCCCTTGGTCCAAGGTGTTGTCATTTGCATGCTACGGTCCTTTTGTGAATTTCTGGTCTATATGAGTTCATTTTGAATTCAGTGTAGTTGCTGGATTGTGATACCTTTCATCCTACAAAGCCAACCCAGTCAGTTTGTCTCTATTAATTTTGAACAAAGCTCTCCTTCCGGGTGTTCTGGCAAGTTAATGATTTAAAAAAACTGAATTACCCTTCAGATTCTTATTACAGTGCTCCCCATTATACCGCCAACTTAGGGACAGGACAAAAAGTTGGCAGTAAGCGGGGATGGAGGTATAACAAGGGAATCCCTGAGGTCACCCATCAGTGTTCAGGAACAAGCCCTCTTATCACAATATGTATGCAAATCATGTAAATCATATCTTATTGCCTCTAACGGATTAATTTCAGTGCAGTGACCTTGAAAAATTGTGTTTATTATGTCTTATCGTCTTACAGTGTGTGCGTAGCCAGAGCCGAAAATTGGGTAGGCACTGGACATCCCTTTACAACGATTATTAGATCTGACTTCATTTTCCTTTATTTACAAATTTAACAATTACAAGAATAACTCATTGGCAATTAAAGACGCAGCTTCTTTCTTAATGCAAACTTAGTGTGTCTAAATAATGGGCTAAATTCAGTACAGAAAAAAAAAATGTACTCATAAGTAAGCCAATGCTTCACAAAAAGTAAACTGCTCTGGAACCTTTTTGGTACAACAGGCATGCTAATCTGCGCTTCATGGTCATTTAAATTAAAGACAATGATAAGTATCACCTTTACCCAATTTTTATAAGGCTGATTGAAATGCACCAACTTTGTACACATCCCAAGGACTGTAATCTGTGATGACAGCTAAACTGCTGATTTCATCAACACTGGCACTTTCACTGCTTAGCATTGGGCAGAAAATGCCAAGACACATTTTGAAAAGATGGAGCCATCCATTGCTGCCGTGAATTCTCTGATACTCAGCAAATGGTTTTTCCTTAACTTTGAGAGGGTTATCGGAAACTGGGATGCGAATCTATAATTCCCAAAGGACTGTAATCTGTAATTCCCAAAGAGAACTCGAGAATACTTTTTGCTCTCTACTGCATTCCTAATCAGAATCCCTGTTCTATTGTCAACACTTTGGGGATTGGCTTTACTCCATGCCTTTAGAGCCAATCAGAATCAAGAATCCTGTTATAGTGTCAGTTCAATTTGCGAATCATGAATTCGCAGCCAGGATTTTTTTAGCGTGAACTTCTGAAAACCTGAGAAAAGGTGCCAATTCCATTTTGACGTGCTTCGCCGTTCCAGCTCTCTCAGAAGCGTATGGGGGATCATTGCCAGCCATCTACCATTCCCTGTTTTACTTCTACGCCCTACTGGGCCAAAACATGATTTGCAATATCCTGGCTATAAATGGCCCCTGACTTGTTTTGGGCATACTCGCTGATTGGCTTCTTTTGAGTTGTTGTGTAGGCTACTCGTTTTGGTGGCATGTTGGAAACAGGTTTGGTGAGCTCACTCTTTGGAAACGGAACCCACGTGACTCATAAGCTTGAGAAAAAGTGTGATTGAGTCTCACTCCCTGTGAGCGAGTCTCTTCATTCCGCAAGGTCAGGCTCCCTCTCTTCTGCCTTGATCCTACTTGACTTGTCTGCTGCCTTTGATATAGTCAACCACCCCATCCTTCTGTCCAGCTTGGCAGCCATGGGTATCTGTGGCACAACCCTGGACTGGATTAGACCCTACCTCGCTGACTGCTCTTTCCAAGTTGCCTGGGCTGGCACAGTATCAGCACCTTTCCCCCTTACTATGGGAGTCCCACTGGGTTCAGTCCTCGGTCCCCTTCTCTTTACGCTAACTTGCTTGGTCCTGTAATCTCTGCTCATGGCATTTCCTACCACTGTCATGCAGATGCTCCTCCAGCTGTTTTTTATTTGTACCACTTACTTTTCCAGCCTTTTGTTGCCCCGTCCCAAGTTTTTTGAGATGTGTTGCTGCCATCAAATTCAGAATGAGCTAATTTTTTTTTGGAATGATAAAATGTCTCACTTTTAACATCTGATATGTTGCATATGCTCTATTGTGAATAAACTTTGGGTCATGAGATTTGCAAATAATTGCATTCTGTTTTTATTTACATTTTACACAGTTTTCCAACTTATTTGGAATTGGAGTTGTACATTAAAATATGTTTTTTTTACTCCTTAAAAACCCATCAAAAACACATTTTCTTACAACACTGGTGAGGTACTTTCAAGCTTTTTTTTTTACTGTAAAAAGCTGTCAAAAATGCCGCTTTTTATGGCGCTCTACTGTGGTATATTAGAACACTGTTTTTTACTGAGAAATAAGCAGTCAACCAGTAAATTCAGTTTCTGTAATCAATCCCTGAACAGTAAAGTCAGACCAATGAATCGATGAATGTTGCCTGCCATTTTTCGGCTGTAGCCTACATCAGCTCTGTCTTTATGAATTTTTCAGTACTCAGATTCAAAGGATTAAATATTGATATGGAGGAAAAAATATTTGCCTTGCCTGCCCTCATTGTCTTTGAAATCACCTGTGTTAATCAATATTGTGCAGCCTAAATATAACTAGCCTATCAGGTTGAAAATGTGGAGAAAAATCAGAGGAAATAAATTCCATAAACAAAGTGCTAACACTGCTTGACTCACACAGAGCACTATACAGCAGCAGACTCCCTGCGCCAGGTTTGCACAGTGAGAATATCATGGTCCTGGCTGTGTGTGTGGCTTTAGACTTTCTCTGTGGCTCGTATTTGGACCAGGTCTGTTTCTTTAATTATCGGATTCTTCCCAGCTGTTTCGTCAGGCGTGGGCGGCGCCTTCTCCTAAGGCTATATCAGCCGGATGTCAGCCACGCCTCCTTTGCTGGAGTGTCTGATTTTAGTTATCACTACAGCCAGAAGATATCTCTAGTCAGGGTTTTTTTGGTGAATGTCTTCGCAGTATATTTGGGGTTCATTTCCTCAGGGAAGTTTCCTTTTTCTTTCCCTAATTGTTTGTTTCTCTCTCGCTCTGCTTCCTGGTTTGTATTGTTGGGCGTTCGTTTTGGAAGCACGAGAGCTGTACTGTTTCTTCATTTATTTTTCTCCCTGTGGGTATTTAAGCCCTTACTGGTCCTGTTTTCTCCTAGCCGCTGCATTTGGCCTCCCGATTCCTTTGGCCATCACAGAGAAATTGAGAAAAGGTTGACTGAGCTAAAAAAATGTAGCACGCACAGCTCCAAAGCATCTTTGAGTTTTCTCAACTTCAAGTTCCAGTTGTTGCGAAAACTCTTTGTGGAAAGAACTTGGAACCTGAAGTTGAGCAAACTTAAAAATGTTTAGATTTTTATTTTTTACAGTTCACCAGTTGATGGACAAAGGCTTCACCTGTTCGGTGCCACGCCCGAGTATACTCGGAGTAGAAGATTATTGTCTCATTGCCACTCCGAGTTAACTCTGGTTTTGATAGTTCCAATTTCTAACACCAGGAGGCAGCAGTTTTCCAGTGAATAAAAATTAGCCATCGGCAGTAAAACGAGCTGCTTTCTTCTTAACGCAATGTGCGCAACCAACCCCGTGCCACCGCCGCAAAAAAAAAAAAAAAAAAAAAACTTGGCAGTGAACGGGTTCATTGCGTTTGGGGCTGTAGTTTGGGGCGGTTGGTGACGCACTGGTCAGGACTCTCACCTCACATTTAGGAGGCACTGGGTTTTAGCCCTGGTCTGTATATTTTTGACAGATTTACCAATTTAGTCAAATACTGACGCTGTCAGCTTAGTACTAAGGTATGTTGGGATACTTACAAAATTCAAAAGTGACGTGGAGGGACTCTTTTTTCATCGCATAGTGACGCCCGGGGCATCCTCCCAAACGTTGATATATGATGCCTCCAAAGTGAGAATGAGCCCTAAAAATGTACCTTAATTAGCCTTCCACAAAAAATACCAATGACTGACGTATGGAAATTCAACATTCATGCAAAGCCCAAATAGTTGAGCTAATTGTTGACCTTTAAAAGGCTCATATGATTTGTAGAAGGAATAGGACCCTTCCCTCAATGAACAGCCACACACAGGAAAGGGGATAAGACAGATTTATTATCAGTTATGCAATGATTCTCAGGTTAGTAGTTTTGTACTGGAAAAATGTTACTGAGAAACAGATGATTTAAACTATTAATGTTTGGGAGGGACAGAAAATTGCTACGATTAAAAAAAAATCTAGTTCTTGGTGAACAAGAAGTAGGAAGCACAGCACCCAATCAGCAGCCAGATTTGGAAAATCTAACTCTTCTGGATAGGTCTTCATTTGGCACATTTGAAGTGGACCATAACATCTCCTGCCATCGTCATGTGATCATAGTGTGTGTCACGCAGACGGTTGGGGAATTTGGTTATGTTGCCATCAGGGAGTGTGATAAAAAAAATTGTCATTGGTCAGTACGGTACAGCGTGGGAGGTGCAAGGGATGACCTTTCATCAAATATCAGACGTGTTTTTGATTTGACGTCATTTTGACCGTTTTCTGGGTCAAATGGCGTTAGGTGTGCTAAACGTTGAAAAGGATGGCACATTTTGTTATTTCTCAACGTAGAAGGCTGCAAATTGGTAAGGATATGTATCTTGGTGATTGCAACCTGCATGCCAAAAATTGCCGTCCTGTGATTCATATTTTGGCCACTAGGGGGCTTTTTGTGAAAAAAAAAAAAAAATGGCCATGTCTACCTTATGCATTGAGCTCGGGCGCTCAAATCTTTATGGGAGGTGCATGGGATTACCATCACATATCAGACGGGTTTTTGATTTGATCTAATTTTGACCGTTTTCTAGGTCAAATGGCGTCAGGTGTGCCAATAGCTGTACCGTACGTCCTTTCCTTTCATCATACTCTCATTTCAAAATTAAGAGTAATTTATGCCCTCAACAGACACTCAAAAAGTACTCCATCCAACTATATCACATTGCTATAACTCTGATCAGTATCAGTGCTTTGTCACTGCAACAAGCAGATTATCATTTGTACAGCAGAATGCCAGTTCAGTGAATTGCCCTCTGACACATTACTACTACTCCCATAACATTTGTTGCGGAGCACGGAGATTTACGATGGCGTGCCATCGACATACGTCTAGTTGGCCAAAAATGTATTCATGCAGAGAGTGATAAGTGCATAATTGCTTGCCTGGTCTAAAACAGGCAGGAACTCTGGGAGTTGTCGAGACCAGGCTTGATAAAGTGCTCCATACCATCTACTCTAGTGTTTTAAGAGTAAAGCTCACTTTCGTGATAGGAAAATGGTGACCCATGGCTGAATAACCTGTTCTTGGCTCTCATCTTATTTTTTTAGATTGATTAACCTGAGCCGAATCAAAGAAGTTAATTTGAGATTTTGAAAATTTTATTAATTTTTTACTTTCATTTAGTGCTCAAGAAAATGAATAAAGGAGAATACGCAGAACCAAATGATAATACATGTCATTTGGGGTCCGAGTTAGATCGCATTATTAAGCATACCCGAATATTGCCTGGTTATTGACCTTTGTCCATTGACTCAGGCCAGGAAATGATACATTAACAGTGAATGCAACATTAATTTAAATAAGACACCATAGTCTGCAACAGTGAGTTCAATACATACATTTATTCATTGAAGTAAAAGGACAATTATTTTCATTCTTGTTTATGGGCTGACAAATGAAGTTACATTAAAAAAAACAAAGCACTGTTTACTGTAAAATGGAGACATATCCCATATCTAACTTGTAAGACACAGGAAGAGCACTTTGGTCCAAACACCCTGTTGTTTAAGGCAACACTTCTTTACCCTGAACAGTCCCAGTCCAGTGAGAACAAAACCCTACTGAACACAACGTCCCCCACCTTAACCTGAACATCAAATGCTTTTTCACAAGAAAAGAACTACAGCAGTTTCACAGAAGCATGAGCTTGTTCATACACCTAAAAAAAAATAGTGCTCTCACAAAACATGGAGCATATGAACATTCCTATAGCTGAAGCACATTTCCTTACAACTGTTGATGGCTTTTACTTCAGGTGACAGGAGAGCCATAGTCCAGGTCAGTCATATACTGGTTAAAAGCATTTCTGGTCACCTGTATGCAGGTAAAATGGCATGTCTTGTCACCTGCAGTACTGCAAAAGTTTTGGGCACTTTTCAAACAATTCGGGGAGTCAAAATGCCTACATAAATCACAAAAAGAAGGGCTTCTAAATAATGAAAAGTGTACAATATAGAGCTCTTAACTCTTTATCATAAAGAGTAACTACCCTCTGCCTAAAATTTGGAACACTGTCCTGCAATTTTACCGTTATATGAGATAATTGGCTAAATGGCTGTGGCAGGAACTGTGAGTCATTCTGCTGGAAAGTAGGAGATTGATCTAGTTAGCCCCAGTAACCGACAAGCATGGACCCACCACATGGTCTAAAATGGTAATCTTGTCGTGGTACAAAAGGGAAGCCCCAAACCCTGGCGTCATGGTAACACCTAGAGGCAGGAAAAGCCAACAACGGCCATCAACTATCGAAACTTAATCAGCACCCAAACGGCTACACTGCTGAGTAGACAATGGTCTTCGGACCATTTGTTAACCTCATCATGATACACCTCATAATTATACATTAAAGGCCAGAACAATCCCCTTTACTTGATATACATATGCATGTTGTATGGTATAAATGGTAAAGGCTTTCGATTGTTCAAGGCTCATTCTGACACCGATGACCCCAAAGCATTTAGACATGTTTCGTTACTGCTAATTACTGGATTTAAGACAAACTTTCAGTTCTTCTGTAGGCTCACAGTTGCACTGCTGTCAGTCTCTCCAGGTAACCCCAGAAGGTTTTAATGGGCTAGAGATCAGGGTTCTGTCAAGGCTATATCATGAACATGAACAGCCTTTCATGCCATTTTCTTTTTCTCCAAGATTTATTTTTCGTATTTCAATTATGCTTTATATCTGCAGCCCTGTTGCCCAAATCCTGATTCTCAAGCCCCAAGGGACTGCTGGTTTCCCTCACTCCCTTTACCTGGGAGTCAGGAGTGCCGACAGTCTGGCCAATCAGGAGCGATCACTGTTCTTTCAGTTACCTGGAATAAAGGAAAAACAGGGTTCCTACAAACCCCAATTTCAATGAAGTTGGGACGTTGTGTCAACGCTTTTTTGGAATGTGTTGCAGGCATCAAATTTAAAATTGGTTAATATTTAAAAAAAAAACAAAGTTTATCAGTTTGAAAATTAAATATCGTCTTTGTTGTGTACTCAATTGAATATAGGTCGAAAAGAATTTGCAAATCATTGCATTTTTATTCATGTTTTACACAACGTCCCAACTTCATGGGAATTGAGGTTTGTATAAAGCTGTGAGCCTGAAATCAGAAAAAAAAAGAAAAAAAAAAAGTCGTTTGCTTATCTGTCAGTTTCAAGGAACCTGTGCAAATATTTTGCGGTGCTGTGGTTCTCTCGTATAAAGTTGATGCCAGAAGTTCACATTCTCCAATGTAAAAGGCATTAAAACTCACAGTTCAACACATTTCATGTCACCAAACACGGTAAAAGGTTCATAATTAATTCAACTCCAACAGAGTCGAGAATAAGTCTTAGAGAGTCCGTTTTGAGTCCACTCTGGCCAAAGTGGATACAAATACTCAGGAAACAGAACTTGAGAGACGGCCTCAATTTTTAGTTCACCTGCTATCTAAAACTATCCTCAATGTGTTTTTAAATTGTAGTGTCTGGTGCTAAAAGTACTTAAGTCACATTTGCACACACCGTGAGCTAAGGATGGGAAAATGTCTCTTATTGTTACCCAAGTCCACTGCCTCGATTTTCTCAAAATGGACCTTTTGTGACTCAAGTACTTTCAGCACTGGGGACTTAAATTTGATACTTCGCAATCCCAAAGCCATTTTTTGATTGCTTAGTGTGTATCACTTGGCATTTGAATGCTGTAGTTTTAAATTATTTTAATCTGTGATTAAAAATTTCTTAGACTTAATTTATTTCTTGAGACCTACTTTTTTCCTCTTTTTCGTGTATTTTATTGGATGTTTTTACTCTCGGAATTATTTTGAATGACGATTCGACCTCACTGGGTTTTCTAAGCATAAATAAAGGTGGTCAAAACAGACTCTTTTAAGTATTGGCTTCACACTGAATATTTTACTGCGTACATCTTATTTTTTAAGTCATAAGAAGGGATTTTATGTCCATAAGATCTCGTTTCCAAATATCAGCTAAGAAACAGATTTATTTCAGCTTTTATATGATTTTCATGGGGTTGAAAGTTTAAATACACTTCGT
Organism: Gymnothorax javanicus; assembly: GCA_029692085.1. Taxonomy (NCBI): domain Eukaryota; kingdom Metazoa; phylum Chordata; class Actinopteri; order Anguilliformes; family Muraenidae; genus Gymnothorax; species Gymnothorax javanicus. The sequence goes on from CM056200.1 coordinate 48,132,583, forward strand.
TAGTGTTTGGTGGTGCTGACTGTGGCTTTAGGGTTAAGTTTAATCTTTCAGACCAAAGTTCTTTCAGTCCGGACAGATAATTTGTGTTTTCTTCCTGAACGATGCAGAGTCAGTGTGGTTATAGTATTTTATAATTGCGCACAATTGTTAGTACAGATGCTCCAGGTGCCTTCATCTGCTGGGAAATTTCTCCTCAGCAGAACCACTTGAAAAGGCCCACAATTCTTTCTGTGACGTCTGGGTTGAGTTGTTTGAATTTTCCCATTGTCAAAAATACTACTGCACTCAAAAATGCATACATACAGTAATTAAATATTAATTTGAACAATTTCCCAATCAGAGGCCAATAATCATATCAGAAGTTTCAAGAAGTCATGGCATCAATTTTTGAAATCTTTCCGATTTCAGGTTTTAAAGACACTTTTAACTTGGTGTAAGAAAATCTTTGACCCACAGGGGTCCAAAAATGAGAATTAAAGCCAAACTAAACTGGTATCTCCCAGATTATTTAGTATGAGCAAAGTAGGCATCCTGACTGACTTTGTGGGGAATGACGGCTACAAGAAATGTGAAGAGTTGTGAAAAAAAAATGTCTTTAGCTTAAGTGAATGAAAACTTTCGGCCTGAACTGTAACTATTGTAATATTGAAGAATGTTACTTGTAGCCAACGGAGACAAAAGAAGATTGAGGACTTTTCTTAATTTCAGTGCTCATTTTGTACATACTGGAGATGGATTGGCACACATTCACTGCAGAATTACTCCCACATTGTTAACCCTAGTCTGTGCTAGATTGATAATTACAAGCCCAACTTCACAATCCTCACTGCAACACCAGCATGAAGCCACTTTACGCTGCTGTAGAGTATTATGAGTCGTGATTGGTTAATGGCTTTATCAAGATATGCAACATTTCATTTGTGCTTGTACTATGTGCTTTCATCACTAGAGACACTAGTGAGCCCCAGAGTCTATACATTTGTGCCCGTTTTCATACACGTTCAAACAAACACAATCGACCTAAAAAGACAATACAGTGCCCGTCATAATCAGGTTTAAAATCTGTAGCATCATTACTAACAGTGTTAAAAGACTGAAAGCCATCTGGAGAAAAATATAAGTTCAAACAAAGCTTGAGGTTCAAGTGAACCTAAAACTGAGCTGGTCTACCACCCTGCCACGTCCATTTGAGAGTGGGGTACCAGGCTAAAATAAAATACCAAACTAATTTATGTCTTAAAGATGTTGTATGCAAAGTTGCATCGAATTTGATCAATATTTGTGACTGAAAGAGGTTCCGGGTCATTCGAATAGGTGTCTATGGGTGAAAGAATGTCAAAGGTCACATTTTTCGGAAATCATCCTCACCAGTCCTTTTTATGTTCAGCACACTATGACTTTGTAAGAGCTCGGACGAAACAGCACACTGACAATTCCTAAGACTTTAACATGGGATACTATGGGAGAATAATACGGGATAAAACCCCCAGCACAAACAATATCAATGTTTCATACGCCCTTATAATAGCATGAAACTTTCCTCATAAAATAGACAGTCAATTTAAAATTAAAAAAGGAAATGTTAACATTTGTATTACAATGAGTGGAACTGAAATATACGGACGAAAAACAGTGAACAAAGAAACAATGAAGACACAGAGGATGATCTGGTGATCCATTTTGCCACATCAATCATATCAGCCCACAACACTGACCGGACATTCAAGAGCAGATTCAAGTATTCCGATGTCATCTCAGTCGTGAAAACACTGACACGTAGCTGAGATGCCCCCTGTGATGTCACAGATAATTAGCCATAACAAGCCATTTCAAAGTTTGTTCTTTTGTGACATCACATGGGGAAGTGACCGCCCAGAGACAAGAGGGACTGATCGACTTCAGCTAACCAGTTATTTTAAACTTAAAAGTTCCTTCATGATTCTGGATGGTCCCTCCCCTTATGATGTCATAAAGGAAAGATTTTGAAAATGCTTGCAATGACTAATTGCCTCTGCACCTGATGACGTGATGCGGCACCTTTAAATAACGGTGTCTAACACACTGCGAACGGCTGAAGTTCAGCTTTACTGTGCAGCAGTGGCTCTGTATCAGTGCCGACAGGAATGACGGAGACCACAGAGACTGAATTCACACCATAAGTAAAACAAACTGGATTTTTTTGGCCCACTTGAGACATAAATCTGTTTTTTCTGACCGTTCAGGACAGAATTTTTTTTTTTTTTTATTAGATCAGATTTGGGACACTTCCATGTATTATTCTTGATTGGTTACATATCCAATCTGTGGTCATGTGACCTCAGTGAGAAGAGTCAGATTTTATTAATTTTTTTTCCCAGGGCGCTGGTGCTGATCCCCAAAATGTTTGAGGTCGTCTTTTGTTGCTTCATGTGCTCTTGGACCAGTTTGGGCCAGAAGTCTGCTCACACTGATGACAGATATGGGTCTGATTGATATGACCTATTATGCTGTAATGTGAAAGTTGTCCAAGAGACAAACACTATACAGTACTAACTAGTGGAGAACACTGTTTCTTTTGATGTTGAAAAATACAGACAGTCATGTACCTTGCCTTCAAATATACTACATCTAAATAAAATAATACCATTCCTGCAATGCCAGAGTACCAAAAATGAAGAGACAGACTCAACATTCTCCATGTCATTCGTAAATGTCAAGCCAGATGCAAGTTCAAGTGCAAAGCAAAACATAAATTAACAAAAATAAATGAACTGAAATAATCATACATCAAATAGTGCAAAATCTCAAAATTTACAAACAAATCTGCATTACTTCTGCATCGGTAATAGAGGACAAAAAAAAGAATTAAATGTTCTTGCAAACCATGGTCAATTTTGAATGTGCGTGCGTGCAAGTGCTTCGTGTCTGCGCGCACACGCGTGTGTGAGTGCATGAGTGTGCATGCACTGTGTAAGTGCGGGTCATCCATTTCCATACAGGTGTGTGCATGTGCATGTTTGCTATTGCTTAATCATAAAAACTCCAGCCCACATCAGCACACAGAAGAGAGGAGAGTAGCTTTGGCAAACGGTTTTTGAGGCAGTCATTTAGCATCACATATGAGCACTGTGCAAAAGCCAGTATGGCGCATAGCCCAGGAAAGACAAGCTAACGAACATCGAGAGACTCGTTAGCATGCAGCACGAAGCGCAGTGCACAATATCCGTGCAGTATCTGTATACCCACACTAGCCTGGGTCGTAATGGACCTTGTTTTATTTGAATTGTTTTTGCATAGGTAAGCGGTAACCCTCTCTGAGATCGTCCACATCACTGCCCCGCGACCCAGGGCTGGCCGTGCACTCGGAAACGATACACACAGGTGTACTCCAGGTGACCCCAGTTAGTGAGGATCCTCAATTCCACCAGACGATACACGCCCTCTAGAGTCTCCTGGGAGAGGGAGAGAGAGAGAGAGATTTAAAAACCCACTTTATTTGGACTTTGTTCAAGAACAAAACTTACATTACATCGCAAACCAAAGGAAAAGAAAACTAGAATGTGTTTTTACTCGTAACCAGACGTCTTCCTCCGGACCCCTTCCCTGCCTAACCCACCGGACGGACGGACAGACTGACCAGACAGGAACATACCGAAGCCCCACTGCTGGAGTTATGCTCCGGAAACTAAGTGGGAACGCCGACACGTACACGAACGCGAACGCAAACGGGAAACGAGCCTAAAACAATGCGTCTCCCCTCTCTCTGGGGGGGGGAACATAAATAATAGCAGAAAACAGGGAGAGATAGAAGAGGGAGAGGAAAGGAATGAAGCAAGCACAGTAAACAGAAGCAGAAAGAAAACAGCAACATAAAAAAAGAAAGAGAGAGAGAGAGAGAATCCAGGATGATATTCACACAGTCCGTCAGCATTCCGTAATGCAGCAAATGTGTGAAGAGCGGTCAGTAAAGCTGCTTTCACACCGGACGCGAGACAAATTTTTCGCACGACAGATTACATTCAAAGTCAATGCAAACACGCGAATACACGCGAAACATTGACTTTGAATGCAATCCGTCGTGCGAAAAATTCGTTTCGCGTCCAGTGTGAAAGCAGCTTTAAGGAGAAGCAGTGACCTGCCACTCATGCAGACTCCAGTTAAATTCATCGCTGTTTATATTGCAACTCATCCGGTGATCACATTAGCAGATATTTCTCACAGCTCCTCGCTACCCGTTCGAGTCAACAGTTAGATTTCCAGCAATTGCAATGCAACCATCGTACAATACCATTCAAAAAATACTGTACATTTTAGTCCCGTTTGCATAAAAGGTGTTCTGCAACTTCTGTCATGTTTTTGTACATGTTTTCAGCGAAGTATAAGCCATTTTAACTTAAATGATACAAAGTACGACATGAACAGTGAGAAGTGTAAAAGGATTGTTAATTTTTCAGGATAGTCACCTAATTTTTTTAGTTTTTAAAAAAGCCGTTATTCATCAACAGGCCAACAATTTCCATTTTTCAGTAAAATCAGGTTTAAGTGGGACATACTGGACAGAATAATCTGGAAGAAGCAACACGCAAGTGTAAGAGCATCTGTGGGGACTTCTACTGTGGTGTCGGGAGTCAAATTTCAGAACTATATGACTGTCCTAGTAATAAAAATATGACAAATATTTTCAGACGTTATAGCAAAAGATGGCTATTTTGATGAAACTTGATGAGTTGATGATTGATGTTTTGTATCCTCAGTGTGATTTTTGTACTTTTTAATGTATTTGATTGAATTAACTTTTTTCGGCTCTACATCACCCTGGGTGTTATGATGATTAACAAAACATGTTGACCAGACGAAGATCCAAGTAGGATCAAGACATCTTTATCATGTTTTCGCGGCTGGTGCAAGAGAGCAGGCCTTACTGCTTTTTTCCTTGATGCCGATAGTCTTGCACCTAAACGTGATGTGCATATAGTGTTTTTCTCCTGACCACATTCCTGTCAAGTACTGATATTTAGCAATGAGTATTCAGCTACATCTATCAAGCTAGCAATACCCCGAGGTTTGAAGCACCCACTGAACGCAGTTTGACCAAAATGAACAAAGCGAGCCGGCTTAATCTGAAAAGCGTCTCTAATGTGCTGCTCATCAGTGCCGTTGGTCTCCAGGCAGTTTACTTCCTCTAGATATAAACACACTAGTTCCTCTAAATAAAAATAACCAGTAGAACTGCCTGCATTAGTTTTTTCTCAAAGGCATACACACTGTAACTGGAACCTGAGAAAACCTGGTGCTCATCTACCATATTACACGCCAATTTTGCACAAATTGAGCTCAGTGCTAGTTCAGTCAGGCCACGGAGTCACACCTAGCTCACAAGCCTGCCTTCATTAGTGATGGCACAGGTCGCAAGCCAAGCCTACATCAATTCCCTCCAGGCACTCAATTGGCAAATATTAAACAAGGCGCCATATTTAAAGATGCTTTGCCTGCCTACCATTGCCGCTTCCAATGCTAATTTGCGAAGGCAGCGTGCCCTCTACACCGGGTTACTAAGAATCTGTCTCTCATTGCGAAGCAGTGTGACACTTTCTTTGGTTTTTTGTGAGGTTGACTGCTCCTAAGGTAAACCTTTGTCCCCATTATAGGGCAGCGAGAGGCTGTTTTCCACTTCCTCTCCTATTTGAAGCTAATCTGGCCAACCTGGTAAGGATGCTGTGATTTTTCACTACCCCAGAAGCAATCATCATAATACTCACAAATAAAATATCTAGGTTTGTCTTTCCTCTACGTACTGCAGTTTGGCAGAGGTTAATTTAGCTGATGTAGATTTAGATTGATTTTAAGCTTGTGCATTCTTTTCAGGACTACAAAACGCTGGAGTTTGACTGCTTGAAGGAGCCGGCATTCATTTAATGCCTAATTCAGTTGTTCCGTAACCATGGATTCTGAGCTCAAGTCTGAAACGCATCGTTAGGATCTCCTTCTAATCATAGTTAATGTGTTCCTTTGAGTTACCTCCACTGCATTCAGTTAATTCCTGTATGGACTTATGTGCTGGCCGTATTTACGCTATACAGTTTATTCTGAGTGTCCAAACTTGTTGAAGCTTTGGCAGTGAAGGTTAAGCCTCCAACAATCTTGCTTTTAAACAGGGCTTTTCGAAATGGAATCACTGCCTGCATGTAGCCTAATCAGATGCTTTGGTAACACCTCCGCGCCTGAGATTTGTAGTTACGCCTCTCGAACTAAGGAAATGTAGCAACCATTTCTGATTGATTATTTAATGCTCACGCTAAGCACGTCAACATTCTGTCCTCGCGAATAAATACTATGATCTGCATTCGCCATCCTGAAGCTACCTTCCAGGAGGCTGGAATTTGCTGGTGTCAAACAAATAAATGCTGCCCAGAGACTTTAAGGGTGCATGCTTGCACTTTCATGCATTGAGGTTTAAACTGCCGCACGTGAATAGGACGGCGAATAACCGACAGCCATTGTGTTGGCACTTCGCGCTCGGCCTCAAAGTAATTTAAGTGGGAGTGCCCAAAAAAGAAAGAAAATCGCAATATACGAATCAACCATTTAAGTGATTAGATTGTTGCACTTGAATGACTTCATCCCGGTTTCTAATGAACTCCGTCTCTGCTCTGCACCGGCGATAATGGTAGTCAAACATTTCCTATACAATCATTAAATTATAAGTTTTGTTCCCAAGATTATTGCCTCTTTCATTCTAAAATAAAACAATTGCATTTCATTGATACTGGCTTTGTTTAGGTGTATGCATTTCTGCATGAATGAAAAGGGGAATATTCAAGGCTAACAGATCAACGCTTTTCACGCATGCGTGTGGTAGGGCAGGGAGGCCCCAGAACAGAGCCATGGTGCCAAATTCAAATAATACAAATAATTTGCTGCAAAAGATAATATACCTAGGTTTTGACAACGTGGATCTGACTGAAATACAAACACATTTCCTGCTTCACTATATTTTGTTTTAAACAATATATTTTGAAAAACATTACATGCAAAAGTGGAAGTCGTAAGTGATAAAATTTTGCGTTTGAAAGTAAAAACACTTAACAGCAATGTATAGCATTACACTGAAAATGTGAAACACTAACTGATGAGATCGTAATAGTAGCATTTAGGACCCATGTTAGTGTTTCCTACTGACGAGATTAATTAATGTTCAACTGGTTCTAACAGAGTCCATTCATTAATGCATGCTTTTGTATCTTCGTAAGTAGATGGAACATTGATTTGAAGGCAGTGTCTGCTTTTCCCAGTGAGTTTTGGGTTTTGTGTGCGAGTCTTGCATTTTGGGGGTCAGATGGAGCAATGCATTCAGAACGCGCGTGTAGAACACTGCAGCTTTGTTCGGCAAGGATATAGGTTGGAATTTAAAACCTAAATGCAGTGACAGACATTGACCACACGATGTCGCCAAATCCCACCAAACCTGAAAAATTATGGACACTCGAATTAAACCGGCATTCTCACACAGGTATTCGCTCCTGCCGCAAACACTCACCTGAAGTTTGAAGGTTTGAATGGGTTCTCCATCCTGGTCATACGTAAAGGAGCCCAATAAGGTCCCTTCATCTTTTTCATGGGACATTCCCTGTTAGAGGTAAAGACATGAGACATCAGGAGGCACAAAAGTGTGACTGAAATTAGCAAGCTTCTGCTTCTAGACAGATGTGGGTGGATTATACTGGATGCACTCACGTAAACGGAAAAGTCTCTGGGGGCGCTGTCGATGCGGCCGGTGGGGGAGAGCATTTTCGGGAGGTGCTCCAGGGTGACGTGGGTGATGCGGACAGGGTAGGACAGGGCGATCACTACAAACCCCTGCTGTCCTTGAAAGGCCCAGCACTTCCCCGGGTACACCTCGGGCTGCGAGACAGAAACAGGGCGTAAGAAAACGACACCTGGACTGCAGGTGTTTTGAGGTGTACACATCAGGAAGAGGAATAAAACAAAATGACAAGAAAGCGAGACAGGCCCCTCTCCTCCCCCCCTCTTGGGTCACAGGGGTTGTGTGGCTAAGTGGATTGATGCACACATATGTATGAGAATAGAAGCACTGGACACACCGAGATCAAAACAGTCATCATCAAGGGTGCATGAGAAGTATGTCAGTGAACATGCTTTCTCCTCCTCAGAGTTCAGAGTTACCTGTACAATAATTACTACCCAGGTAAGGTGCAAGTTACCTGTACAATCATTACCACACAGGTAAGGTGTAAGTTACCTGTACAATCATTACCACACAGGTAAGGTGTAAGTTACCGGTAAAATCATTACCACACAGGTAAGGTGTAACTTACCTGTACAATCATTACCACACAGAAGGTGTAAGTTACCTGTACAATCATTACCACACAGGTAAGGTGTAAGTTACCCGTACAATCATTACCACACAGGTAAGGTGTAAGTTACCCGTACGATCATTACCACACAGGTAAGGTGTAAGTTACTGGTACGACCATTGCCACACAGGTAAGGCGTAAGTTACCTGTACAATCATTACCACACAGAAGGTGTAAGTTAGCTGTACAATCATTACCACACAGGTAAGGTGTAAGTTACTGGTATAATCATTGCCACACAGGTAAGGTGTAAGTTACTGGTACGATCATTGCCACACAGGTAAGGTGTAAGTTACCTGTACAATTATTACCACACAGGTAAGGTGTAAGTTACCTGTACAATCATTACCACACAGGTAAGGTGTAAGTTACCTGTACAATCATTACCACACAGGTAAGGTGTAAGTTACCTGTACAATCATTACCACACAGGTAAGGTGTAAGTTACCTGTACAATCATTACCACACAGGTAAGTGTAAGTTACCTGTAAGGTGTAAGTTACCAGTACAATCATTACCACACAGGTAAGTGTAAGTTACCCAGTACAATTATTACACACACAGGTAAGGTGTAAGTTACCTGTACAATCATTACCACACAGGTAAGGTGTAAGTTACCTGTACAATCATTACCACACAGGTAAGGTGTAAGTTACCTGTACAATCATTACCACACAGAAGGTGTAAGTTACCTGTACAATCATTACCACACAGGTAAGGTGTAAGTTACCTGTACAATCATTACCACACAGGTAAGGTGTAAGTTAGCTGTACAATCATTACCACACAGGTAAGGTGTAAGTTACCGGTACAATCATTACCACACAGAAGGTGTAAGTTACCTGTACAATCATTACCACATAGGTAAGGTGTAAGTTAGCTGTACAATCATTACCACATAAGTTACTGGTAGGATCATTGTAAGGTGTAATCATTACCACACAGGTAAGGTGTAAGTTACCTGTACAATTATTACCACACAGGTAAGGTGTAAGTTACCTGTACAATCATTACCACACAGGTAAGGTGTAAGTTACCTGTACAATCATTACCACACAGGTAAGGTGTAAGTTACCTGTACAATCATTACCACACAGGTAAGGTGTAAGTTACCTGTACAATCATTACCACACAGGTAAGGTGTAAGTTACCTGTACAATCATTACCACACAGGTAAGGTGTAATTACACAGGTACAATCATTACCATTACACACAGGTAAGGTGTAAGTTACCTGTACAATCATTACCACACAGGTAAGGTGTAAGTTACCTGTGCAATCATTACCACACAGGTAAGGTGTAAGTTACCTGTACAATCATTACCACACAGGTAAGGTGTAAGTTACCTGTACAATCATTACTGGTGTGACCACCTGTACAATCATTACCACACAGGTAAGGCGTAAGTTACCTGTACAATCATTACCACACAGAAGGTGTAAGTTACCTGTACAATCATTACCACACAGGTAAGGTGTAAGTTACCTGTACAATCATTACCACACAGGTAAGGTGTAAGTTACTGTACAATCATTACCACACAGGTAAGGTGTAAGTTACTGGTATAATCATTGCCACACAGGTAAGGTGTAAGTTACTGTACATCATTACCACACAGGTAAGGTGTAAGTTACCTGTACAATCATTACCACACAGGTAAGGTGTAAGTTACCTGTACGATCATTACCACACAGGTAAGGTGTAAGTTACTGGTATAATCATTACCACACAGGTAAGGTGTAAGTTACCTGTACAATCATTACCACACAGAAGGTGTAAGTTACCTGTACAATCATTACCACACAGGTAAGGTGTAAGTTACCTGTACAATCATTACCACATAGGTAAGGTGTAAGTTACCTGTACAATCATTACCACACAGGTAAGGTGTAAGTTACCGGTATAATCATTACCACACAGGTAAGGTGTAAGTTACTGGTACGATCATTGCCACACAGGTAAGGTGTAAGTTACCTGTACAATCATTACCACACAGGTAAGGTGTAAGTTACCTGTACAATCATTACCACACAGGTAAGGTGTAAGTTACCTGTACAATCATTACCACACAGGTAAGGTGTAAGTTACCTGTACAATCATTACCACACAGGTAAGGTGTAAGTTACCTGTACAATCATTACCACACAGGTAAGGTGTAAGTTACTGTACAATCATTACCACACAGGTAAGGTGTAAGTTACTGGTACGATCATTGCCACACAGGTAAGATGTAAGTTACCCGTACGATCATTACCACACAGGTAAGGTGTAAGTTACTGGTACGATCATTACCACACAGGTAAGATGTAAGTTACCTGTACAATCACTACCACACATAAGGTGTAAGTTACCCGTACAATCATTACCACACAGAAGGTGTAAGTTACCAGTACGATCATTACCACACAGGTAAGGTGTAAGTGGTACGTACAATCATTACCACACAGGTAAGGTGTAAGTTACCTGTACAATCATTACCACACAGGTAAGGTGTCAAGTTACCTGTTACAATCATTACCACACAGGTAAGGTGTAAGTTACCTGTACAATCATTACCACACAGGTAAGGTGTAAGTGTACAATCATTACCACACAGGTAAGGTAAGTTACCTGTACAATCATTACCACACAGGTAAGGTGTAAGTTACCTGTACAATCATTACCACACAGGTAAGGTGTAAGTTACCGGTACAATCATTACCTGTACAATCATTACCACACAGGTAAGGTGTAAGTTACTGGTACTGTACAATCATTACCACACAGGTAAGGTGTAAGTTACCTGTACAATCATTACCACACAGGTAAGGTGTAAGTTACCACACAGGTGTACAATCATTACCACACAGGTAAGGTGTAAGTTACCTGTACAATCATTACCACACAGGTAAGGTGTAAGTTACCTGTACAATCATTACCACACAGGTAAGGTGTAAGTTACCTGTACAATCATTACCACACAGGTAGGTGTAAGTTACCTGTACAATCATTACCACACAGGTAAGGTGTAAGTTACCTGTACAATCATTACCACACAGGTAAGGTGCAAGTTACTGGTACAATCATTACCACACAGGTAAGGTGTAAGTTACCCATATTATCATTATCACACAGGTAAGGTGTAAGTTACCTGTATCATTACCACACAGGTTACCTGTACAATCATTACCACACACAGGTAAGATGTAAGTTACCCATATTATCATTACCACACAGGTAAGGTGCAAGTTACTGGTATAATCATTACCACACAGGTAAGGTGTAAGTTACTGGTACGATCATTGCCACACAGGTAAGGTGTAAGTTACCTGTACAATCATTACCACACAGGTAAGGTGTAAGTTACCGGTACGATCATTACCATACAGAAGGTGTAAGTTACCTGTACAATCATTACCACACAGGTAAGGTGTAAGTTGCCGGTACAATCATTCCCACACAAGTATGGTTTAAGTTAGCGGTACAATCATTCCCACACAGGTAAGATGTAAGTTACCTGTATAACAGTTCGAGGACTCTCAGAATGGTACCACAGGGGAATTCCAAACAGACTGACACAAGCTGTTCTGGTCCTGTACGTCTCTGAGCATCGTGTGTTAACCACACTGGCACCTGAACCCAAACAAAAGCAAAAGAATCCAGTCGGGAGAGCAGCATTTCATATGAAAAACATTTTGTCATCATAATTAGGGAAGTACTCTTATACTCCAAAGCCTTTCAAAATGCTCAAAATAAGCAACTTGTAGTTCAATATAGAAGCCCAAGTAGACAAGACCTGCTAAATATGCTGATCAACAAACAGAAGAAGAACCACTTGTGATGAAAACTGCTTTGACGCATATACCAGCCATATAGAGCACTTAAACATTAGCATCTTTGATCAGCAGTCAATTTTTATAGCCCCACCAGGAGGTAATACATTTTCACTGGCGTTTGTATGTTTGTTTATTCGTTCGTCAGTTAAAAGAATATCTCAGAGAGTTCAGGATGGATGCCAACAAAATACTGTGTGTTGATGTATACTCTGCCATGGAGGATGTGATTAAATTGTGGCGAAGATCCAGCTCACATTCTTAATCCAGGGTACAAGAGAATGTCTACAAGCGTAAAGACGGCATTCTCAAGCACTGCTGTCATGTGACGCGAACACTCATATCAGCCGTCAGATTACTTATTTGTACAAATGCTTTTTGCCAGGATAAAGCCGAATCTTAATTCCTCCGCCAACAAATTTCACAACAATGGAGGACACATGCAATCCAAGTGCCCTCCAGTTTAGCGATTAGGTTTCCCCTTTATTCATATTTCACAAAAATATTACTGATCACATTTAAAAGCAAGTAATGAATTGCAACCCAAAAAATAAAATACACAGTTCATGTGAGATTACATTCTCCTGGAGAATGCTGAAGACCATCTCATTCTAGCCAGAATTGTAACGTGGCGAACCTCTATCAATTCACTCAAGGGTAACAGTTTTTAAGAAGGTAAGAGTCCAAAACCTAAACGCTGAAAGAGGTTTTCATTTCCATCTTTGGAAGCAACTGAGAATGTTCAACAGCGAACATTTCTTAACATTACGCTGTTGAGAGAGGTTAGCTCAGAAGGCTTTATAAAGGCAGATGATGTCGCGTAAAGAGCCACATAGTCCATAAAAGAAGGATGAAAATGTTGAGCGCAGGACTTCCCCACAGATGAGTAAGGTTTGAGTCCTATGTGAAACCATATATTTATTTCTAACTTTTAGGCTTCGTTGACATTGTATTCAGTTCAATTTTCAGTTTTCAGTAGCAGTTTGGTTGACTTTAGGCAACAAAACTATTGAGTTACGTTATAAAGCAAAACTTCTTGATATGGTTTAAGCAACAAAACAATTTGATTAAGGCAACAGAACTTCTAGGTTTCAAAAAAGATCATAGTTTGGATTATTATCGCCCAAATGGCTATTATAATATTAACCACGCCTTCAAAAGACTACGCAACAGAAAGCTTCCTACCAGAGAGCGTTCAGGGCTTATTTCTCCCGTGTGCTTACATTACTAGAGCCGGCTCCCCGATTATTCATACATCCCAAACGGGCGTAGGCTGCCACCTAGTGGATGAGCGTTTAATAACCTCGTGCGGAACTAAAAGAATCCAGTAAGCACGCCTGCCGCGGTTTGTAGTATAAACCGGGGCACAACTGAATTAAAACAGGTCACGGCTGAACAAGACCCAAGTTTGAACCCCAACTGCACAGAGAGGTCCTGATACTCTACAGCCACAGGCACTGATACAGCCTTCACCCAAGCTTGGGGCCAATCCCATCTCAACATGGCCTGTGAGGACACAACCTGCAATTCATCAGACATTATCAGCCTGTTTTCAACGGCATTCTGGAATGAATATCCTGAAATCTCTTCCAACTGAGAGAGCACAAATGCTATCACTCTCCAGCAGGCGGCAGCACAGGTGCAGAGGTGATTTTGAAAGTGATGGGGGGGCAGGTCAGTGCTAGGGGGGTCCAAAGTGGAATTTCCAGTGTACTTTCCTGTTTGTTAGTAATGAAAAAGTCCAGAGTAAAGAATATGATACAGAAAGAATCACTGCCCCCGACCCTAGTGCCACCTCGGCTTGGATCGCTGATGTACCTGAAGACTCCAGGGCGTAGTCCACCATGCCAATGCCGTCCGCTCTGTACAGACTCAGTGCCCGATTCACAATCTGATGGACGTCCTGCCCACAACACACACACACACACACACCTCGGTCAGCTTTCAGCCCAGCTATTCTCGACCAGCACAGGAAATAAACGTACAGCCGCCCCGCTCTAGGCTGCCACTCCTGAGGGTGCCACAGGCTGTAATGTTGGGGGAGGGGGCCTGTGACGTTTCACTGAGACTCAGAAGATTGTTGGTTCAAACACCGGTTTTAACATATACAAATCAGTGCAGCTGTTGGGCCCTTGAGCAAGGCCCTTAATCCCACTTTGCTCCAGGGAAGATTGGCCCCTGCTTTTTGGATAAAAAGCATTGACTGATTACATGCAATGTAATGCCAGGGAAACAGGGATCTGTAGTAAAGCATTGTTTTGGGGAACTCCATTGTAACTGTAGCTGAATGCATTAAGGCCCTTACACACCGGATGCATGACGAATAAACGACACGAAAATACGAAATGTTCGGATCGAAACTCTTCACACGGCTCCAACACGACTTTGCGACAGAAACTCGAGAAAACGAATTTACGAGGTTTTGGCAGCTCACTCCGAAGTAGAAAAACAGGAAGAAGAGGAAAAAATGGACTCATCCCTCAGTGATGAAGATCTTTTCCTCATCGCGCTTTCTGAGAAAAAAAAGAGGTTTTTAGTTCACACTCTGTTACCAAGTAGGAATAGAGAAGGAAAGTTTCACCTCCTAAAAGAGACGTTTTCTTTAGCAGATAAATGACCACCTAAAATTATCTTTGTAATTTCTACGCTCGTGAAACTGCACTGATTTGCGTAAATTGGTTTGCGAGGCTCATTAAGCAATAAGCCACAAGAATCCGTTCTATACTATTCTGAATGTTGTCATGGCTGAAGGGCGTTAATTAGGCACGATACACAGCGGAGTGACAACGTCAGGATGGCAAAAATAAATGCGAAGTCAGGGAAAGTTCTGAATTTTTTGCATCTATAGTATTGCCATCCTTACAATGCCAAATCAATTATATAAATGCAGGCAATAGGCATTCACTTTTACATTATCAATTCTTATAATTCTCATGAATTATGTTGGATTCCTTCAGCCAAGTTCTGTTAGTACAACATGGGGTCATAAATGGAAGTTGACCAAGGGTAAATTTAGCACTGATATTAGGAAATATTTTTTCACCCAAAGAGTAATTTCGATGTGGAATAGCTTGCCTGACCATATTGTTGAGGCAGAAACCTTGGGGGTTTTCAAGAGCAGGCTCGCCTTAAAGCTAGATACCATGAGTCATTGAGTATCTGAAGTGATAGATTCACAATAGTAAAAAAAAAAAAAAAAACTGGCGAGGCTAGTTGGGCTGATTGGCCTGTTGTCGCCACTCATGTAATGTCATGTTATAAAAGGTCATGCTTTGGTCTTGGTCGTTCTGGCAATAAATTGTTTGTCAGTAAGGCGAACTTCAACGCAAACAGCCTGAGAGCAATCGAGCGGTAAAGCGTGAGGTGACAGAAAGCTCTCTGAACACCTGGCGGCACGCCACTGACCGAGAGGCTATCGAGCCGGAGGAACGTCTTGCAGTCTGTCTGAGGTAGGCAGGTTGTTAAAATATGATTGGTTGATGTGTTTACTCGCAGTGCGAATGTTCGCAAAAATCAACCTCGATCCGAAAAATAAAAGGTTCGCATTTTCGCAGCATGATAATTGCATTCTTTGTGTAAAACCTCATGCCCAATCAGCAGTTTGAAACATGTTTCTTTTGTGCCAATAATTCACATGAAAGAAGCACATCCGGTGTGTCAAGGCCTTTATTATTTTATTGTTTCTCACCAGACACTTTCGTTCAAAGTGACTCTACACTGATTACACATAGCAGGGGCCAGTCTGTGCGCAAAGACTTCTGGGTAAAAGGACAATGATTGGAGGAGTTCAGATGACTAACAGATGTACAGTATTTAATGAACACCATGCCCACTGATCCTGTCCATCAAAATATGCGGTTATGGGTCTTGCTGAAGGGCTGCCCTGATCTCATTGCAGCTACAGTGCGACTTGAACTAGAGACTCCAGATGGAGAGTGTCGTGACCACTCTAGAGTTGAAGCCATTTTGTTTCCGTTGCACGAAAAGGAGACGTATTGCTCAAAGGAAATTGTTGGATTTTTTTGTTCCTCTCTGAGGGGGAAGGTATTAATTTTGGGGGAAACATGATGAACCAGCTAGCAATGGTATCGACAAGCATAAGAGGGGAGAATATTTGGACATGAGGACAGAGAAAACCAAAAACCAAAACAAAACGAAAAAAAAAAAAAAAAAAAAAACTCATTCACTTTGAGACGGAGCCCGATAACGCAATGGAAACAAAATGGCTCCATAACCAGATTTTCTGCAACCCTCAAGTCACACTCCGTCTCAGAGTTTTAGCTTGGACTGCCTGCATCCAGACCTCAGTGCAGTGCATCAGCTGTTGCTACAGGCAGCCCCAGGACCCCGCGATCCCCCCCACACACCTGCAGAGTGACAGCTCCAGCCCCCTCCTCCTGCAGGATCTCCCCCACACTCCTCCAGGCCTGTCCCCGCTCCGTCGCCCTGTCCTCCGCCAGCCGGTCCAGAACCCTCCTCTCCAGGCTCTCCAGCGCCCCCTGCAGCTCCGGCTGCAGCACCAGCCCCGCGCCGCGCGCCCCAGACGCCAGGTGCTCAACCAACCACGTGGACAGCTCCGCCTTCAGCTGCGAGACGAAGAATCGGTCAGTCTCAAGCTCTGCGGCGAGCATCGTTTCATCTAAACCTTCTCATCTGGGTACACCAGCTGCATCCAGATCTTTGTTATGTTCGACCTAAAATACATCTGAGGTCACCTGGTATACTGATGTAAGTAATCATGGGCTTCACCACGTATATCAGGCGTGGTTAAGGCAAAACACAACAAGGAGGAGAGAGTAGGGAAATACTGCCAACCGCGGTTTCTCAACTGGTCAAGGCCGTGATTAGTTATTTCAGAGCAAAAGGTTGCAACTCTGAAATTAGTGCGTTCCTCATTGGTAAAAACTAATTGACACATGGTTGCTAACCTGAGCATATAACCATTCATTACGCGAGCAAATGAAGAAAAGTCCTTGGAATATCTAATTTAATCTGTTCAAATAATTCCTGAAATTAATAACATTATTAATAACATAAACTATTCAAAGGGGCCTTTTATTCTTTATGGTATACATGGGTATTTCTGTCAAAATGTGGCTTAGGAAAGCATCTAATTTCTCCAAACATGACAGACATCCAATTAAGACAAATTAACAGCTTGATTAACTCTTACAATTGCAGTTGTGGTTGAAACAAAAACTATCATAAAAAGTGGGTCCCCAAGACCGACATTGGCTCCCTCTGATCCAGTGTCTCTGTTTAAGTGTTAGCGCAGGCTACCTTAGCATTAGCCGCTTCCTGAGAGTCCACGCGCCGCTGCAGTAAATCTGTAGCACTGTGGAGGGAGGAGAGTTCAGCCCTCAGGTCGGATATCCGCCTTTCTAATCCTTCAGTTTCCTGCCCAATTCTGCTGCGATGCTCCACGTCGCCACTAGAGGGAAGCAGAAACCACAAGTCAGACAACAGGAATACTTGCATACGAGAACCGTCCGCAATAACTGGAGGAACAGTCACTGGTCAAGTGCGCAGTGGCAGCCATACATACAGGTACAGCCAAGGATGAATACTTGAACAGGTTAATGCAGTATATGACATAAAACAGGGACAATGATAAAAATGCCAACAGATGAACTCACCTCTTAACAGTTTGCTTTAGGTCTCTCATTTCAGCTTTCAGTGTCTTTAAGAAAAGCACATAAAGATAGACCAATGTGATTCTGAAACCGTAATTCCCTTTGAGCTAATAAGAAGAAGCATGGTGTTTATCGTAATTCTGGGCAAAGTTACTTCCTGTGCTTGTTTCTGCTGTAAAAGTATACAAGCAGCAGGTGGGCGGTACGCAGCCCTGCGGTGGAGACAGCGATGGAGACACAGGAAAACACGAGCGGTCGGTTTCAGTCATTTTTACCTCTGAGAGGAGTGTCAGTTTCTCTCTGTCCTGCTTCAGCTGTGCCAACTCCCTCTGTCACATTCAAACAGACAGACAAACCAAAGAAAGGCAGAAGCCTGTTAAACTTTCAAGATGAAGAATCAACCCAAATACCGATGCCGAGAGCAAAATGTGCTCAACTGAAACCCGCAAACCACACAACTTCTCTCAGAATTCAGTTCAATTCAACATACTTTATGGGCATAGCAAAGTTGGATAAAAAAAGTTGCAATGATATTAACATACCAACAATAATAATGACAGTAAGTTGATTATGTATATTGAATAGGACAGGAACAGATGTGTGGGTGTATGCCTGTTTATAAAGCATTTTAATGGTACATGTGAGCGTGTGTGCGTGTGTGTGCGTGTACATACGTATGTGTATGTGCGTGCATGTAAACATGTATGTGCGTGTGTGCATTTCTCTCTCTCTCTCTCTCTCTCTCTCTCTCACAGTTGCTCACCAGCAGGTTCTCCTGTTCTCTTGCGCTCTCCTTCCTCCATCTCTCCTCCTCTTCAATCGCTCTCTCCCTCTCCTTCGTCCACCAGGCGTCTCTTTCCACAAAGCGGCTGTTGATCTCGTCACGGAGGGCGGAAAGGCCCAGAGCCCCAGGGACATCCTGCGCGCGCACACACACACACACACACACACACACACACACACACACACACACACACACCCAAGCACGAGCGGGACACAGAGAGAGGGATGATGAAGGGTGAAACAAAACAGAAAAGCATACAGGAGCGAGGGAGAGGGACAGGGCAATGAGAGGGAGGAGGAGAAGGGCAGAACAGAGGGTTCGGAGAAAGAGGACACGACACATGAGCCAACAATAATTCCGTCACATTCGACTCCGAGGCACTGCTGGTGGAACAAAGATGGCCGACCTGAGGCTAATCACTTACGCGAGCTGTGGCTTCTGTACCGTGTGTTCACAGTGTGATCGCTCACACGCTGCACGACTTATGAAGGGACAGGTCAGATAGCAGTGATCTGCACGGATGTACAGACTCGTGTCGACCAGAGAGGGTGGACAGACCACATCACCTGACTACTGTCACACCAACTAACTGCTGGAACTGTCCTACGGGTGCGGCCAGAGGACCAGGGATCAACGTCCCCACAGAAACTGGCGAAATCTAGTGGTTACCGTAGGTATTGCTTGTTTATGAGTTTATTTAATGAGCTTTTTTTGATCAGGCGAAAAGCACTCTTCCCCATTGATTCAAAGCAGCCATGAAAAAATTAATCAATTATGAACTGTATCTTACATTCTAACCTTTATTTGTACTAAACAAATAACTCTCCAAGAACCAAATTTTTTTCTGAGCTTTATTTTGTTGCTGTTGGTACACAGAGCTTCCTGTTTAGGTTCCCAGTCTGTATGCTCTGGTCTGAAAAAAAAGCCACTAGTCAAACATGGCAGCCTCTGTGATGTGTCTACTTGCGTCATTCAGCAGTTCTCATTTAAATCTATGAAACCGCCTCTCAAAGCCAGTTCAGACCAAAATTCGCGACGTGACGAGTTGAGCTGCGCAACTTCCTGCGAAAGAACCTCAAAGCGTCCAACCTGTCTGACAACCTGCCAATTTACAGCAATGCGACGAAACAAGTATGCGACTAGTGTATCGTTTAGATGGAAACAATTCTCTAAGCTTCCATGTCCCTTCCAGTGGGCATTCCTGGTGGTTAGTAAATGAACATTCTGTAGCATCTAAAATATAAGTGAGGAGAGTGACAGCGAGTATATTTTATGTGTTTGTGTCATACAGACAGGGCTGTTCCTCAGCAAACTGATCAGCTGATCCTCTTTTTCCCCTGTACAAAGCCCTGCCTATTCGTCCGGCTGTCAACGTGTATCTGACTCAAACGACTGACTTCGCTACAGTCTGATTGGTCATTGAAACAGGAGACGTGCTTTACATTCTGAAACCAGCCACTGACGATTTAACCTGTTGAGTCCTTTAAGTCGAAGTGAGACGGGGTAGTTTACTCTGGTTGAAATTTTCCCAGCAGCGTTCAAAAACCGTTTTGTCTCTTCGCCAATCTTTGGTCTGAACTGACACATCTCGATGTGTTGGATGCAGTGAATGCCTGACTGTGGAGCCGGTGGGAATCGCAGCGGTACAGGTGTAGACTGGAAGAAGAATGGACGGACGGACAGAAGGACACACCTTTGGGACAGTGCTGACCAGTGGAGGGGCAGGAGGATTAACTCGAGACTTCACTGCCCTCTTAGCGAAGAGGCCAGAGATGAAGGGATACCAGTACCACACAGCTGTAGAGAGAGAGAGAGGGAGAGAAAGAGAGAGATAGAATTAGGGAGATAGTTGAAGAGATCTGGGTTGAAGAGGGAAAAAAAAAAAAAAAAAACACACCACAAAAGGATTTTGTGGTGCGTTTTTTTTTTGTCCACTCTTCAACCCAGATTATCCACACTTCAAAATGGCCACGAAAAGGCTGTAGTCACCAGCTACTGGAAATATATTAGAAAACTGCTCAGTTGCACAGTGGCGCAGATAGAAAATGCTCATAGGTTTGCAATTCGCCGCCATACTTAACTACACTGCAGCGCTGCAGCACATTAGCACGGAGAAGGGCTAGCGCAGCCTGCTAACAGCAGCACAGCCCCTGAATGTGGAGTATAAAAGGTGTGACGAGAACTCACCAAACACCAGGAGAAGCAGGATGAGGAAGAGGAGGATGGCCTTCTTCACCGCTGCAGACGTCCTGTGTGGAGACAGGGCACAGTGGGACACACAGGCAGAGGCACCAAGTCCCGGCATTAGAGAGTAAAAGCCCTTCCACCCAATGACTCTGCTTATAGGTGACTGAAAAAAATGCCTGATTAAACAAATCTAGGTGGTGACAACAGAATCATGGGGAGGATTTCTCAATTTTCTGAACCCGGCTGCTACATCTCTGAGCTCGAGCTCCCACACACAAGTGAAATATGAGCTGAAAGACTGTGTCTTCAACTTCAGCTTCCTCTGTCGTTTGTCAGCAAATGCAGCCCCAGCCCAAGCAACATTGGGCCGTCCTCTGAGCTCAATTCAGACGCAAAACTAGTATCAACGACCAGCGACTGGAGTGAAGCTAATCTCATGACTGAGGTGTGTGAAGTTCTCAGTAAATAAGGCCCTTTACCTTCAGACGGCGATGAGATTAACACGGAGAACGAAAAAAATTACTTTCACACTTCTCTGACACGCTTACCACAATAGTCAGCAACAAAAAAAAAACAAACAAAAAAAAAAACCAGAAAAACCACCATGACAAACATCGAACAGTGACATTTAAACCACCGCACACTCCTGCTGTAGGAACTAGGCTGGTGCATCGACTATTTTATAACTGTAACTAAAATTAAGCAGAGCCTGCACTCAAATAACTTATATCTTCTCGTATTTACTGATTTCTCCTCCATTGCGAATGAATACGAGAAGCTCCAAGTTATTTGAGTGAGAACTCCATTTAATTTCAGCTACAAAAATCAAACAGTGAACACAGAATAATATAGTCATTTCCACAGGATGTGACAGTAGGCTTTTCTTAGCCGGACAGACCCGGTACATGCAGTATTCAGAGGGGATGAGATGGAGGGAGGTTGGAGAGGAAGAGAACGGTACCTGCTCAACAGAAACACCTCTAGCACGGAGAGACTGGAGGTCAGAGAGTACCAAGCCGAGCCCAGCTTCCACACCAGCAGGGTCAGGGCGCGAGCTACACGGAAACAGAGCGGAGGACTCACGGTTAGCGGAGGGTAGCTAAGCTAGGGCCAGTACTGAACAGTCCCAGCATACTAAATCACAGCAGCAACACTTCACGTTACATTATAGATAGTTAGCTATGGCTTGTATCCAAAGCCACTAACAGTGGATTAGATTAATATGGGGTCAGTCCTTCATGAAGTAATGTAGGGGTGAGGCCTTGCTTCTCTCATACCGATCGTGGCTACACTGGGACTAGAAGCGCCGACCCTCTGAGTCCCAGTCAAATGGGCTCTCCTTCAAGCCTTTATTTGCGGCCTTAACGCTGAACAGAAGCAACAAGAGCTACGTTCTTTTATATTTTCCATTGACCAACCCAGGGGCTACAGATAAAACATTATCCTTAATAGCATACTCTGGTTCTCTTGGTCATTACAATTTTTAACATGCATGGTCCCTTTTTGGTGGAGAACCTAACTGCTTTTGATTGCCTTCAGTGACTGTTACATTAATGTCAGAATATTCACTCAAGAACATCCTGCTCCCATATGCACAGTGCCATCAACCAAGTATTTTCCTCTCTTCAGAGGTCTTACATTTTTTCATATTTGTCACAGATTTTCATGCAAAATTATGAGTTTTTTCAATTTTCTTTTTCTTGCATTACATTTTGAACAAGAGGTTCCTCAGAGCCTGTACTCGGGCCGGGTCTAGACCTGGGCCAATCGCGAAACCGTGCGCGCGCATGAGCAGGACAATCGCGACCCCCCCAAAAAAAAAAAAAAAAAAAAAAAGAAGAAGAAGAACGAAACTTAGACTCATTGGCCTACCGGCCTGAGTAATAACGTTCTGAAACTATTGGGTGTGACAAATACACAAATACAAAAGAACTGAGGCGGGCAAACTCTTTTTCACTGTAAAGTATGATCTGACACTGTAAACCCAGGCCTGAATAAGAGGTCTCTACAACAGCTTAACTTGTGAGAGTCGTTCCCGTAGCGGGCTAATGCAGAACTGATTGAGTGCACAGCAATTAGCTATGGAATCACAACAAGCAGCGTGCCCGTCACACGTGTCTCATTAACCAGGACATCTGCACTGCTTCTCTGGAGTCAGTATTAGTGATTTAATTGATTTACGACCACCGGAACTAAAGCCAGTCATGTGGTGGAGAGTGCGGTCTGACAGAGCTGTATCTCCATCCCAGATCAGAAACGGTGTACGAAATTCGCTGTGGTGTCAGACAAGACTACAGCTAAATGAAACGAACCCACTCAGTTACCTGGGGAATAGAGCACATCCTTAACCCCAAACTCTGGCTCTGTGGGCAGTGAGGCAGGCTCTGTAAGAGAAAAAACATTTGCAGTCATGAGACTGTCATGTGACTGTTATACACAGAGGTGAAGTCAGACAGATTTTACCTGGATTACAATATACAGTATAATGGTTTTAATTAAACCTCTGCACTGACTGCGCAGTCTATCAGGCAAAGGAGGAAAGAAACTGGAAGCACAAAACATGGCCAAATGGAGCGGAGTACAGTTCTGGGTAAGAAAACAAGATTAGCCTTCAGTCATATACAGTGTACACACATACACACACACACACACACAGCTCACACACACACAGCTCACACACACACACACAGACACACACACACTCACTGGTGCCTGGGTGGGAGTAATATCCTTCCTCAGAGGATGAGTAGCCGGAGGAGTGTCCTTGCACCTCCTGGAGGGCGGGGCTGCTCCTCAGAGGGGGGAGGGGCTCCACACTGACAGTTCTGATGGAGGAGGTGGTCCTCCTGGGGGGCGTGGCCTTGCGCTCCGCCCCTGAGCCTGACAGACAGACACAAGGAGAGAAATGATGTCCTCTAAGTCCTATCCCCAAACAGAAATACTACAGCGATGATGCTAATTTGTAGGAAATTTTCCGGAATTTTCTCCTGTAATGGGTGGCCTTAGAAGATTGGCAATGTATATCTCACTATGGTCTGTGGTTAATAGAAGCTCATGTTTCGTTCTATAACGTCATGTTCAGGTGGGCTAGTATCCAGATTACAGACTGGTGGAAAGAGACCTTTACTGTTGTTTCTGTATGACAACTAGTTAGCAGCTTGCTGTGTCATGATTCATGAGTACTTCCAAATTCACAGTCCATAGATACGCATGCAACGTGGCTCATCAAAATGAGCAGTAATTCTCTTGAGCTTACAGTGACCACAAACCCTATTTTTAAGCAGAAAATTAAATCCTCATAATACAGGCTCTTGATTTCCGTCAAGCCACCATGGCTCACGAATTCAAATGCTCTCCCTGGTTTTACAATCGTAAACTGCAGTATCGTTTGCCCGTTTACTTACTCCAATCATCCTCTGGGGCTGTGACCTCATCGTAGTCCGTATGTCGGAGCGAATCACGCACCGTGACCTCAGAGGAGCGCGATGACCCTGCCCTCCGACCTCCTGCCTTCTTCTTAAAGATTCTACAACAGAGATAGACAAGGAAGGGGAGTTATTTACACATGAGGAGTGAGAGAATGTGGTTTAATACAGTACATCAGCACTGGGGGAAATCAGATTCATTTACATGTCCAGTACAGACAAAAATGTCCCAACTCTACCAGTAAAAAGCATGTTCTGGTCCTTATTAAATAAGAAGTACAAAAACTCTCTAACACCATCCCCCCCCCCAAACACACACACACACACACACACACACAGAGCTCTCACTCACACGCACACACCTAACAGGGCTCTCTCTGTAGGAGATGTGGCTGGTGGATCCAGTAGAGCTGGTGCTGGCAGCATCATCGTCCCCCTGCACCAGCCTGATGCTGCGCCGCGACATTTCTGCTGCAGAGACAGAGAGACACGGAGAAACCCTGAAAAACACTGAAAGGAACAATAAAATACTGAAAAACAAAATGCAAAACACTTAAAGAAACAAATAAACACTGAAAAACACACAGAAACACTGAGAAACATTAAAAAAAAGGAAAATGCTGAGAATTACTGAAAAACACAATCAGCACCCTGTCACTACAAAGAAGAAGATGGGAAAGCTCATGAACTAAAGCTTCACACTGACTGAGACAGCAGGAGATTAACACAGCACACACACTCACACACACACATGTGTGGAGTGAGACAGTGTGATCTGATACAGTGCATCAGCACTGACTGAGACAGCAGGAGATTAACACAGCACACACACTCACACACACGTGTGGAGTGAGACAGTGAGATCTGATACAGTACATCAGCACTGACTGAGACAGCAGGAGATTAACACACTTTCAATACATACACGTCAAGGCAACTTGACCCCAAATTGCTCCAGGGGGGAATATAAACTGCAAAACTCTTTGAGTAAGACTGTAACTGAATATCAGCACTGAGCTAGAGCTGACTGTAAACGATGACTCAGTGAAACGGTTTACACAGGAGGAGCTGTCTGATGTACAGTATATTGAAAATGCGGGTCTAGCTATGTGTTACACTGCAAAAAGTGTCCTTCTTAGCAATAATTTAATCTCATTTTGAGACTTGACTTAGTTTCTCCTCACAAGTAGCAAACATTTGTTTAAGTTACCAAGTGCTTAACTACTGAACTTTTCTAATCCCATGAACGAATCTTATAATTAGTCAAAATTATCGCACGTCACGGTCAACATTTGTGTTTCACTGAAAAAAAGGCGACAGAAATCGGCGATCTAAGTTTAAATCTGATATTAAAATGCTTGGTAAGATTTGTTTCTACAGTGTGCCTGAGGCTGGACAAGGAGCAGCCCTGAGTTAGCCACAGCCCTGAGTTAGCCACAGCCCTGAGTTAGCCACAGCACAGGGAGCTGAGGCAGCAGCTCTAGACATGACAGAGACACAAAGAGAGAGCTAATGAGGCTAATGCTGAATGAGAGAGGAGAGACAGAGACTTCGACTTTTAACATGCCTTTAAGTTTATTGGCACACTATTTGAGATGCAAACAAAACCTTTAATGTAAAAAAGGAGCGGTAAGCAAAGGAGAGTGTGAAAGAAAGAAAGAAAGAGAGAAAGAAAGAAAGAAAGAAAGAAAGAAAGATCATATGCAAGGGTGTGTCTGCGTGTATGTGAGAGAGAGAGAGGAAACCTAGAAAAAGATGGGATAGGGAGGCAAACACAGGGCAGGTAAGGTTTAACAAACAAAAGCCCCGCTTCTAGATTTAAACCCTGTTTAAACTGAACTGCGACCCTGATACGACCCCGATACGACCAGCGCGATCATGAAATTTTGGTCACTCGCACAAGTCGCAGCCGTTCCCTACTTTGATCGCTTATTTGCGGTTACACCAAACCTCCAATTGCGACCTAATCGTGACTTTCTTTACACCTCGAACCTTGATGCGATCGCAATACTCGTACTTGTCGTATGTACTCGTAGAAAGCATGTTGGTGAGTGATGGAGTGAGTGGTGGCCCTGTGTGTACATAGACAACGTGTGGTCGTAGGTTGCATCGCCACCGGTCCCGGGAAGCCTCGCCATTGGTCGGATTTTGATCCCTTGAATCGCACATGCAATCTTAGCGCGGCCACAAATTCGGTCGCATTTAAAACGTGTACATTTGTCGGTCGTTATGGGGTTGCAATAGGCTCGCATTAAGCTCACCATAATGCTCGCAATAGTTTGTGAGTGAAAAATTCCTAAAAGTTTGTGATCATTGATGCAACTGCCTGCCGAGTCGCTTATGAGCCTATTACGACCTGTGATACCGAGTTGAGAGTGAGTTGAGACTTGTGCGATCTTATTACAACCGATTATGATACCCTCTTGTGTTTTTCACCGGTCGCACAACCTTTGCGAGCGTTTTGAGCAGTTCCATACACTCACAAACCTCTATGAGACCGATGGAGAGTGATGGAGACCAAGAGAGATGGTTTTGGAGACCATGGAGACCGCATAGAGACCAGCTTGCAACCCCAGTGCGAATCAGTGCGAGTGAAGGCGAGCAGAGGCCATTTTCGATCGCAACTCGGTCGTAAGCCCGGTGTAAACGGGGTGTTAGTTACACATGTTCCACCAAGCTAATCACTGGCCAGGTGCATTTTTTCCCCTGAATCGAGCACAAACTGCAACCATTAAAAGAGAATGCGAGGCGGGGTCATGGCTCGTCAGGAATTTCTTAGGTCGCTTAGTTAGATATTAGCAGTACCCAGCAGATGCCAGCCTAATCTCCCATCTGCAATCCTGGCTAATCTTTGGCGCTCCAGCCGATTTAAGACCCCTTTAAAGCCAGGCTTGATTGTTCACATGAGGGTAAATTGCGACATAAATTTTTAAAGTTGCATTTATTACACAAATCCTTTTGAAAAAAATAAGTCGGATTTTCCCAGTTCTTTCATTGGCTGTGGTGCCTGTCCACACATACCTCTCACTAGCATCGCACAACATGAGACAAATATTCAGTTTATTCAGTCAAGTGACACATCCCTCCTCGCGACCAAATCCAAATCTCCAGACCGATCTTCCTAGCGCGGCTAAGCCACAGAAATCCCTGGCAGCTGTCCCTGCACCGATGCGCCCCTCAGCGGAGATTTCTAGATGCACAATCTAGAGTAGGAGCATGCCCCACAGATGCCGGGTTCAAGGAAGGAAGTTGAGTGTGTGCCTGTGTGAAGTGCTATTTTCAGAGCAGAGACAAAACCGACTGAAGCGTGAAGATGAACGCATTCGCACCAGCTGCGTTGACACCAAAACTTAAGTATGAAGGCAAGCGAGGTTCAAGCCAGCCATCGTCTCCACTCAGTAACGCTCGTCACTTCCTGTCTCTACGAGGGTCTAAAGCGGGCTTTACACCCGTGTCCAGCACCCCACCCACCAGGCAGACACCGAAGCATCCACAGTTCATTCATCAGTGTTATAAAATGCATGCTGGGAGTTGAAGTCCACAGCTTGAGATACATTAGTGCAGTGGTCTTCAACGTTGTCCCTGGGGTCCTACTGTGTATGCTGGTTTTTGTTCCAACCAGAATTGTAATTGCAGGATTTTAACAAGCTGTCAATGGCTTAATTAGGTGTTTTTCATGTTTAGAGTTGTTAATTACTCTGAGCCAATTGTTACTTAGAAACATCCATACATGCTATGAAGAATAAAATACCCTAGAAGATAGAAATTAACACTATACTGCAAGAAATTTCAAGCAATATAACACTTCAAACTGATCAAATTAGGCACTGAGAATATCAGTAAACCCCACATTAGGCTGCTGGACGCAACTGTTTCAAGCTCTTTCAAAAAACTTCAGGTGAACTTAGATTAACATAACACAAAAATGTCTGGTTTGACTCTTTACCATTTCCTTGTTGAATAAATTTGTCATGATGTGCCAATTAGTTTTGACCAATTAGGAGCCAACTGCATCTTTAATTTGATTGGTTACATTGTTTTCTCTCATTTTATGATGTTATTTCCAATACTTTGCAATGTGGGTATGGCATTTTTTTATTCTTGATGGCAAACATAGATATTTCTGTTGTGAGTTATGAGGGCAAATAATTGCTCTAAACGTTAAATGCACTTAAGACAAATTAACAGCTTTTTAAAATCCTTTGATTATAATTGTGCTTTGAACAAAAACCAGCATACACAGTGGGTCCCCAGGAATGACGTTGAAGACCACTGCATTAGTACATTTCACATATTCAGGTCTCCATTACCCATCAGCCCCTTTCACAAATCTTCCAGTGACAACTGAGACTAATTGCACTTATTAGTAGCTCAGCTCTGCACATATATAGATTAAACATATACTGCACATAAAATTAATTTGCCGGAATAACCTCCCGAATCACACAGAGACTTCCTGTGCTCATGCACTGACCACTCTTAGATACACAATGGCAAGGCAATTTGGCTCAAACTACACCTCTGAGAGAGACTTTATTAGTGCCAACACAAAACCTCTCTTTGTACGTCATAATGCTTTATAACGTTTTGTTCATAGGAAACAGTTCAGATCATTCAGGAGTTTGGCAAATATCACGTCCTCCTCAACCTGTCCTGTCACAGGCCCAAATGTCAGTACGGTGCACACAATTTACTGCGGTACAGCGCCACATTCTTTACACCACGGAGTATTCAACCTTATCCAAAAACAGCTAGTGTGGGTGCAAGCTTTCATTCCGACCATGCAGTAATACACCTGATTCTATACAGTATATCAACCCAGCAGTCTTTGCTAAAGATCTTGATGAGTAGTATGAGGTGTGTAAAAACACGGCTGGAACAAAAGCCTGCGCCCATAAAGTAATGTTTAAGTCAAGCCTTATGTTGCTGTACACATAGAATAGTATAAACCCAGTCTCTTCCACACAGTGAAGCTTACTGTTTATTAATTAAACACTGGTATCAAATCGGTACTCAGTATCAGCCAATAACTAAAGCCTAGGTATTGGCATCAGTATTGGGACAGAAATATTTGGATTGCCGCGTCCATACTTTGTCAATGAGGTAGCAAATCCCTGCTACACACATCCTACACTCCTAGCTTTTTCACCCATTTCCTCATTGGTCTGCTGCGATATAATTCTTTAAACACTGCAGATCTCTCTCTGGACTCCCAGAAAAAAGAGAGTCCCTCCTTAAATGGACTCATCAGCATAAATGTAGAATATGTGAATATCAGTGGTACGACTTCTATCGATTTTATTTTATACCCTAGTTCTAGTAAAATAAGCACAAGATTCACTTTTTACGCTACGTTTCTTTTGCTGTCCATGTTTAGGTTTGATTTCAGATATTTGACTTAAAATCCTCAATTGCGTTATTTTTATGGCATTGTGAGAGTTCTTATAGCCTTGCTGAATTGCAGAAAAGCACTTTGCTCTGCACTAGTGAAGTGCCACATGAATAAAGTTATGTCATTGTTATTTTCGCCGTAGGAAATTGGCAAGCCGTGCCAGACTGAGTGGGGAGTTCTCGTCAACCTTCTGCTGTGTCGCATTACCTTATGCTACACTATGTTCCGTTATACTAATTTATGTGTCTATAGAGACCCTGCTGTCCGTTTGTATTTTTACATTCTTGTTTGCACGGGACGTTTCTGGGTGTAAGCCTTTAAGCAGAGGGGGTGTAGCCCCCAGCCAATGATAGTGCGCAGGGCATGAGGGTGGGACATAGCACTGCACTAAAGAGTAGTGCTTCTGAAGCCGATGAGCCGGGGAGGAGGGGCTAAATTTGAATGTTGTGTTTACACATCACAACTGACAGATCTTTCTCAGCCTACCTTCAAGTTATGCAACACTGTTATTTCATCTAATGCTATGTTCAGTCATGGTGTAATGCTGTGCTATGCTACTTTGTTATGCTATTCCCATTATGCCATGTAATGTTGTTCTGTGTTCTGTTATGCTCTGTTATAATATAACATACCAGAACATTGCATGTCAGTAAATAAGTGTCTGTCATCAGCACTCTGTTACACTCTTCTCTAAATCCTGCTTCCAAGTTTCAGTGCGTCAAGAGGAGATCCCTAACTGCTGTGTCATCATGCATGCACACTCATCCTCGCCGCTCCTCCCTCACCATCCCTAATTCCACATCCTCCTCCACCCAGCAGTCAATCTTTCTCCTCCTCTCTCTCTCTCTCTCTCTCTCTCTCTCTCATAATCTCAACCAGTCTCTCTGGTAATTCAATTCAGTGCACTTCACAGGAAACACACAGCCAGCCTTGCACCCCTCTCTCACTCCCGCTCATCACCTCTCAATTTCAATTTTGATTGGCTTTGTTGGCATGACATATTTTGAAATTCATATTGCCAAAGCATAATAAGATTAGCACATAGTAAAATTAGTGTACAGCAGTCTCTTTCTCTCTTTTTCTATCACTCTCTACACAATTCTTGGCAGAAAAGACCACCTCTCTCTCTCTCTCTCTCTCTCTCTCTCTCTCAAACATATGCAACAATCAAAGCCCACCATTATAAAATGATGCAACACAATGTAAACACACATTATGCCATGCACATTCAACAGACAGCCTTTTGTCAGCTGACTACCACATCAAAAGTGGACAGCTCAGGCAGGTCAAATTTACATATTTCCTTTTTCTTGCCCCCCAACTACAGGAAGTACCATAAGAAACAGCCATTTCATATTTGGGACATAAGCAAACAAAGCCATGAGAACACCTACTAGGTTGAGCTAGTGAGTGAGTTAGACATGGTGAAAATGTGAGAGGGCATGACAGAGAATTTAGGGTTGAGTGAAAGCACTGACAACAGAAAGAAAGAAAGAAAGAAAGAAAGAAAGGGGTGGAGCACGGTAGCAGGGCTATACAGAAAAAAAGCAGCGCACATTGGCCAGATAAACTGGCAGACCCATTGTGGGTATTTTCAAGGGCGGCGACGGGGCGCAAAACAAACGGTCGCGAATGAGTCAGATTGCATGAGGAACAGATGCTCGGGGCAGGCCGGCAGACGCTGCATTATGGCACGGGGCTGTGCGGCATATATTAGCACATTCCACAGTCACGCCTGCGAAAGCCATGCCAGCGTCTCGGAATGCGCGTCTCAGCTCAACACCCGCAAGTTTTAAAACTCAGCGCCAGCATGCAAAGTAACGGTCCGAGGCTGGGCAGGGCACACATCAGACAAGATGGGAGGATTTTCAAGTACGCGTGCATGATACGTATACAGCCAAAGCCGGTGACGGAATGATAAAAGGAGACATTCAATTAGCCAGCACTAAAATTAAACCAAATATGCAATTTATACTGTAAACTAAATTGTTGAAATAACTCATACCAACCAATCAGGTTTGAAACGGAAATTACGAGGGGAATGTTTGCCACTGTTGCCCAAATTATTCTGACAGTCAACACCATCATAAGCATGTTGGCGTGACATTGCATGCATCACAATTTAAAATTCAGCGAGGGACACGTTGGGTAACACCATCAAGCAATAACAACCATAAATAGACTTTAATTACCGAATAATGAAATACTTCATAATGCAGTTGTTACTAAAGTTTTTAGCTACAGAGCGATAAACTTATGCGAGAAAATAGCAATTGTGTTAGCGAGCAACTATAGTGCTCCCACGTTTCGGACAATGCGTCTGAACAAAGTGAGAGTCCTCAGAGTTCACGATCTAAACCAATAATATAATGGCGAAGGAGAATATCATCACAAACAAATCCCAACTAAGTTTTCAAATACATAATATAGCGACCATTAACCGGTAATAATAACTGGATACCTTCAGATCGTCTTACCTCCCACTTGGTCGCAGCGTTGATGAGCGGAGCTGTCAGTGTCACTGACAGTAGCTTGGTTGTGTTAGCTCGCTAGGTTAGCACGTTCGTAAGAAAAAGACTCTATTGTTAGATGAACGCACGCAAACTAACCGAACCAACGGAAAGGGAAAATCAGGAAAATGTTCTCGTTTCTAGCATGCACATATGTCCCAAAGTGATTCCGGATATGTTCTGAGTATATACAGCCAACGGTACAAAGTAACAGCCACAGGAAGACAGCTACACTGGCTTGCGGTTGCTTCACATCCTCCTTCTTGATGTTTTGCACAAGACACGGGGTTCTTTCTTACCATGCTACAGCTAATCGAGACCGCCCCTTTTTAACAACCAGCCAATCAGATACAAACCTCTTCCGCACCAAATGTGGCTGCGAGCCTGCGAACAACCTGGAACCTTTTGTGGAGGTCCAAATTATAGATTTGATTGCAGAGGCCTAGGCCATTGGTTCCCAACCCAGTCCCCAAGGACCTCCTGTCCGGCAGGTTTTTGTGGCAGCGTTACTTTTGCACTCCTTATCCATTTAAGGTCCAATGCACCTTCATGCACACCCTGCTCAGGTAGGTCTTTTTCAACCAATCAACATGAAGCCCTCAAATGGATCAGGTATGAAAGAGTAGAAAGAGAGCAAAAACCTGCCGGGCAGGGGGTCCTTGAGGACTGGGTTGGGAACCACTGGCCTAGGCGATCAAAATACAATTACTATAAATCATTCTTTGATTCAGGTAAAAGTTACGGCAACCTCAGTTGCAATTAAATATTATTTTACCAAGCTATTAATTTTTCGAACTAGGTTCTTTTTATGCAAAATTACTCACGTTGTATGATATGTTCAATTACATTTCTGTGGACATGTAGTGCTTATTGGGCCACATTGCAAAATTTGTAGCCTACTTACACAAAAGGAGGCAAATAATCTCTGATCAAACTGAGACTGATCTGAATCAATGAGCTGCTAATTAGTGGAAGTCCAGACACCTGGCCACCAATCATGGTCATTTGATAGATAATGACCAATTCAAAGACAAATGCCATTGTATGCCATTTTGCAAGAGCCATAATATGAAGTTAGGGATTACATATTTTCCTTGTGGTATTGCATTTTTCTGGCTTATTGTTGATCCATCTGATGAGTAATCAATTTAAAACTCTAGAGTGCGTAGTCTAGAAAAATTAGCTGCTTGTTAGAATTATTTCTGTGCAGTTGTGGTTGGAACCAAAATCAGCAGACGCGGGGGGGTTGCAGATCCTGTTTGGGATCCACTTGTGATGTGATGTGATCCCCTTGTCAATCAATCGAACAGGACGCGTAAGGAAAACTAGACGGTTTAAGATGGACATCGGGAAGCAAAAATGTGGTTTGGTTGATATCTATCAGGGCCTACAGTTTTCACATAGTGCATAGATAATGTTGTATATCTAACGGATTCTGCACTTTTGCACGTCTCAGTCTTCAAATCAGCACCGTATCTGACTCGCAATCAGGTTAACCTATCTGTGGTAAACTGAGGTAAATGAAATGCCCCACATAAAGCGAGAATCGAGAACAATCATTCTGTCACGCTTTTTAACCAAAACAACTTTATTGTTTCTTTTGCGCCATCTCGTGGACATAAGAGAATTATCCAATTCAAGAGGCATTTTTATACACCTACTGCTGCTCATTACGAGAAAATACGCATTAATTTGCGTGAAATGGCGACCAATTTCACCAAGAAACAGTCATCAGCGCCAAAAATCAAATATTGGCGCGTACTGCAGATTCAGTACCGTCACTGGCATTTTAATCATTCATTTTTGGACATTCTTTAGCGTCATTCGGCACACAATAGAGAAAAAATACTTTCATTTGCGTTAATATGAAATGCATTAACACCGTCTTTAAAGTAATTTGCGACAATCAACGAACATTAAAGTGCATTTAACATTTTTATCACACCGTTTGACTTTCAATAGCATTTCTGGATTCTCGGGAAAAAAAAAAAAAATATATATATATATATATATATATATATATATATATATAATTATATATATATAGATTGATTGATTGATTGATTGATTGATTGTAAATATATACGGCATTGTTGATAAGACTATAAACGGACACCAGTTGCGCGTTGCTGTTCCTAAATAGTGACACATGGGGGCGCTGTCGAGCTTTGTGTCGCTGGGCTCTGCCAAGAACTTGAACCGCAATGACATGAAAATATCTCTTAAGAAAAAAAATTACTTACTTCCATCAATGGAGTTTGGAAGAAAACTTTGGCCACGGACCATGGTTCATGGTATTTCAATTTTAAATCCAGTCATATGATTGGTGCGGCACAAAATTAGACTGACCACCAAAGATCTGCATGAAATTAAAATCTGATCATTCTGTGGCTCTCCACCAACTACTAATTATTAGTAAGGATTCCCTGTTTTATTTTTGGATCAAGTAGGAACCAAGACTAGCACTGTGATTACAATGTCTCTGAGGTTGATAGGCCTCCAAATTTAATCTTGAAGTACGTCAGGCCTTTTAATTGTAATGTTCTTGGTGAAATTTTTTTTTCACTTGGCCTTTAAGCTACATTTTCCACAATGATACTTCTGCCCTTAATACCATAGAATTGCAGCTGTGCAGTGTGTGTGTGTGTGTGTGTGTGTGTGCATCTTGCCCACTGCATGCTGGGATAGGCTCCAAACCTCCCTCCACTGTGATCCTGACTGGGCATAAACGGCTATGATAGTGGGTGAATGGATAAATGGATCTTTCTCCCCCCATTCCTGCATCAAACCTAAGAATACTAAATGCAGCTATTGTTGCTCAATGATGTAAGATATCAAAATCAAAGCTGTTGGAAACCTATAATGTGTCAACTTGTTTAAAAGAGCTCCCGCAGGGGAGCTCTTTTAAACAAGTCGCCACATGATAGGATTTCAACAGCACAAGATAATTAAATTAAAATTTTTTAATCCAATTATTTCAGCACTTTAAGGGTTAAATTCCCCCTGCTTGAGGGAACTTTACGGAGATTTTCACAGCTTAAGCTGAAATATTTGCCATGAGAGCCAAAAAGCAGAATGATCTAAAATGTCCTTCTCAGTAAACTCTTCTTCTGAAAACGTAGAACCAGTCACTGAAAGAGAGCTATACTATAATCTGTACATGGTTTTTTGAGACCAGGCAAAGCATTTCTATTCTCATAAGGTCAGAACTGAAACCTTAAACACAGGGCTTTGTGAGTTGCTTGGCTTAGGGAGGAATATACACAGTATATCAGAGATGAAGTACAGCTGACATCGTCTGACCTCTCACAGCTTAATGTTCTGAAATGAATTTCCTCTGATTGAAATTTGGAAATCAAGTAATAGTGGAATATTGTATTTAATTCAGATATGGACACATAAGCAGTACCCCTCAGCTCAACTGTCCACACACGTTCAGAGAATTAGACACATTTGCTATAAAACATCCATCACTTGGCAGGGCTATTTGCACTCCATTCAACTCATTCAATTGACAAGCACCTTTATCCAATCAATTTGCGCAAGACAGTACATTACATTAGGGGCAATTAATTGTTATTCTCATTCAGTAAGATTGACAAAACCTTCCTATGTTCTCATTGTTGTAGGATATTTGTAGAATGAGGTAGTTTAGCTTGCTCAAGGGCATGATGGCTATGTCTCACTAGTAAATCCACCTGCAGTTTTCAGAGCAGAAGCGCATGCAGCTCCTTCATCATCACACCTCACTGCTGCCACCTGCTGTCAACTAATTGATTTTCATCCTGCAGAGAGACTCCCCCAGCTCTCTCAATAAACCGCGTCTAAAACCTGCCTTTAGCACCGCCCCTTTCCATGAGCCGCGAGCGTAAACAGTCATTATCACCGCAGCCTCACCCTCTTTTAAACCCGACGCCCGTCTCGGATCAAAACACTGGCCCGTGAACCGACCATGGGATCTGGGATCCCGTGTGTCGTTTATCCTTTGACTCCCTCTCAAAAAACCTTTTACTGCTTACATTAAAGGCCCAATTCGTCTATAGCGATGACAGAAGGAGCTCTCTAATATGGTAGTGATTGAGAGGCCGCCATGTTTGAATCCCACCTTTGATTTGGCATTGGGCCATGGACTGTGCTGTCCATTTCTACATTTCACAGATTTGCTGCAATCACCTCATAGCAATTGTGCAAACATCTGTGCAGATAATTTCCATGTACTGCATGTGTGCACTTGCATGACTGGTTGGAAAACAGCCGGTTTCAGTCATGAGAGAAATTTGAGTGTTGGAGTGCAGCAAGAGGGCTCCAAGTTCTATGTAAAACATGGCCGTGTGTCTGCAGTGTGGCATTTTTACCGATCTGTGAGGCTTTGAAGGAAGAGGAACAGGGTGGTTCAAATGCTAATGATGCAAGAGGGCGCCAAAACGAAGACACACATACACAGACTGCAAAAAATGTGA
Source organism: Gymnothorax javanicus (assembly GCA_029692085.1). Classification (NCBI taxonomy): domain Eukaryota; kingdom Metazoa; phylum Chordata; class Actinopteri; order Anguilliformes; family Muraenidae; genus Gymnothorax; species Gymnothorax javanicus. Next base: position 48,169,144 of record CM056200.1, read on the forward strand.
AACAGGCAGATAACAAGGAAAACCTGTCACTGACCAATGACCAGTCAAAAGTTTTCACACTTAACTCATGTATTCAGTCCATGTTTTGGGCGAAATGTGAGTAGTTTAAACTTGTTTAAAAAAATTTCAGAAGGCATAAGATAAGTCTGTTATTACCTCTGTCAGCAAAGTTGGGCAGAGGTTTCACAGTGCATTCACCCATATTTGTTTGTTTATCTGTCTAACTATCTGTTTGCCCAGACAATACTTCTCAAATAAATTTAAGTGATATTTTGTGGAAGTGTGGGCCATGGGCCAAGGAACAACCAATTAAATTTTGGGATGGATTCATTTAGGGAATCTGTAGCCTTCTTGTTCAGTTCTTAGTTACAAATGCGCTGGTGGAGGTATGGTACGTGCTCTCTGAGTGCTTTCTAGTTTTCGATGTTAACTGTCAAATTTTTGGAGCTAATTAAAATTCCATGTTTAGCAAACTAAGACCAGTTGTTTCAATTTTCTCACAAGAAAGGTAAAGTTAAGTCCGTTTGGAACAAATTGGGACACATAAATCAGGAAAAATCCAAACGCATGTACAGTGCATCTATGGGTACTTCCACAGTAGTGTTGCTGCGAGTGAACTTTGAGAACCTTTTGACTCTCCTTGCAGATAAAATACCATGAATCTGCTCAGCAGTTATTATAAATAGACAGCCGTTTGATCAATCTCGCTCTGCTTTTTCTTTTTTTTTTTTGGAATTTTTATAAAACAAAGTGTTCACATTTCATTTTTTCATCTCTGAAGGCTTAAGAATGGTGGGAGAACTAAAACTTTTTACTGGCTTTGTCAGTACAGTGCAGATATATAGGTACAGTCTCTTTTGCCAATACAATACAGATAGATAAACTGGCAAATAAACATTTCAGCACAATTCAGTATTATCAAACGGGATCAGAAGAGGAGCCGATCCAAATTCACACTTCTGGAGATGCACACAAACACAGAAATTTAAGCTCAAGCGTGAAGCAGATATAGGAGTGAATATGGACCAGTGCAAACACACGCAGAGGGCAAACTGACCCCCACACCACCCTCCTACCGTTACCCACACCCCCATTAAAACAAACAAACTACATCCCTCCTTGCCCACTTCCCACAATCCCAGTGGTCCAGCTGTAGCATGGGTGTGTCCCCGCCTTTTTTTTTTTTTTTTTTTCAAAAATAGGCTATTGTTAGCTACAGAAGACGATAGAGAGGGAGGGGTACTGCTCTGTGACAATACCAACCTCTCAATCACACACACATACGCACACACACACAAGCACATACACACACACACACACATATATGTACACACATGCACTTAAATACAGACACACATACACACGCGCACACATACACTTGTGCACATATAAACTTAGACATACACATGCGCGCGCGCACACACATACACTTAAACACGCACGCGCGCACACACATACACATACACACATGCATAAATACACACACACATACATACAAACACAGAAAGGTATACATTTGTGCACACACCTACACACACAGACACATACACATGTGCGCACATACATGCACGTGCACACACACACATACACACACTTACATAACTTCATCTGTATCGGCATGTACAGTATGTATGTACATATGCCTAGGTATGTGTGTGTGCGTATGTTCTTGTACTTGTAAGATAGTGAGGACCAGAGCATGTTTATAACCAAAAGAGTGGGGATATTTTGCCCTCTCCTCCAGGCAAATTGTGACTTTTTAGTCAAGGTGTGTGTGTGTGTGCACGTGCGTGCACATGCCCGTCTGTGTGCTTGTGTGTGTGCGTGTGTGTTTGTAAAAAAGACACAAGAAAAAGGGAGAGAGAGAAGGGCTGATTTACCATAGTTTTTTTTTTTCTGCATCATTCATGTTCATCATACATCCATGTGAGAGTTAGTGTGGCAGTAGAGTGAATGCGAGGTACCGTATGTGTTCAGAATGTCTACCTATTGGCTTTGTCTTTGGTATCCTCAAGGAAGTTCATAAAATTCTGCCTTCAATATGTCAATCATAAACCGAGACTGCAATTAATCACACCTGTATGAACAAACTTCAACCTGCTGATATCATGACATCATTTATTCTGATTTATTTTGGGAGAGTAACAGATGGTACAGCTTTCTCACGGCTCTGATCTCAGCGGCAGCGAGGTCTCCTGCATGGGTTTAGTGTTACCCAGTGAGAGAGAGGCGAGTGCGGTACCCAGCCTGCCGCAGACCTGTGGCAAGTTCTCAGCTTAGGACCACCTACCAGCCAACTTTTTGACGACACTGCAAGATAACTACACCTCAGGGAACTGACGCAATTTTCACGGCATAGAGTGGTGGCTCCAAATGTTCATCTGAATTAGAAATTTTAACCATCATGGAAAACTTTTGCAAAATTTAATTTTTTAAAGTTTCTTTACTCTCAGTATTCTTTTTTGGCGTGAGCCAAACACTATACTGTTGATATTCAAACAACCACATCAACATTTAACCTGTATAGCACAGGCTCAGGTCACGCACTGACGCTACATTCCCTTACATACATACTTGAGTGATACACACAGAATATTCTCCAGTCTGTTTCATTGACCTTCTCCCTGTCCTGCTGTGCACCTTGGTCCGCAGGTACATCTAAGCAGAAGTTACCCAGAGTCCTGGTGTGCGTACAGTGGCTGTTTGATCTACTGATTATGACAAAACGAGGAGATCTGAGAGAAGGAGTGATATCATGAACCTGCCTTTTATCTGCTTCTCTCAGCTACTGGGTTTTTTCCCCGTCCAGGCGTAAACAGTAATTATCTCTCCCCAGATCCAAACTTCTATTTTTAAACCTCCGACTTTGGTTAGAACTTCAAAAATGGATTTCTCAGAGTGTTACGGGAATACTCATTAGCTCCCACTCATCAAAGGGGTTTTTAATTCCATCCAATTGGTCTTTTTTCAGATCTTTTCTACCATAGAGCAGGAACCAAATGTATGTACTTATTTCATGTTAACACACAGTTATAAATGGCCCTGTGTTTATTTTACACACATGCATGCACACATGCAGACTACACGCACATACAAGTGGCGGCTGCTGAGCAGAAAACTGGTGACACACAGAGCATGCCTTTAAACTATTGTTTTTTCTCAACCTGTTTTAATCATTAATTGAAATTAACAACACGCAAACTCCAAAAACACTCAAAAGTATCATGTGTGGCCAATTTTCCTAATTAACAAACACAAGAAAGGAAACATCATTTTTGAAGAGAAATTGTATTTCAATCAACTTTATTACTTTTTTGTGTGTTGTTAATTTTGGTTTTCTTTGTTGCAATTATACAATTATGAAGCTACGATCAGATAGTGCAGGATGTGCTAAAAACTAACACGGAAGTTAACATTGTATTTTATCTTCTTTGTTAAGTGAATAAAACATTTTATATTTAATCGCTACAACATTACATTAAGTCGGAAGCTGTGTGTTTACCTGCCAATGGCTCATTCTTATCATTGGAGAACTTGTTAATCAAGGAAACTGTTTGAAAACTGATTACGACTTCCTATTTCTCGTCTTACCTTAATAAGGAGAATTGGCTAGGCCTGATGGTCATGAGTGTTTTCGGAGGTCAGATAATGTCAGTTTAAATACATTTTTGAAAACCGATCAAGACCAATCATTATTTTCAAGGGACATTCTGTACTTTACCGACTGGCACACACGCAAGCTCACACACAAGCACGCACACTTCTACAAGCATAAACTCAAGCTTGCTCACACGAACACGCACATGCATGCAGGCACACACATACACAGACATGTGTATACACTCACACTCTCACATACATTGACACATACCTATACATCACACACAAACACACACATAAACACATGCACACAAACAAACAAACACACACAGACATACACAACCAAACAAAAAAAGTCACACCATAACTTCAAGGGGTGATGAAGAACAAAGGCATAGAGCTGAATGTTCATGCTGTGTGGAGTTATGTTGGAGTGGGTGCCCTGAATCCTCGCAGCAGCTATAGAGACACGAGGAAAAGTCCGGAAGATCGCATGTGTTCTTTTTTGATCTTGACATTTGTGTGGCGTCCAACCGCCAGCGGAGACCTCCTCTTGCATGAATGCAGTCGTGCGTGACCTTTTGGTGCGCTCGGAGAAAGACTGGAGCTCTGTAACTGCCGTGACATTTGGGAGGTCTGTTCCTCCGTTACCTCACACAGATGCTCATTCAGATATCACACCAGGACCGTCCCGACCGTCAGGGGTAGAGAGCCCGGGGTTCAGAGGGTAAAACTCTGACTGGGTTTTTCTACCAACCATGAGCTCATCTGGATGATTGGCGGAGGAATTGTGCTACATGGAAAATCCAGGTGGTTGGAACCAAGTTCTGGCAAAGTGTTTATACTTTCTGTATCTGGATTGTCCACCACTGCCGATAGTAAACCAGCAGCTTTGTTGGAATTAAATTTGCATCAGAGTTTAAGCTAGTACCAAGCTTAAACTCAACATTGAAGCTCACTTAAGCTTAAGCGTACTCAACATTTGCATTCTAAACACACTATAGATGTGCATTGTCAAAAGTGCAAAAACATTGGAATAATTCAATTGAGAGATGCACTGAATGCATGCATATTTCAGACAGGACACTCACGTCAGATTTAGCCATTTATTTGGAATGACATACATTTGAATTTGGTGGTGACTCTGCTCAAGTGATACTCTGGAACAATCTGAGCAAGCATGACACAGACATTCCAGGAGATCACAACCCCGAAACTCGCGCTCCTGCAGGGAGCAGATGAGCAGAGTCACCCGTGGGGATCTGAACATGAAATGCGTTTCGATCCATTAAATTCTGAATACGAATAACAAACGAGCTCATTGTATGATCAAGGAATAGAAGATGTGACATTGACTGGAGCATTAATAGACAAAAATCGATATGCGGAAAGTGTGTTATGTGGATATAAACAATGTGAATGCGATAAGTATGTCGCATTTCCTTTGAATTCATGCAAGCGTGCATGACCTTCTTTTCTGGATGCAGGAGATCAGCGGCCCGCTGAATGCAAGCAGAAGAACATTCGGCAAGACACTATGAGTGACTTCATACAAAGGAAACACGCTATGTGAGAATGAGGATATGTGTAGTGACAAGCGTGTCGCATTTCCTTTGAATTCATGCAAGCGTGCATGACCTTCTCCTCTGGATGCTGGACATTAGTGGCCTGCTGGTGCGAGCAGAGGAACATTCGGCAAGTCCCTCATGAGAGACTTGATGCAAAGGAAATATGCTATGCGAGATGAGTCTACATGTGGTAAATACCCCCTGCGAACCGTGACCATGGTTGACCTTGGTTGACCTCGGTTCACCATGGTCAACCATGGTTAAAGCATGGTTAAAAATGGCCGACCATGGTTGAAGCATGGTTGCACCCGCTTGGGGAGTTTTTGCACCATGGTTAATCATGGTTGACCATGGTGAACCGAGGTCAACCAAGGTCAACCATGGTGTTCCATTTAACAAAAATGTCAAAACCATGGTTTGACCAGGGCTGGCCACGGTTACTTGAACCAGGGTCAACTAAGGTCAACCATGGTCACGGTTCGCAGGGGACATTGACATTTTAAATATCAGATGGACAGAAGGCAGATGCAGATAGTGAATCGATATGAAAGAAATGCCAGTTTCCCCAAGTTGAACGGATTGGATGATACCCATGAACTTTGCACGCGTTGATTATCCTAAGGCCCATTACAGTTGACCAACATTAAATTTGAGGTGGCAAAGCATGGTGTGAGCATAGAATTAACATTGCAAGAACAACAATTTACCGATTACACAAATTACTCATTGCTACTTCTGCGGACAAAATTCACTAGTATTAAGACGGACGTATTTCTGGTATATTCCTGAGGACCAGCGACCCAGGGTTTGGAGAACAGATGCTGGAACTACGGAGGCAGCCATAGTTGCAGTGCCGATGCGAAAGGAATGTGTGGTGTATAGGATTGGGGGCAGACCACAGCACTGCACAGGATGCGGAGACGAACAGCAAATCAAGCTCGGGACATCGCCATCCAGAATCGGTCATGAACGGGGGCTCATCTCCTCTTGCATTGGCTCGCCATTTCAGGGACCGAAAATAGAAGAAAAAGGACAAAATGCAGTGTAAGTTCTGGCAATGACTACAGAAGTGCCTTTACCACATTTATCAGTTTTGGAATGTTTGAAGTTGCTAGTGAACATACAGTTATCGGAGGAGAAATCAGAAATGGTGAGATCGTGTAAAGGATTAAATTTCTCTGAAGGTGTAGTGAATTCCCCACATCTAAGAACCCGGAAGAAAGCTGTAAGACAGTCTTCTTCCAACAATACATCTACATAAGGACTACAACACCAAGCACTTAAGTGCGATACCAACTTTTGCACCAAATAAAATGTGAGGGAAAGACGCTTATCATTGCCTTCTGGATGAGCCTTCTTTAATCCGTTAAAGAGGAGGCGAATGAAGGGATTTCCAAGCGAGCTAATAACTGAAGGATCAAAACATCTTAAGAGAAGCTACACTCCAGCAATTCATGCTTTAGTAGAACAGGGATGAATTTTCTGAACTCTGAACAATGCACTATAAAAGGCACAGATCATGGAAATGTTAACTGGCAGAACTGGGATTAAAAACCTGCACAAAAAGAGGAGAAGTATGACCAGCAGCCTCATAAGCTTTTAATGAGTTTGACAATCCAAACCTCAAGAAACCAGCCAAACCCCCAAAACCAACGGAGGGAGCCGCATCAGTGAAGACTTGAAGGCGACCGATGACTCCAGCCTATCGTTATAAAAGAACGAAATGCCATTCCAGTGCTTGCGCGACCGTGACCAAAAGCGCAAATCAGATTTTTAACCTTCGTCTAATTTGATAGTTTAAAGCAAATTGATTACAGATCAAGAGAGGTCAAGAAGCCGGTACACGAAGGAAGTTGAGGTGCCCCAACAGGTACAACAATTTGCGCTTTGTCATAGACGAAGCCGACATTGCACTCTCCATAACCTCCCTGATCCTGCGCTATTTATCCTGGGGTAGAGATGCTTGCATTTTAACTGAGTCAAGAGAAATACCCAAAACTCCAATTCCTGCGCAATACCCCAGTTTCTTGAAAACGTCTTTAAGTGTAAAGATGCTGCGACTTGGAACGGAATTGGGAAAGTCTATTATCAAAAAGTCGTCTAATAAATGTAAAACGAACGGCAGTTTGTAAACATTCAAAAGTATCCAGCAAAGAGCCTCGGATAAAGTATCAAAAATGCAGGGGCTGCTACAGCATCCAAAGGTCAGACGTACTGCGAAATACATTTTTCTTTCCAATCAACTCCAAAGAGATTCCACTGAGAGGGGTGCAGAGGCATAATTTTAAAAGCATCGGTAATGTCAGCTTTACCCAACCAAGCACCTGATCCAGCAATTTTAATGAGTTTAATGCGTGATCGACAGTAAAGTAAAAGAGCGAGAATGGGGGGTGAGGGATGAGATCACTGATGCTTTGAATCTTTCAGTCATAATGGGCAGACAAATCAATGATAATGCGCTTTTTTTCTCTCCTTTTTCAGAATACTTACGAATAGAAACGCCTATAGGGTTAATACGGTATGAAGTTAACGGGATTTAGGAAATGGACCAATCATGTACCCCTTTTCAACTTTTCTCGCCAGGATTTTATCAACCACATCCGGTTCCTGCTGGGCAGACCACAGGTTATTGCACTTAACGCTGGAGTGAATATCGTATAAACCCGCACAAAAGCCATTAATCAAACCAAACAACAAGCACGAGACAAAAACAGCGATCTGAAGGGTCCTTCAGCGCCTTAGAGAGTTCTGGGATGTTGCTGGGGGTAGATGCTTTATTTAATTTTTCTTAGCCGGCAGACGCGGCTTGCGGCGAGAGCACACAAACTTTGGATGGCCGTCTCTGCAAAAACTTGGGCTCAGTGGCAGAGGTATGGTGAGGGCTGTCACAGGGGGTTTGGACTCGGCAATGATTTTAGGGCAGAGGGAGGAGGAATGAGAGACGCTCCGCAGATAGTGCAGAAGACACCACGGTGTAAAATGCCTGCTTACTCACGCCAAATCGGCCTGAGACCAATCCAGTCTTTGACTTAACTTTTGGAGGAATAAGCAGCTTTAACAGAAAAGTACTTATGATACTAGTGAACAGTGCCACCGTAAGACAGAGTGAGATCAGAAACGATAGCCAAATAGGTTTCTAGCTCGGCCCTGTGTCCCGGGTACATTTCACAATTCACATCCCTTAATACACCGAATGCCACAGTAAACTCTTGTCATGGTAAGATTTAACAGTCTCGGATCATTATCCTTCAGAATGACAGAAATGTCCCCGTGGTCCATTATGCATTTCTCGCCTAAACCAGATTTGGACGAACTTAAAGGGGAACTCAGGTCGATTTCAACACGTATCTTTGTTGTTTGTGTTGAAGGAGTACTGTCAATAGCGAGACAAGTGAAGAAAATTAGTTTTGCCTACACCGAGTTATGCTCCTGCTAGAGTTCGCATCTAAGCGGCTCAAACGGGGCAGGCTTTTAACGTGCTTTTAGCCTCTTAACACGATCAAGATGTCATTTCAAGTCCATAGCCATGTTAACCTAACCCTTCCAAGTGACCACAGTGAGTTTGACTGCAGTAGCTGACCTAGAAATCGTAAAAGTTGTGCTAATTCACTCAGTGCACATACCTCTGTTTACTTCCTGTGTTCCGGTGAAGTCCACACTAGTCGATTGTCGAACTCGTATAATCCAATATTCCAAAATGGAATTTTTCCACCAAGAAATTATGGTTACGAACTGCTGTGGTTATGTCCATCGGATTCGGATGAACTATCCATCTGAGCAGATATTTTCAAGATACTGACCAAATGTCGTTGTTGTTCCAATGCTCCGTCTTCGTCTGTCAGCTCTCTGATCTCCACTCTGATGTTGCCGACACTCACCAGTAGTGCTAATTCCCTATAAGCATGCGCGCGAGTATTAAAATCTAGTTGTGATGTTAGGCTGCGGTGTAGCTATGTTGCTATATAGTCATTACTATGGACGTAACCACAGCAGTTCGTAACCATATTATTGGAATATTGGATAGTACGAGTTTGACAATCGACTAGTGTGGACTTCACCAGAACACAGGAAGTAAACAGAGGTATGTGCACTGAGTGAATTAGCACAACTTTTATGCATTTCTAGGTCAGCTATTGCAGTCAAATTCACTGTGGTCACTTGGAAAGGTTAGGTTAACATGGCTATGGACTTGAAATGACATCTCAATCGTGTTAAGAGGCTAAAAGCACGTTAAAAGCCTGCCCCGTTTGAGCCGCTTAGGTGCGAACTCTAGCAGGAGCATAACTCGGTGTAGGCAAAACCAATTTTCTTCGTTTGTCTCGCTATTAACAGTACTCCTTCACCACAAACAACAAAGATACGTGTTGAAATCGACCGGATTTCCCCTTTAAAACAAATTTTAACCAAGTTTACGTCATTACCTGCCATGATCTGACTGCGAAGACGGGAGAGATGGCAGCTGAAATGTCCGGGATGCATTCCTTCTCCGTGAAAGGATCAGGATGCTCGGACATAATGATGATGCACGAGGTAAGAAAAATACCCAAGTACTGATTCTCATACCTTAGAGAACTGCAGGCATGGATGTTTGTGCAGATCTGTCATGGGTCTTGGAGGGAATGGTAGAGTTTGGCTAGTTGAGATGGAGAGCGCCGCCTTATTTAAAAAGACGCGCAAATTGGGTACTTGACGCTGAAGTCCAATGCGATTGGACAAGGGGTGGAGCCAAGACTGACTTCCGTGCCTGTCTGAACTAACACTGACGCTCCATTTTATTTTATCATTTTTTCCCGCTATTCCATTACGAAAAACTGATTGGTAGCTCTATCGTCATTGTATTTGAGCAATATTCATGGGGAATGCTTGAGAATTTGACGTCAGAGATATTCTTGGCCCTTTTTTTTCCTAGGGCTGGCGTTTTTAATTTTTTCTGGAATGTCCCGTGTTTGAAATATAAAAGCCATCAGAGTAACGGTTATTACTCTAACAATAATAACGTCTGGAATGAAACGCGAGCCAGCAAAGCCAGGCCGACCTTTTTGGGATAAACTGATCTTGGCTCGGTGCGTCTGCGGCCGGGGCTATTGTGTTTGAGGCTGTTATCACTGTACTCCAGTTTCCTCTTGCCGCTGTGAGACGGGAGGGGGTGATTAGCATTGGGAAAATGAGAGAGAGAGAGAGAGAGAGAGAGAGAGAGACCTTGAAGACTCGCAAACACGAATAATAAATTGCACGCGTGAGAGTTGTAAGGCAAACACTAAAAATAGATCTATGTCACTTTCGCGAATAAATCGAAATTACCTCAAAAGTATTGAACGCAAGAAATGCGCACACGCGGTGTCTTATCGCGAAACCGATAACATACGCAAACATAGACAGACATTACACAAATACAGTTACGCTGATGAGGAAATAAAACTAGTCCGTGCGCTCGGAACTTTACAAATAGCAAGACGCACGACGGTAAAAGATAGGGACAGCACACATAAACGCGCAAGGGTTGCGCGACAGGTGCCTGTGATCTCATCGCTTAGCTATGCGATCTCGGACGGAGGGAGCAAGGGACGAAAAGATGAGGGCATGTGATGTTTTTTTTTTCATTTATGGAGGGACAAAGTGGAATAGAGTAGACCATGACTAACACATAAGCCTCCCATTCATAAACCTTCTCGGAGAAAGCGCGCTTATCTGGGATCACATCAGTCTGGTCGCTCGTGGAGAATAAGGACAGCAGGTGGGCCGGGGAAACTGATCTGAGATCAGCACTGCTGCTTTTAAGAGGCTTTTAGAATACGGGGAATGGAGCAATGCTGTCACTGATGCATTACAGACGGTGACTCACCCATGGGCAGACAAGCTAAGCATGAGCCCATTACACACCGAGAGGGAATGACACAAACAGACACAGAGCAATGCACGGACTGACCGGTATACACACACTCACACGTATACACACATGCACTCACACACGCACACAAGTTTGCACACCATTGCAATGACAGGACATTGCATTGACTACCATTCATTGTGTACAGCCTGAGTCTAACCCTATTCATGACCAAATCACGTCTAACCCTGACCTTAACTTAATCTTAATTCACACCTGACCCCTAACCTTAACCACAATCTAAGAGATGACGTTTTGCCACATTAGGACTGGGCTTTGGTCCGACACTGGTCTCGACAAGGTTAGTGTTTACACCAGAAAAGGTCCCTCATAGGTAACAAAAGTACACACACAAACGGTCTGAAAATTAATTCCTCTTGGTCTTTTTAAATCGTTGTCACACAATTGAATCTCCGCTGACAGACCCTTGTTTTTGCAGCCATTGTGAAAATGCTGAAAAGACACACAACCCCACTGGGACACAGCACAGATAATGTTGCATGCGTCAACATCAACATTGCGCATATTCATCTATTTTCTGCTACTAGACAGTTTTTTTTAGTCTGGGGAACTGCCCCGGGTGAGTAATATCAGCGCCGAGCCCAGAGCATCAGAATTCTGACCGGGCAGTTACTGAGTGAGTGAGTGATGTCATTGACCCCCCTGTGGCTCCGCCCACACTCTGTGACTCACCGCCTTCTCTCAGGACAGGAGTGCATTCCTCTGCAGGTTAACCAGCTCGACCCGTGAGTTTGTACTGGTTACACATTAACCCGTCAAGTCGGGGTGAGGGAAAATACCATGTTACGGAAGCCGCCGGGAACGCTCATGGTACTTGTTTATTTTTAGCTTTTAGAATACTGCTGACTTGTTATTACTTGCTGTATGACCTGCTCCTTATTTCATGTGAATGAGCACCAGAGGTCAGGTGGAACTCTCTGTATAGAGCGTGTAGACTTTTCATTTTTTTTTATCTTGAGTACTTTTATCTCCAGTTCTTGTTGATGCACTTAATTAATAAGCCTTACCCAGGTTATCCATTTCTTTGTAAAATGCAGGGGATTGCACTCCAGTGCACTTAAACACACTGCAAACAGGGTACATCTCATTTGTCATTCAAGGATATGTGCCAAAAGTTCAAACTTAGTGAATGATTGTGCTGATTAAGTAATGAGGAGAGGTGGAGATTTGGCTTGAAGAAGAGTGCTCTGGCGGACACGAGAGCTTAAAATAATTCAGCTTTTTACATTACCGCCAATGTGTTTGTGCTGGGCTCAGCGCACACAAACACACACTCCCACAAACACTGACATACAGGAACACACCCACACACAAACTCATACACACAAAACACATACACTCACACACATATATGAGTATGCATGCACAATTAACATGCTCACACACACACAAATGCATATAAATAAGTAGTAGCATATCCACATACTCAAAATCATATACTCATAATTCCCCAATGGAAACAATGACATTGCATCATTGCTTTATAGTATTATTGTATTACCGAGAACAATGGTACTGCCTGTGAGTAAGCCTACATCAGTGTAGCTTAATTAGCCTCGCTCATGTGTCTCTGTGTTTACTCAATGATGAAAACTTTCCACCGTGTGAAGTGGTAATTAGCAGTCGCAGGGGCTAAACAAGAATACATGAAGAACAATGACAAACTGTGCTCCGCGGAGTCTGTGGGGTCACTGATGATGAATATTCCACACCTGAGGGACAGATAGGAATCCTCCCTAGAACAGAAACCGCAGCTTATAATGGGACTTACTCCAGTGAAGTCATGTCTATGTTTAAAAAATACACCCACACTTCCTGCAGTCCCCAGGTCTACCAACAGTGGGTGCTGTTGCATGCATGGTTGGTGAAAAACTTAATTGGTTTCCCCCTAAGTGGCTTTATTTTCCATTGACCACGGCCCTCCATTGACTTCACACCTGAGTTGATCGTATTTCAGTAGGAGTCAAAAAGTTGACTTATTGCATGGGGTGGGGGCAGGTGGTTAGCAATACAAGTTGATAACAACTCATTACGCAATATTTTGCGTATACAAACACCTTAGTAACATAGCTACGGAGAGAAATTGGACAGTACTTTGTGTCCAACTGATTTAAGGAGACACAAGTAACACAGAAATGCAGATAAACAGCATATTACTGTACTACAGCTTTAACTTTGTTGATGCATGAAGCAGCCATGGTGGATTTTGGGGTCAAGGGTGGTGAGGTTCTTCCTACTTTCCAAGCTGTAAATATAACTTCAAGGGGGCGTCCAGTTGAAATATTTGACTGGAATCTTGGAAGTTCCGGCTTCCAGTTTCAAATGGAATAGAGAATTATTTACTGGTCTTGTTGTGGGATGGCGCTTTGTAGTGCAACTGCAGTTGACATAGTGTTGGTCATTTTCACCCCTTCTCAACGTAAGGCAACGGCAAGTGTGACGTAAAAAAAAAAAGTTTATTCTATTTTCCCCAATGAAAGTGTGGGCTCAATATATTTCTTTGTCATCAAATGGGCCCCCAAGTGTTGATTATTTTAGCTAGAATACCATCTGGAAAATAAACAAATAATTCTTACATGAATCAGTAGCAAGATACGTCACTGCATCTAACGGGCTAAATGGACGACTCAGACTTGAGCGCTGTACTGCACAGATTCTGGCTCCAAAGTGAACCAAATGGCGCCGCCCAAGAACTGAACTTGAATCTGCTGAAATGACCAAGGCCCAGGAAATTAAATGGGTGACGTTGCAGTGACGTAGTCTGTATTTTTACAATGGTCTTTGCCCCCACTTACCTCATCTCCCAGACTCTGCCCACACCCCTGCGCATACACACCCTTGTCTGCAGCCACACAGACATAAGGGATGAGGGACGGTGGGGGAATGAGCGTTACTGGGGAAACACAAATCCCGACACTGCGATGACCTCGAAGACACTCACACCATCGAATCAATGGAGGCATTGATGGATTAGAGAGATCGAGAGGAGGGTGGGCGTCAGAGTGAGGGACGGAAGTTTTATGACTGCACATCACACTCACTGTACAAGCGCCACTGTCCTCCAGAACCTTCTTTCTATGACTGCGGACTTTTGTGGTCATATTTATTACAGGCGTCAGAAAAATGTCCAGCGCTCTGAATGGAGGAGAACTCTCTTCTCTTTCTCTCTCTCTGTTTGTCTCCCTGTCTCCCTCTTGTTTTCTATCTCTTTCTGCCTTTCCCTCTCTCTCTCCCCTCTCCCTCAGCTCAATTTAATTTTCAACTTAATATGCTTTTTTTGGCATGAATGTCAGGTGGACAATACTGCCAAAGCATCAAGGACAATACAATTATTGAAAAAAAGAATAAACAAAAAATTAATATACATTCATATTCAATTCATTTAATCCACACATTCAATTCATATAATAAATGAGATGAATAAGTAAAAATAAAATGGCCACGAACAGTGAACAAGTGTCTTGTGTGCGCGAGCGTGTGTATATAGGAATAATTAATGATTGTTTAGGATCTCTCTCTCTCTCTCTCTCTCTCTCTCTCTCTCTTTCCCTCCCTAATTGCCTCTCTCTGTGTGTTTGCCTGCAGGTCATAACCCCTGCTCACAGCAGTGTGTTATATATGCCTAACTCTGAGCAGAAGCCCTTTCCTCCCGGCAGTCAAATCCCCTTCAGTACACAAACAGGCTCATGAATCATCGCGGCTGCAGTCCTGTTGGACGTCATGTTTTCCTTTAATCGCTTGTGTGGCAGAATACCACACTCACTGCTGCAGCCAGAGCCCGGCCCAGTGGCTTAATACACAATACACTCCTTATAGTCACTATCAAACAGAACAAACAAAAGAAAATGTCTGAGAAGATGGTTTGAACAAGTTGCCGTTTGAAAGTATTCTTTTCCTTGCCGGTCATACACAGTAAGCATGTATTCCACACGAGCACACTGTGACATATTGTTCTCAAGCCGGAAGAAAGCAAGAGTTTTGTGTCGGCTTGGCTGAGAGGAGGGGGATGTAAGGGGGTGGGCTTCAGTTTTGGGGGGTGGGGGCGTGGGGGGTACTGTAGTGGGGAACCCAGAAGTACATGAGTCATCCCGGATGAGGGGCTTAGCAATGTGGTTCCACAAGAAAGCAGAACCGAGACAGGACAGGAAAACACCTGGACATGAAGAACAAACAAACAGGATCCAGGAAGCGGAGGAGGAGGAGAGAGAGAGAGAGAGACCGCGCGGGAGAGGGGAACACTAGAGGTGTAGCAATGCACTGCCAAAAACGGAATGGGAATCCCCTTTTCTCTCAGCATCCCCCTCTCCTTCAGTATCAAGGCAGTCTATAGCCTGATGGTCAAGCTGTTCTACTGAGGATCAGAGGGTTTCTTGTGTAGCCAATACATGAAGAGTTTGCTTCCAAAATGCAATATATTCATTTTACTCATTTTGAGTAAATCAGCTTGTTCTTTGTTGGCACCTGTTGCATTTCATAGAAAACACAAACTTTGACCACGAAAAAATACACCTTATAGTATGAATTTCTCAAAATGGATTTTTGTACACCATATGTAAGGAGTATAAGGCTATCGCTCTATGGTATTATCTCAATTTTTGTAATTTTGGCACTAAATGCGTTTTGGAAACAAACTCTTCATATGGTCACATCGCTGCTTTTGGGCCCTTGAGCAAGGCCCTTAACACCGGGGGGAAAGGGCGGAGGGGGGGAATTGGCCCCCATTTATAGTCTATTCCACTGTTTCCCGACCGGGAGTAGCCCTGCCCTGCATATTTTAGATGTCTACGTGATTTAACACTCCTGATTCAGCTGAACAGCTCATTAGTGGAGTTCGAGATGAGCTGAACTGGGTGTGTCAGATCAGGGAGACGTATAAATGTGGTCTAATCAATTGTAAGTGGGGTGAAAGCATCAGGTGAATAACAGTGATGTATCATGATTAAAAATCATTCCTCATGTGGGTGATGTCTGGGCAATTCATCTGGGCAGTTACCTGGCACATCAGAGCACTCAAGCTGCTGATGGAAAGTGGAGAACTTTCTCTTACAGTGCATTTCACCCTGGCCTGGGTGGAGAAACTGATATATTATCATCAGTTGTAATTCAAAGCTGGCAAATACCTAGTGCACACTTTATTGGGTGAGAACCAGAGGCTACTATCTAGCATTTGTTGAGAAATTAGTTTAATTGCCAACTACACACAAAATTGTAAATATTTCCTATCAGTTGCAAATTCTTTCAAGCAGAAATATCAACAATCTGACAAACATATGAATTTACAAAAAGTAGAAACTTCAAACTTCTTTTTCTCAGAACATTCATTTTGTGAGTTAGTAGACACTGGTTCTCATCTACTCATTCAATCCCTTTCTACTTTTTCCAACTGGGCAGGTATAACCCAAGGAAGTTTTATACAACACATACCTTTGGTTATGGAGGAGATTATGAATTGTCATCAAAACTGTACTGACTGACTTGCCTCATAACTACAGAGCATTCCTGCAAATCATAGTAAAGTCTCATTACATACATCTTTCCTACATTGAAATGCACCAGACTGTAAGAGTAATAGGCAGCTCTCCAGAAGACATGAATAGCAAAGCTTCACAGCGGCTTGTCAAAAGTGCTAAATGCCTGGGTGCAGGAATTAATGCCATGCAAAGGAACTACATAGCAAAACACTGATAAAAATTGTATGCGATTAAACATCAATAAACTGCTTTTTTGATCAGTTGTTCCACATGAACTCACACAATGAGATGACTGTGATCAGACAGACAGCTCAATTAGTCAGTCAGTCATTACCACTACCAAGGCAGACGCTGTTGCACAAGCCTGCCCAATCTAACACACACCTGGGTCCAACTGAGGTCAATGCCGCTCAGATCTGTGTGAGGTAAACAACTCACCAACTCACGGGTTTGAGCAGAGAACACAAACGAAGACCACAATGGAAAAATGATCAGTCACATTTTCACGCTGTCCAAAAGTGATGAATTAAAAATTCAAAACAATCTTAGAAACAAAGAACTGAAAAAATATGACAAAAAATATAATAATATATAATATTATATAATATTATAAATATTATGATAATATGTAATACATAAAATATACAAAAATGCAAAATTTGGACTCTGATCATTTTTTCCGTTGTGGTCTTCAAATATTAAAAGAATACTCCAGTGGTTCTCATGCAGTCACAGTTATTAGTCCTACAACCAGAGCTTGATACAATTACTGATTAATTATGGTGGAAAGATTATTTATTGAACATCACCAATATAGCAGTTTAAAATACCCCTGCCCACCTTTAAAAAATTATTTAATGAAGCGCAGTTAAATGTACGTAAAATACTCCTCTAAATTGCAAATTTTCAACATAAATTTCCCAAAAAAATTTTATTAACGTAGCACAGCATTTGTATAACATACACTTGTCTCTTAAGTTCCAACCACATTTGTTAACAGCTCATGTCAGTCACGATTATGCCCTGCCGACACCCTGATTGTATAGCAACATTGTTATTCTTTCCATGACGATAGAGTTAGATGTAAACGTTGCGTGATTTTATGAGCGCACATCCAGATGCTGATCAGTTTTTGGGAGGGCAAGGATCACAAAGTGCCTCTGTGTAGTTACAACGGCTGACTTGTTGCTTTTTGTCTTTTTTTCAGTCTTGAGGACATTAGACAGTTGTGATCAGTATTCAGATATGAGACAGTGCGCAGTTATTAGCGCAGTGCGCGAGAGGCACTGAGAGATAAGGGCAAACCACACACACTAGCCTGCGGCCGTCCTCACAGAAACGAGGCTTTGAGTGGGAGCTGTGGACTTTCACTTCGTCTCATTCCTCCCTTTCTCTCTATCACTGTCTATCTCTCAGTCCCAACACATAACATCCATCCCCATCCCTCTCTTTCTCCCTCCCCACATGTCCACTGAACCGAGACGCCATTTTTGGAAAGGCAGTTCCCACAGATCAGCGATGACACCCTCTTTCGGCTTGCCGGCTAGTCACACACGAGCACGCTCACCTTGCCTCTTCTGCTCAGAAATCATTCCAACTGACAAGATAATATGCTTCAAATTTATGGAGTAGGGGGAAACTCCGGGAAGATAATTAGGCTTCTCAACTCTTCTTCGACTGCATTTTTAAAATTCTTCGAGAGAACGCACTGCTACTTTCCCAGAACTTTCTCACTCAGCATTAAAATGTGCTAATAGCACAAAAGTGTATTGGGCAATAGTGCTCAAGGGCAGGATGATCAGTCAGTGTTCGCCATGATATTGCCTGATAAGCATTGTTGTCTACCTCAGTTAATCTGCTTTGACATACAGATAGATATGGTTAAATGACATATATCTGCCTATATATTAAGTGATTTTACATGTTAGCACTTGTGCGTGAGCTAGCAGAATACGGAAAGCCCCCACAGTGATGCTGAATAGCTCTTGTGAGGACTTCCCTTAAAGAGATGGTATTAATCTGCATTGACATATGACAGGAGGATGAGATGATGACTTGGGATTATTTATTAGGGCACAGCTGCATGGTAACACATTTATGAAAGGTCTATAGAGAGGGTGTTCCATTAATCCATCCATCCGTCTATCTGTCCGTCCGTCCGTCTGTCCATCCATCCGCGATTAAACCCTCTTTCTGTTGGTCAGGGCCATGAAGTTTGGGGGAGCGGATGGAATCTGTTCCAGCATGCAATGGTTGAGAGGCCTGAACACATCACAGTTCACCAATCCATTGTAGGGCTCACCCATTTATGACCCATTCACTCACACACTCAGACCTATGGGACATTGGCAGTCTCCAGTTAGCCTGACATATATGTCTACAGATTGTGGGAGGAAACCGGAGTGCAAATTGGAGTCAATGGTCTTTGTCTGAGTTCATAAGCACACGCGCACCCACACACAAACACACACACATATACGGTGAGACAATGGCAAAAAGTACAGCAGGATGTGGATGAGGAGTGAATATAAATATGGTATCATTTTGTCTCTGCATGGACGTATTTCCTGCTTGATGTCATAGAATTTGTATTAAAATAACCAGTGAAAGAGGATGCACCCACAGTATCATTGACTCAGATATGAGCAAATCCCAAGTTTCTTTTTTTTTTTTTTTGCAACTCCATTTTAAGATGACCTTATATGTTCAACAGGGCAGCGTGTAGTATTCTGGACTGAGTTTCAAACTTAAGCGTGAGACTGAACTATGTGATATGTATCAATGCATATGTGTGTGTGTGTGTGTGTGTGTGTGTGTGCGTGTGTTTGTGTGTGTGTGTGTGTGTGCACGCGTGCTTGTGGCTGGGTGTATCCATTTATAATAGTTTTGCATTAACTTAAGATTATTTTGAATGACTAGTATGCAGTCTGTATGCCCATCAGTGGGCAATTCAGTACTAATGCCCAGTGTATGATGGGATAAGATCCCATATTCTGGTGACCCTGACAAAAAACAAACAGGATAGGTGATGGACAAACTTGTTAGGCAAAGTTCTCAGTAAAATTTGGCAAAAGTGAGCTCAAATAGACACTGTGAGAGCTCATTTTACTCAGTAAGAGTTAATTTAAGTGAAAACCTTTTACTGTGGTATCTTTCCATGTCAGCTGGTAAGAGTGGATAAACCATATCAAAATTAGAAATAAATCAAACTGTTTTGCCCCAAAACAAGGCCTTAGACGCAGCGTGTGAGGCAAGTCACGCACACATCCAGAGGGAAGTTTCCTTGTAAACAGGAAAGAGAGAGAACAGCGTATAAATGATACATTGTAATGGTGTGCTCACCTGCATCCTTCAATAACTTTGTGTTTATCTTTCCCGTCTGTCCATATGTCAGTGCGCCTGTCTGTCCCCATGTACTTCATACACATAATTTATCATTAGCATTCTGATGGCCGTCTATCTACAGTGCTGTGAAAAAGTATTTGCCCCCTTACTGATTTCTTATTTTTTTGGATATTTGTTACACTAAAAATGTTTCAGATCATCAAACAAATTTTAATGTTAGACCAAGATAACCCAAGTAAAGACAAAATGCAGTTTTTAAATGACAATTTCATTTACGGAGGGAAAAAGCTATCTAAACCTACCTGGCCCTATGTGAAAAAGTAATTGCCCCCTAAATCTAATAACTGGTTGTGCCACCTTCAGCGACAACAACTGCAATCAAGCATTTGCAATAACTGCCAATGAATATTTCACATTGCTGTGGAGGAATATTGGCCCACTCTTCTTTGCAGAATTGTTTTAATTCTGCCACATTGGAGGGTTTTCGAGCATGAACGGCATGTTTAAGGTCATGCCGCAGCATCTCAATTGGCCACTCATTTTAAACAAGCGGGTCATAATGTCAGTGCATTGAGTTAGGTTGGCATTGAAAAAGTTGAGAAACATCCTAGGGGGGCTGATCTCCAACGAGAAGCTTATTGGATTTATTTTCTTAAAATCATGTCTCCTAAAGGTTTTAATGAGGAATTTGACCTATAACCCTTTCTGTGACTGTGCTTTGCCTTCCTGCCTGGTACTTCTGCATGCAAATGTCATTTATTTTTAATACAAAAAATGTCTGCTATGTTATGTCTATTTACATTGCCTCATTTTTTTCTATGATGAATCTTGACTATGTATTATTGAGTGTATTTGTGTCTTAGCGTTAATTGGCTGACAGTGATGTCAGAATGATGTCATTGGCCTACTGCCTTTGTATATACCTCTCTACGGGTCATGTAAGTCATTTGCCTGATGAAGACCCTGCTGGGTTGAAACGTTGCCTGCTTTTCTAGTCAATAAAGTATTGGGAGCTACAACCCAGTGTGCAGACATTTATCATTTTTCATTTTCAAAGTCTAAGAATAGGCAATAGTTTTAAGCATAAACATCATAAGGGTCATAGTTAATAACTATGTTACTGAAAAAAACTTAAACTAGAAGAAATAAGTGAGAGCCATACTCACACAATCCATTTCTTATCAACGTACCCCATTTTAGGGTTTATAACGGTCGGTTGATGCAAGTGTTCGAATAAAGATGTTACCGGTGTCGACACGTCCTGGTTTTTTCATTCAATATTGGCCATACCCTAGGGCAGTGTTTCCCAAACTTCTTTCTTTCCCGGCACACTGTTTACCATGAAAAAAATCTCATGGCACACCACTATGAAATTGTAGCGTTCAGCTCGCGCTACCTACCCCGCAGAGCGACCGAATGACGAGACAACCATTCGAGCTTTCCAACCAGGTTACAGGTTTTTATGCAATCATAAAATAAATGACTAAAAGACTCATTTT
The DNA here is from genome assembly GCA_029692085.1 of Gymnothorax javanicus. Classification (NCBI taxonomy): domain Eukaryota; kingdom Metazoa; phylum Chordata; class Actinopteri; order Anguilliformes; family Muraenidae; genus Gymnothorax; species Gymnothorax javanicus. The sequence goes on from CM056200.1 coordinate 48,190,535, forward strand.
CATTTTGACAAAACACACACTTAACATCAATATCGCAAATACGCAAATGCAAATGGGCAAATATTCAAAATTGAATTTGAATATTGTATAAATGTTTAAAAAAATGTTGCAAATAGTAAAGCAATACGAACGCTGCATGTTTGTGAAGGCTTGTGTTTTTTGTTTGAGAATGTTGTATACACCTGAACTTTGTACTTTTAAACTTGTATATTGTATGTTTTCAATGAAAAAAAAACTGTATTTTATTGCCAGAGCACAAAAACAATCCTGGCCCGAACAACCCCACCATGATTGGCCAAAACCCACCAGTTTGGCAGCCAATCACGGCCGCATGCTCCCCAACAAAACCAACCAATGGCTGGCAACAGCAACACAAAAAGTCAAACACCCCAGTCGCAACAATATTATGAATGAATGGATGCTATTTCTTTGGTAATACAAAAGACAATTATAATAATTTAATAGGTCATTAAAAATATTAACCCTCATGAAAATATTTATTTTTATTAATTGGCCATATTTGTGAACTACAATATTGGTGAACTACATATGATGCGGAAATATCGAGAAGGAATTGTAAATAGGCATTTTAATAAACTGAATTGAATTGATAATGACATTAATTGTTATTTTTATATCCTGTAAGTTCAGCCATTTTATATTATTAGGCTATCAGGAAAAAAACAGTAAGTGGGTTTTCTTGCGGCACACCTGGGAAGCTCTCAAGGCACACCAGTGTGCCACGGCACACAGTTTGGGAAACACTGCCCTAGGGCATATTTCAGCAAATTCCCTTAGTGTGTCATGGCCGGGAACTTTGTCAAATGTACTGTCATTTACAAACGTGGCCGTTGGAAATCTTCCATTTCAAAACTTTTTTTTTGACAAATATCTTCCTATCTCGGCAGTATGACATCAATTTCAACACATTCTTTTTTCATTCATTAGGAAAATATACTAGCTACAATGTGCATACATAAGCACATGATAATAATCATTGGTGACACTTTGTGGGGCCCCAGAATGGGTGGCCCCACCAAAAAACTAAAAAATGTTAAAAATATCATTTTTTGTCATAAAGAAAATTGATATCGCAGGTTTCTCTGGTGGATTCATGAACCCCATGGGGTGGTTTATCAATGCTGAAAATGATTTTGAATTCGGTGGTTTGGTCCAGAAAACACCTTTCATGGGATCCACCTTTGTTTGATGATCTGAAACATTTCAATGTGACAAATATGCAAAAAAAAAAAAAAATCAAGAAGATCTCAAAAGTGCTCCAGGAATTTGATCCTTGATAAGAATCTGCTCTATTTCAGGTCTCATAATTTTAGTTTACGGTAAAGTGGGTCAGTGTCTGTCTGAGCTATAAACAGCAATACTATCATCACTATCACAAGCAACTTTCTCTAAGGTAGACTTTGTGTAAGACTAAAATTAAACAAATCCTTACAGTGAAATCAAGAAGGGGGCAAATACTTTTTCACAGCACTGTACATCTCTCTGTCCTCCCTTCCTCCCTCCCTCTATCTCTTTTGTTGAGATTGCTGGAGGTGTTCTGAGGTAATGCTCTCTCTCTGATGATGACGTAGCGAACGCGAGTAGCAACTCGCCAGGTATTAATATCATGCTCGGAGTGGAAGTCCCCACACCCAGTCAGCAGCAGGGTGGAGGTGGAAGGTGGTGATGCTAAAGGCTTTCTGCTCAGTTTATCTGCAACACCATCACTTTGTAGCCCACCACATACCAAAAAAAAAGCATCCTGCAGTGACATAGGTGTCACACACTTTGAATTCTTGAAAAAGTCCCTTTGCACACAATTTTTTTTAACAGGTACAATTTTTATGCAAACACAAACATCATTTTTGCACATTAACTTCCCAAGAAATTTCCACTCAGATGTAAGATTTCAAAATTTCTCCAGGAATTTGGTCCTTGATAAGAATCTGCTCTATTTCAGGTTTCATAATTTTAGTTTATGGTAAAGTGGGTCAGTGTCTCTCAGAGCTATAAACAGCCTACATGTCAATACTTGCATCTCTATCACAAGCAACTTTCTCGAAGGTTGACATTGTGTAAGACTAAAATTAAACAAATCCTGAAGGTGAGCAAGTCTAATGCCTACTAAGCCAGTGAACTGTGCAAAGCCTTATGCGACCAAACAAAACCTCCCCTGACACTTAATAAGTGACTTTCCTTCAACCCAGCGATATTTGCGCTTTTAAGTTCCATGTATGTCAGTGTGTGTATTTGCTTTTTTTTTTTTTTTTTTTTTTGCCCTTCATTGTCTATGTCGCCAGCTCCCTGGGTCTACATTAGCCTCCTGAATGCACAGCACATTCCAGAAATACCTCCCCTTCTCAGACTCTCACTCCCCTTAACGCTCTCTTTTTTCGTCGTGATTCACGGCAGTTCAGCATTTGTTGACTGACGGGGCCGCGCTAAAAACCCGCAGAGAGAACGTCCCGTGCAGCGTCAAAAGGCTGCACTAGCGCGCGCTCCCTCAGCAGTCTCTTATATCCCGATGGGGAAAAGACGCTCCTTCTGGGCAAACGCTGGGCGGGAATTTTGACCGTTCATGCCGCTGGTTAGCTCGGGATTTGCGCCAGTAGCGCGTCCTATTGGACAAATTTGACGATCTGAGCTTCTGACACAATTTACAAAACGAACTGTCCGAACAAAGTTATAGAGCACATCGCTATGTATTACCAGCTGAATCAATGTGATTATCAGTAAGGAAGCTCATTCTATCGGGCAGGAGAGCCATCAGAAGAGCCCACCACCTGAATTCATGAATAATCAGTAGGGATATTCTAGTTCATTCTATCAGGCAGGATATAGCAATCAAAATAGACGATCAGTAAGGTAGTTATACCAGTCAGGCAGAAAATAGCTATCAGAGTAGATTATCACCTGAATCAATTTGATTATCACTAAGGTAGCTCATCCTGACAAGAAGGATATGCTAGCCATCAGAATAGAATATGTGGTGGTTAAAAATTCTTAAATATACTAAAATCAAAGTATAACCATAATCATAGTTCAAAAGAAAGGACTGAGGCAGGTTCATATGGCCCTCTGAATCACTGAAGAAGCTAACAGAACTGTGGAAAGACTTAAAACTCATAATCTGTTATGAGACTCAAGAGGCCTAAACATGTCTAGCAAGTTTCCCAGAATAACTTAGCAGCCAATGATAGGTCTCATTAAAAAATAAATGGTATATTCTGGACAAAACGAAGGGCTCTGTCAATTCATGTATAAAATAATGGAAAACCAGAGGGGTTTAACTAAGGGCCCAACCACACAAGAAAATTTTTTTTGAAAATGCATAAATATTTCATCGTTTCGGCCTTGCGTCCACACGGAGACGGCGAACACGCAGCCCAAAAACGGTATTTTTTGAAAACGGGTTCCAGAGTGAGAAAATCAGAAAATACCACCCCAGCATTTTCATGTGGAAAACCAAAATGGGTTTTTTTGAAAACGATGACGTGATCGCCTCCATCACAGACCCCACCCCCTCTAGTCTGTACACAGTGCAAGCTTTATACTCATGCTCGCTGCTTTCTTCTCCATTTTAGGTATATTTCCATAAAAACACCACACACAGGCCTGGAATATTTACCACAGCATTTTGGGTCATTTTAGGCATCTCCGTGTGGACACAGATATTTTTGGAAACGATGCCATGTGGACGGGAGATTTTTTAGAAACGACAAAAAAAAGACCGTTTTCTCCGTCTCCGTGTGGACGAGGCCTAAGCTTAGCTGAATCCTGAAGAAAACCCCCAATTTTCAGGAGGACAGGTGTAGTACATAAGCGACCCTATAAAAATAAATAAAATAAACAAATAAAAATTAAAAGGGAAACCTGACAATTGGTGTCTGGTCTGTGTCTGTGTCGTGTGATTGTTTTTTTTTTTTTGATCAATTATTTTTATTTTTGACATTATATTACCAAGAAATAACATAAGACATTACAACATATACAACCAAAAAAAAAAAAAAAAAACCCCAAAAGCATGTAACATAACATAACATAACATGAATGGCGAGAACAGGCCGTTCAGCCCAACTAGGCTCGCCAGTTTCTTTGTACCATCGTGAATATATCACTTCAGATACTCAATGACTCAATGGTATCTAGCTTTAAGTCAAGTCTGCTCTTGAAAACTCCCAAGGTCTCTGCCTCAACAATATGGTCAGGCAAGCTGTTCCACACTGAAATTACTCTTTGGGTGAAGAAATATTTCCGAATATCAGTGCTAAATTTACCTTTAGTCAGCTTCCATTTGTGACCCCGAGTTCTGCTAACAACACTTGGTTGAAGGAATCCTACATAATTCACTTTGTTAATCCTTTAACATATTTAAAGACCTCAATCAAATCACCCCTTAGTCTCCTTTTCCTAAGACTAAAGAGATTAAGGATCTTCAGCCTCTTCTCATAGCTTTCATCTTTAATACCCGGAATTAGCCCATTGGCTCTTCTCTGAACTTTCTCTAAAGCCTCTATGTCTTTCTTAAAGTATGGTCCCCAGAACTGTACACAATACTCTAGATGTGGTCTGACGAATGTGTTGTACAAAAGAAGCATCACCTCCTTGGATTTGAACTCAATACTTTTGGCAATGTATCCCAGCATCCGATTGGCTTTTTTTTAACAGCTACGGCACAATGGCTAGAGCCTGTGAGGGTTTGGTCAACAATCACTCCCAGATCTTTCTCTTGTGGAGCACATTCCAGTTTAAAACCTCCCATGAAGTAATCCCGTCTAATGTTTTTATTACCTACATGTACTACTTTACATTTCGCTACATTAAATTTCATTTGCCACATTTCTGCCCAATTCTGAATTCTATCCAAATCATCCTGAATCACTTTAGTGGACTCTAAACTATTTGCCAAGCCCCCAATTTAGTATCATCTGCAAATTTCACTAATCTGCTCTCAATATTCCTATCAAGGTCATTAATGTAGATGAGGAACAGCAGGGGTCCCAACACCGATCCCTGGGGGACGCCACTCCCCACCCTACCTAGCTCAGATGATATACCACTGACCACCACTCTTTGTGTTCTGTCCTGCAACCAGTTATGAATCCACTTCAGAATACCACCTGTAACTCCAATGGAGCTCATTTTAAAAATTAGTCTCTTATGCGGTACTGTGTCAAATGCTTTCTGAAAATCCAAATATATGATGTCATAAGCCCTGCTCTGGTCATAAGTCTTGGTGGCCTCTTCAAAAAATTCCAGAAGGTTTGTCAGGCATGACCTTCCTTTACGAAAACCATGTTGGCTATCCCTCAAGATATTGTTACGTTCAAGAAATAAGTCCAGCTCATCTTTTATGATAGATTCCAATATTTTGCACGCAATGCAAGTTAAACTGACTGGCCTGTAATTACCTGGCTCAGCACGGTCCCCTTTTTATATATTGGTATTATATTGCCCTGTTTCCAATCATTTGGTATTTCTCCAGTTTCTAAAGACCGTCTAAAGATGGCAGATAGTGGCTTAAAGATGATCTCACTAACTTCCCTGAGCACTCTAGGATATAAGCCATCAGGACCACCGCCTTATCTGCCTTTAGTTGATGCAACTTGTCTATCTGACGTTATCCCTAACCTCAATTTCCGCTAAATAATCTTGAGCATTGGACAAGCCCTCTGGCGAATAAAGACCGCTCTAAGGTAAAATTCTCAACAAAGTAACCGTTTAAGGTGTCCGCAATATCCTTATTATCATATAGCAGCGATCCATTTTTACTCTTTATGCACTTAACCTGCTCTTTGACTTTCCTTTTTCTGCTACAGTACTGAAAGAAGCGCTTAGGGTTAGTTTTTGCCCCCTCTGCAATTTGTCTTTCATACAGTCTTCTAGCATTCCTCAGCTCTTTTTTGACCACAGCCCGCATTTTACAGAATTCGGCCTTAGTAATCTCATTGTTATCCTCTATGTACATCTTATAAAGATTCCTCTTTTCCCTCAAACTCCTACGAATAGCTGCTGTCATCCACTGAGGATTCTGCTTTTTCAGCTTACTTTTGGACACCTTTGGAATGAATTTACATTGTGAATCAAGTAAAACCCCTTAAATCTTTCCCACATCTCATTTACAGACTCACAGTCCAGGAGTGTCTCCCATTTTGTTTCACTTAGATATGACCGCATCCTGTCAAAGTTTGCTCGCCTAAAATTAAAAATTTTTGTTTTTTGGAGACACCTTTTTAACTTCCCATGAAACCTCAAAATTAATAGTAGAGTGATCACTTGTCCCAAGTGGCTCCAGTACCTCAACATTGCTAATTCTATCTGGCTCATTACAGAGCAGCAAATCTAAAATTGCCTTCTCTCTTGTAGGTTTATTAACATACTGCACCAAAAAATTATCATTTATGATATCTAGAAATTCTTCCTCCCCCCTACCCTGTCCTTTCACAATTTCCCAATCAACACCAGGATAATTTAAGTCTCCCATAATAATAGTCCCTCCTCCTCTACAAGCTTGCGTAATCCTCTTAAGGAGCATTTCATTGACTGTACTGTCCAAAGCTGGTGGTCGATAGCATACACCTATGTTTAAACCAGTCTCGTGTTTGCCAGTGAGCCTGACCCAGATATCTTCACAAGGCACAGAATATTCAATTTCAGGAATTTCCTGCACATTTATGTTTTTTTTTCACATAGAGTGCTACACCCCTCCTCGCCTATTACATCTATCCTTCCTAAAGAGCTTATAACCTTCTACATTATATTCATCTCCATCCTCTTCCCTAAGCCATGTCTCTGTAATCCCAACTATGTCATAGCCTTCACTAATCATAACGGCCTCAAGTTCTTGAAATTTATTTTTAATGCTTCTTGCATTTAGATAAAAACATTTCAGGTTATCATGAACAGCTCTTCCCTTCGATTTCCCATCGCCTGCTGCTCAAAGCCCCTCACCATGCTTTTTTTTTTTTAAAAATATATCATCAATAGTGCATGTAACGCTGTCAGCTTCCATCTGGGCAGTCTGCATTTCCCTCTGTGTAACACTCTCTAACCTCCCTGCCCCCCAAGTCCCTAGTTTAAATAACTCTCTGCTACCCTCAACATACGCTGACCCAGTGCAAAGGTACCCCCAAGGTGTAGCCCATCCGCTTGAACAGGTCACCCCTGTCCCAGAAGTAGTTCCAGTGCCCCATAAACCTATACCCCTCTTTCCTACACCAGGTTCGTAGCCACGTGTTAAACCTCCAGATAAAATTCTGCTTCCCTCTGCTTGCATGTGGTACCGGTAGAATCCCGAGAACACTACCGTGGAGGATCTGCTCCTAAAGCTAATTCAACAAATTTACTTTGCAGAACTTCAAACCTACCTTACCTATGTCATTAGTCCCAACATGGACCATGACAACTGGATCCCCCCCGCTCTGGCCAGGAGCTTGTCCGCCGCGCCAGGAGGTCTCCTACCTGGGCACCAGGCAGGCAACACACCGCATGAGACTCCTTGTCGTCGCTGAACAGACTAAACTGTCTATTCCTCTAAGTATTGAGTCCCCCACTATCAATAACTCTCTTTTCTGAGGGGTAGAGGCCAACAGGGTGCCCTGCTGCTCATCAGTCCCTCACTCTCAGGGTCAGGGGCCAATTCGGAGTTCCTGCAAGGGCCGGAATCGGGTTGGACACCTCAACCACTGAAGGAGCTGTCGCTGCACGGTGTGCACGCCCTTTCCTGCGCTGACGTCCTACCGTCACCCAACTTTCTCTCCTGCCTGCTCTGGGGTCCCCACACCACCCTGCTTTGGCGTACAGACCATTTCTCTAAACGACATACTACTTAGTTCCTCTAGGAACTCTACTGATTATGAACTATGTCGTAAACTGGCCCTGAAGAACAAGGATCTTGCTCTCCAGATGCTCAATTAGCTGGCACCGGTGACAGACAAACCCACCCTGAAATCTCTTTCCAAAAGTGCGATCATCCTGCAACCGTCACATAGTTTTGGCCACATTTTGAACCCCTACCTAATGACCTCGCTCACCCTAGATAACAAAGAAAATTACTAATGCCGAGACAGAAGCTCAGGAACCACAATTTATTAATTAATTAACCTGAGAAGCCCTAAGCAGCAGTCACAATAGAAACCGTGGGGAAACTATGTGAATGGATAATAAGCCTCTTTTAACAGGGGCTTAGTTTTAGTGAACAGAAATGAAATACCAAATTGAGAAACTCTATCGATAATAAGCACTCCTAATAAGCCAACTTGAATTTATCTAGACCGCTACTATTAATATACTAACCCAAAAGTCTCACAGGGCTTAGCTGAGAACCCAGATAAAAGACTGGCTATACTACGCCCAGGAGAAACTGGAGGAGGGAGGAGGCGGAGCACTCCGGTAAAAATTTTCGTTTAAATTCAAGGGTAACCGAACGACACTAAAGTGACTGCTGTCCTATTGACTAAATACTAAATCTCAGATCCCCAGCCAAAAAGCAAACAGTAACTATCTAGCTAGCCAGCCACAAATACTACCAAGAGTAACCGAGATAAGAGTTAAGCCTCGGTTCCCAATTAAAACGGACCGAATAAACAAGTCGCTTACTTCGTGAGCGAACTAAACACGGTATCTCCCCAACAAGCTGTCGCTGAGCACTCAAACAAGCAGTTAAACTTTAATCAGCTGATCAAGGCACCGCAACCGGAGGAAAATACAAAGATAACGTAATTTGCAATGTGTTTAATCAGAAGAGCCCTTCGATGATAATAAAATGAAAAGACAAAACCCCGGTTCGCGTTAATATTCAAGCTTGGAAATGCTTATGCGTAATGCGGTCAGGATAGAGAACGAAGGGACTAAAAACCCCGTGAACGTCAATATTTATTGGCTAGAAGACTGCCATATGAAAGGCAAGCGACCAAGTATGAAACCAAGCCAGATAGTTAGATATCCCGGTAATTTGATATATTCCTGGCGTTGAGAGCTTACAATAGTTAGATTAGCTAAATCAGCTACAGAAAAAAAGCAGGCGACAGTGTACCTCAGTCCTTGAAAACAACTCTGACTTACTTTGTATATCACACAATTCACTAAGTTAGACAATTACTTTGCGTTTAGTTTATTCTTTAAATTTAGCGTTTAAATTTATTTTACTTTACCTTACTTTTGCTCCCGGAGACTGAAACCCCTCAAAAAAAAACCCCCAAAAAACCCCCGTCGCCTTTGTTTGACCAGATTAGCGATTTGGCTGTTTGCTCACCGAAGTTGTTAAAGGGGGAAAAGGGGGGAAAAAAGATGATGGAGGAAGATTCTCCCTGCCCCCACGCGCGACAAAGGTTATACCTCGAATGCTAATCTCTAATACTGTTTGAGCCTGAACACACAAATTAGTTTCAGATAACTCCGTTTAAACAAGAGTAAAACTTCAGATTCGATCCCGCACGTCTTCCTCTGTCTCAACTCAAGCAGAATGAACACCAACGAAGAGCGCTACAGCACAGCCAAGAGGTCAGCAACAGCAACAGCCGCAGCAACAGGAGAAGACAACTGCTCACAGATAATTCATCCCCCCCCTCACCAACCTCATGGGTCTCCCTACAGTAATATGTGCAGTATAAAAAAGCTCAAATTAAAAATGGTCAAGTAACAAATTACAGCATTTCTTTGATTTTATCAGCAATCTCTTGCCATACATAAATAGTGCTAGTGTGAGCACCATGCATCCTTGCTACTGAAAGCTCCATGTTAATGATATCACTAAATGTATTAATCCAGTGTGCTTTGGTAACAATATGTGGAGGTTTCCCAAAAGTATCTTTTTGGCAGCAGTAATACCCATTAAAAGAATGCGTCTATTGATACAGGTTAGTTCCAATGAGGCAGTGTCATTCAAAAGTAACACAGTGGGAGAACACGGCACAGTTAAACCCAAAATAGCTGACAGAGTAGTACAAACCACACCCCAAAAAATTTTCACATCTTTACATTCCCAAAACATATGCATATAAGAAACTAAGAGACCATCTGTACTCAAAGTACAGATTGGGGATGATACTCTTTTCATAAGATAAGCCTTTCTCGGAGTGAGGTAAGTCCTATAGATAAAATTATAATGAATCTGTTGATGATTTGGGTTTTTAGAGGCCATTATAATTGAGGACCATATCCTCTCCCAGTCAAGTAAAACATCTTCAGTATAGTTTTTCAGGTCTTCAGACCATACTTGTATAATAGGAAGAGCTTTATAAGAGGCATTCCGAAATAGTGAATATAATTGAGTGACGCAACCTCTTTTTTGACCTCTATTGACCAAAATAGAATGCAAGGGGTGAGTAGTTAATGGAGTGTTCCATGGCACTCCGTACGCTTTCATAGATGACCGCAGTTGAAGATTTAAAAAATAAGAGGAGCCTGGTAAATTATGACAGTCTTAAATCATTAAAATTGCGAAGCCCAGGCTCATCATGAATATCTGCTAATGTGTGAATCCCTTTAGTACTCCAGGCCGAACACGAAAATGGAACCCCCCCAGAAAGCAGAGAGAAATTGTTAAAAATTGGGCTTTTAAGATGCCATTTACATGTTATATTAGATCCTTTTTCTGCAAGCCGCCATACTGACAAAAGAAAACTCATTATGGGACCGAGCCGCAACTTTGCTCGTTTCAAAGGAACAGCTGAATAAATAAGGTCTTCGAGTCTGTGTGGGAATGCTAAATTAGCCTCAATAGATTGCCAACAAGTAACTACATCAGAATTAAACCAAACTGATAATTGTCTTAAGACAAATGACCAGAAATAATGCTTGAAATTAGGAACTGAAAGGCCACCTTCTGATTTATGACGCTTAAGAGTAGTCAGTTTAATGCGTGGTCGTTTCTTACCCCAGATAAATTTGGATACCAAAGAATGAATTCTGTCCCAATAATCAGTTGGGGGCGACAAAGGTATCATAGAAGTGAAAAAATTTACCCGTGGCAATATATCCATCTTAATTACCGATACACGAGTTTGTAGTGATTTTGGGAGGTATGACCATCTATCGAGATCTAATTCAATTTTTTTGAAGATCCCTTGAAAGTTTTTATTTGCAATACTAGTTAATGAAGGAAAATTATCTATCCCCAAGTACTTAAATTGATTTACAATAGCAATATGCTGGGGTAATTTGCTGGGATCCAATTTCGAGTTTAATGGGAAAAGTACTGATTTTGTCCAATTAATTTTATACCCAGACAGGGAACTGAAATCATCAAAGGTATCCAAAATATAATGTGTCGTGTGATTGTTGAAGAATGAATGCTACGTGGTTTGCGCAGACCAGCCAGGGTTTTTGTTTTTCACCTTGAGTTACTTACAAGAAACCCATCAATAATTAATATCAATCAACAATAATTGCATCAGACTCTGGAGAATGTGTCCAGTCCTTGAGAATAGATTTACAAGTGTGAGAGGAACACTTAGTCCACTGGCCTAGACTGATAAAATATTTCTTCCACAAATACTACCTGAATTAATGCGATTATCAGTACTGTCGCCCATTCTGTCAAACAGAGCATACCGATCAGAATACACAGGCACCTATATAGCCCTAACCATAACCCTTTTCATCCCATATCCTAATCCTAACCCTAACTTTCAAAACTGGGAGTTTCAACTATCAGTATCTCCGAAAGTAAAAGATAAGTTAATAGTTTTTGTGATTGTTTCGTTGCATTGAGCTAGCTAACTGAGGTGATCTCGTAGGGCCAACTCAATCAGCACTTCAGACAGCTTGGGATTATAAGCGTGTCCTCTGGAATATGTATGCAACAGTCAGATTGTGAAACCAGTCATTTCATGAAATGACTAAAAAGGCAGTCATCTCAATTTCTAGTGCTACACTTCAGTCATTTCACGAAAAGACTGGTTTCACAATCTGACTGTAAAATATATGTTTTCATCCCCAAAGTCACACTGTGCACAAGCTCATCATGTTGGTTGGTCATAATGAATTTCAGTTTGTCAGGACACCAGCTATTCCTTGCTTTGCTCAGCACTGATGACAGCGTTTAGGGCTGGAGATGGGACGTTAGGTGCTGAGTTAATGCCGTCGGTCTCATAAGGCAGTAATCAAAGTGCACAGCTGGTCTCTACCAGGACACTTTTTTCCACGGCTTGCTTTATGAAGGTTAATTTGTTCATTTATACGGCTCAGCATCAAAAACAGTAAATAACTGTAGTTAGCCTTGCCCTTACTTTGCTTTCCTTCTAATAGAGTAGCATTTTATCACTTTGATGCAGGTGTTAATATTGCTGCGTCATCACGCTATCCTGATAAGCTTTCATTTTAAGATAAATGAAAAATCCAAAGAAGAAGAAGCATTACACAAGGGTGTGGTTCCCATGCACTCGCATGAATGTATGCAGGTGCACACACACACACACACATACACACACACACACACACACGTACACTTGTATGCATACAAATGCACAAATAAGCACGCACGTGCGATGAAATACACACACATAGCCTTGAGTCAGATGGTGAATATGCAAGCATTCACACAGCCCATACGGATGTATATCATTTGGAAACTAGAGGTCATAAAGCAGCTAACACTTTTTTTTTAGAATCGCTCAGAATTACCGCATTTCTCCAGAATTAACTGTAACTGCATTTCCTGGAAGTCTGTATGGGGAAGCTGGAAACACCAGAGTGGCAGACCGGAGGGCTGGTGGTATAAGGCAGTGTTTCCCAACTCTCCTGTAATCTGGATAAACCTAGTACATATGTCACTCTTGGTAGGGACTGAGTTTGACCCTCATTTGCAATAATTAGGAGTGGTGAAAATCTTAAAACACTAACTATTAGTATTATTTGAACTTTCAAAATCGCGTTTCGTTTATTTTTTTTCAGTTAGGAAAAGTCCAGGATCCAAAAGTGTTTGTACATTTGCGAGACCTTTGCCACTGATACTCACTAGGTTTTTCCAGATCACAGGAGAACTGCCCAGCATGTATTTTATGTATCCCTGATCAAACACAGCCTGTTCTGCTCATCAAGAGCTCCTCCAAAGAGCTGATCAGCTGAATCAGGTGTGTTAAATCAGGGATACATCTAACATGTAGGGCAGCGGTAGTACAGAAGCAGGGTTGAGAACCTCTGGCATAACATGTGAAAACAGCTTCGCTATCCTCAAAATTACTGTTTCAAGTTCATTTTGATTCTGTTTTCCATAGTTCATTTTTGGACGAGTCTTATGTGCTAAAACTTTTGACCAGTGGTGTATTTTGGTGCAAGATCATAATCTAGTTTAGGACCGTGTAATCTCAGTGTGGAATAGCTTGCCTGACCATATTGTTGAAGCAGAAACCTTGGGAGTTTTCCAGAGCAGGCTTGATTTAACGCTAGATACCATTTAGTCATCGAGTATCTGAAGCCTTCGATTGACTATAGTAACAGGAAACTGGCGAGCCTAGTACGGCTGAACGGCCTGTTCTCACCACTCATGTTACGTTATGTTATGTTATGTTATGTTGAGTTATGTAAGGTATCGTGAATGCCTCAATGTGGACCTCCCCGACGTTCTGAGAGGAAATAAGAACGGATGCATTTAATTTTTCTGCTATAATTTCAGAGGAGAGGATGAGAAAGAACGGATGACCGCAGTGGTGTTCCGAAGGGAAATTCCCACCGAGTGAAGAGAGGGGGGATGAAAGAACGACTGCACGGTGTCCGTGATTCCTGAGACACCTGCGGATTTAATGGCCCGCATCAAACCTGCTTGGGAGAGTTAAAACCATTAAAACTATCAACTGTTAATCACCGCCCCGTAAATCTGACGGGAATAATGCTGTATCTCTCTGCGCCAAACAAGAATAAGAAAAAAGAAACACTGCTTTCATCAAAAAAAGATACTTTATCTGCAGCTCTTTATGATAAGTTGGAAAAATATTTGAATGAAACGCAGAAAATCGGAGTGAGCGTCTGATTGAAAAAAGGCCAGTGGGGCTCTTTTTCAGGCTTTAGTTTTATCGCTCTGATAAGGCCAAAAACCTTCTTGACAATCTTAGGCTCTGTGTTAAATGTCCTGGATTTTTAACAAAGAAACCAAAGAAGATGAGCGCTTTGCAACTTAGATCGACAGTAGCATCAAATGACAAGAAAAGGCTAAAATTCTTCGGAAAATTCATGTGTTAATCTTGTCTTAACATCAAACTTTTTTTGTCATTATTCAAACTTTGCTGGTAAGCAAACACTGGATATAAGCGTAATACCAGAGTATTATCAGACATTAAGTGAATAGGCTTGAGCAGCTGGGGGGTTATAGAATTTATAAAAGACACCATTGTTCACCAGTCAAAGCAATGGAAGGTTCTAGATCAAGTGTTGATATAATATAGCGTGAAAGCCCAGAACAGAACACAGGCCTTCCACGATTGAGGTTCATGGTCGGTGTAATTTTTAAACTAATACTCAATACAGGCATCATTTATGAAATGATTTGATGGTTCTTAGAAGTTAAAGCAGAAATCCGCAACCAAAGCTTTTACTTATAAAACTCAACTGTGATACGTACCCGGAGGTCACATGGAGCCGCGGTGGATAACAAGAATATCATGGGTTCGAATCTGACTGGTTCTCCTCGTGTATTTGTTGGTTTCCTGCTGCTACTTTGGTTTCCACCCACAATCCCAAAGAAATGCATGACAGGCTAACTGAAGACTCTGAATTTCCCATAGGTACGCTTGTGTGAGTGAATGGCATACTGTATGTTCTGTGTGATGGATTGAAAAAATATCTAGGATATATTCCTGCCAATCATCTATTGGATGCTGGGATTAGCTCCACCCCACAACCCTGACCAGGGGTAAGCAATCAATGAGAATGAACGGATCGATGTGTATTTGACAGTATATTAATGTAAGGTTCACACTACATGTAAGAGAATGTACATGCAGTAACTACTGCTTATGTGAAGGTACTACACATATAAGGGATTCACATGAACCCTGCGAGTGGGAAGTGTGCACAGTTTAAGAATAAAATCTAATTGATAATAAACTTTAATAACCAAGAGTATAAAAATATCAGAGCACAATCAAGTGATAAAATTGCAATGGCTGTGATGGGGCAGATTCACACTTTGGTGCACTCTAACTATGAAGTCCATTCATACTGAAGTTTGTTTGAGATTTGTAAACGACAGCTAGCAGGTGAGGCTATATATGACTAACGAGGTGCTTATGAGTTGCTGTTGTATTTCAAGGTTAATACTTTGGAAAGAAAATACTGGATTGGAGGCATAGACATTTTTTATATGGAAAGTTTGTGTATTTGGGCTGGGTGGAGGTTCATCACATAGTGGCAGATCAGTGGCAAATCAACCAGCTGGAATGGAAAAATCAACATAAACTAAATGATGTGAGTCATATTTCATGTTCATAACTGTCCGAATGATATTTTTGCTCATGGGGGTGTTGGGAGGAGTGGGAAGTGTTTTCGATTGCGTTTGTTTAAATTGAGATTAGATAGAAAGGGAGTGGGTTTGTCGCTGATTCTTAATACCACTAACCTGCCACGAGTACAGCTCAGCAGCGGATGGATGTTTATTAGAGGGAAGCAGGCGAGTGAGTGATAAAACAGGCCAGTATCTGATTAGCTGGAGGCTGCCGTGACGCCATTCCTCCCACTATGGGGTCTCTTACTGTGTACCGTCGGGGCGTATTGCGGCCACAGCGAAGGTTCGACAGAGGAGATGGCTTTAATTAAGCCTTATAAAGTCAAGATAACTGCATCCGCTGCAGGAGCATGGCAGATCTCCACCAGCACTTCCTGTTTTCAGCACTGCAGCAAGTGTTCTTCAGTGACTCCACCGTTTCCGTATTCAAAGTGAAACAAGCACACACACACACAAAGACCAACACACATGCATACACTCGCAGGCACACGTACACACACGTGCGTTTGCACACACGTGTTTACACGCAAACACAATGTACAGACAAACGCAAACACACAGACACACACACACTCCCAAACACTGGGGATGAACATTTGTTACCATTGTGTAAATTCCAGCCATAACTTTTACCAGTGACTCTTTGAAAAGAGAATTTCACGAGCTCAGAATTGAAATCCATCTTAATCAACCCATGGTTTTCCACTCCCTCCATATTACCTGAACAAACAGGGCTTATCACTCTTACCCAGAAAGGGCTGGTGTGGATGCAGGCTTTCATTTCAACCAAACAACTAATGATCCCCTTGAGTGCTTGCCAAAGACTTGGTCAGTATTATCAGGTGTGTGTGTGTGTGTGTGTGTGTGTGTGTGTGTCAGTTGGAATGAAGGCCTGCACCCACACCAGCCCTCTCTGGATCAGAGTGAGAATCTTGGCTCTTGCAGTATTCCCACCTCTCTCTGCCTGTGATTCTCCCAGCTCTCTCTCCCGTCACCACAACACTCCCACATACAGTATTCACAGGTCAGCATCCGCCCTGGTCATGGGCTGCATTGTATGGCCGCCCCACACAGACATCTGCTCCCCGCTCCTCCATTGTACAGCACATATTTAGCCCCATGTCTTCATTTCCTCCTGCATCGACTGAGGAACACAAACAATGCAGTTTTTGTTATTCACCCCCTCAGCCCACTGGCTGTGACACAGACCCCCCCCCCTACACACACACACACACACACACACACTTCACAAGCGAGGGATGTCGGAGAGATTTCCAGTGATTCAGGGGATACTGACGACATGAGGAAACCTTTTCCTCCTGGCCTCTCGACATTCTCGGCCCTGACGCGAACGAAACTTGTGATTCAGCGTTCATGTCCCCTTCCCCATTTTCCAAACAGTGGACTCTGAGGGGCTTCCCATTCCCCATCCCCTGTTTGGCTATCACCATAGCAACAACTCCCAACAGCACCCCATTCAGGCATTCCCGTGCCATTCCCCCATTCCCACAGAGTCCATGTTGTAACTTTGTGGTACCTCCCTTACTCACTAGTATCTCTTTCGTCTCATCCATCCAATATGGTGCACTACTTCAGTGGAGTAGAGGTAGAGCCTGTAGACCAGGACTCAATATCCATCCATCCATCCATCCATCCATCCATCCATCCATTTTATATACCCGCTTATTCCTCACTTGGGTTCCGGGGGAGCTGGAGCCTATCCCAGCTGACTCTGGGCGAAAAGCAGGAACCCACCCTGGACAGCTCGCCAATCCATCGCAGGGCGCACACACCATTCACGCACCATTCGCTCTCACACTCATTCCTATGGGCAATTTAGTGCCTGAAATTAGCCTGATATGCATGTCTTTGGACTGTGGGAGGAAACCAGAGTACCCGCAGGAAACCCAAGTGAACACGGGGAGAACAACAACTCAATATCAATATCAATATCATTTAATACTTTTATTACTATGAAACACAGATTCGACCCATAGTGGGCCTTCCTCTGGTCAAGAAGTGTAGTGCCCTCGTGCACCGATCCATCCATCCATTACCCACAGTGTTTATTCCTGTGAGTGTCATGGAAAGGGGCCTGATCCCCATTCAAGCATACATTGGATGAGAGACAGGTACACATTCTGAACAGTTCTGCAATCAATCACAGAGGTACCCTGGTCCCCGTCCATATATAGACAACTGAGCCCTGTTGGTAACGTTGTATAGGTGTCTGATGGTATCCCAGGTATGCGACAGTGTAACCAACGGAGACAGACTGTTAAATGTTGAAGAACACAGGCTGTTCTCATTCATTATATTTATTGCTAAGAAAAGTAATGCGATATAACTTGTATATAACACTCTTAATCTTGAGGTAGGAGCGTGACAATTGCCCTTCCCTTTCCCTGAGCCTTTAACCTTAACCTAATCTAATTACAATTAGCTTTCCCTCGCCCTGGACCCGAACGTTAACCTAACCTAAGCGAAGCCACATGTTTTCCAAACCATTTGTTTTTAAAAAATAATGTGGGAGTTAGTTATATTACGGTTATTGTGGACACACTTGATGCGCACCACCGCAGTTTACGGTAATCACGCGTTGCTGAAAATATAGGATTAAGCATGAGTTCAGCAAAGATAAGATATTGTGCAAACCGTTGCATGAGAATGCATCGAAGAATATTGTTAAGTATTGCCACTTTACAAGGAAAACACAGACTTCCAAAAAAAATCAAACATCATCTTACATGTCCAGTATCCTGAAAATGGCTTCCTTTTTCCTTTCTCATTTTTCTGTGTCCGGTGAAGCATGTGGACAAGTAATTACATTTTGGGTGTGATTGAGAGCCGAGCATCGCTGATAAAATCTCCCGGCCAATACCAGGGGGAAGGTGTGGGGTGTGGGGGGGCTTCCGGTGGGAACCGACGGTAACTGTAGCTGCGTTGGCCTGGCATTGAGGGTGGAGATAGATGTACTTCAGAACACTTTTTTCTACTAAGGATCTTGCCAGTTTCTAGGCAGTCTGTAAACAATATTTATTTTAGGCAGCTGTTTAATTGTAGATTTAAAATTAAAGTGTTTCATCTGTTGAATCAGTGCAAAGATGAACACTGGGCCACTGGCCCACTTTTCGCGGTAATAAACAGGCCGTAAGGCCTACAAAGAATCTGTCGGAGTCCATTAATTAAACAGCTTGATTTTGAACTCTATGGCTTTACAGTGACCGCACTTATCGCCTGCTCTTTCTTTCACTGCCACCTGGAAGGAAAAAGTGATTAAGCGAGCAGTGGGCAGGCAGGTGCGGAGGTGCATGTAGTGGCCTGCTCGGAAGAACATTCTTAGTCATCTGAATGAAGACCCCGGCAGACCATTTGTGGACATGCTAGCTCTATCGGACTCTGCCACCACAGTCTCCACTCAAAAGGAAGAGAGTGAGAGGCACAGACTAATAGCAAAGGGAAAGGAAACAAAATAAATAAAAAATAGAGGTGGGGGTATATACTGGGGGCGGGGTTTAGACTCAACCAGACTTGACCTCTCCTCAACTCAGCTGTCTGCGTGCCTCAGCTTTTGTCCAGTCTTAATTGGCAGAAATTCATGGCCGCTCATTGGCTGGCCCCGCCAGACCAGTGGCGCGTCTGAGATGGTCAACGGAGAAAATTAATTTAACAGGGTCCAGGACCGGATCTCGTCATCGGCAACATCGCCCAAACAATAATTAGAGGTCCAGACAGACAATCAAGGCAACATCGTGATACAGTGAACAGGCCCTGCACAAAATAGCAGTACAGGGTAGCATAGCACAATAAAACAGGTGAGAAAACAACACTTCCTAACACAGAGATACACACACTCAAACGCATGGAATAACACAGTGCTGAGCGCATGGCGCCGACAAGAACCTGCTGATCAAATTTTATTTAAAATGGGACAATTCTGATTTTATGTCGTTCACAATTAGGCTAAAATAATTTAGTCAGACCAATGTCAAGAGTCACACAAGTGTGTCAAGTCCAGGCAAACGGGAATTTTCCAGCTTTAAAACCAAAAGGCTGCAAGTTGAATAAGATGCTTATCTGCATTCACGATATGCTGCACATCTAGGCCTACACTTCAGGGAGCGAAACACGAACCAATATAGTCAGAACTGGCGTTTTTACAGTACTATTCACACTCCCTGCGCATTCCCTCAAATAGACTTTTGCCCACAGACACATTTTCAGCCGTTTAGAGGTAGTCTAGATTCCATTCATTTTTTCCTAATTCAATTTCCACTGTCAACGTCTCACTGTCAGCATGGCAGGTTTGCACGAAATTTCTTCTGAAACAATTAAGCAGGGATCATTAATCTTGCACTTCTGTATTCCACTGGCCGATTTTGTTATTTGCCAAATTCCAGAACAGCGCATCTCGGTGATTTAATCGATCCCTTCACATCTGCAAGCTGCTGGAGCAAAATGACTGCCATGCATCACTAATTCTGACAGTTGCCTATTATGCTACAAGTCATAACGGGAGTTTCCGTGTGGCGCTGAACTTGCGTCGAGGTTCCAGTGAACGGCAAACAAAGCCAAACTTTAATCTCGTTATTTTTTCCCATTGGTTGCATTTTTTGATCACGGCAAATAGTTCTCCACCGCACGGAGGCCGCCCCGTTGCCTGAAATCCGCCGCCAGAGAGAATCCTAATATGGATAATGCCGTCCTGCCTTCAAGGGGCGGGGTGAAACACCGAAAAGCCCACTAACTCAGCAAGCTGACTGGGAGCCGTTTCTATATGGAAACCTGTGTGCGCCTCGACATAGTCTCACAGGAGCGAGAAACTGGGAGTCGATCCACTGACCTGCTCACCAAAGAGCTGCATTGTCGACCACATTGATCCGTTAGATCAACTTGCGAAATAGTGTAATAAGCTTGAATGCGCTGAGTATAATATAAATGTAAAAAAAAACAGACAGCGAAAAGGAAAGAAGTGATTGGCGGTTAATTGATATCAACTGAACGCAAAGTCTGGAATTTAACGCTTGACTTTAATTTTCGGTGGACTTGTGTCAGTCTGTCATCTTTACAGTGAATTCTGCAATCCGGACGAAGTTGAGCCTCTTGTCTGCTATTTGTCGACGCCGATAAGACAAAGAATGACATGCATGTTTCGTATTTTGTTTTTTCTTTCAATGAAATTTGGCTGTTATGAAGACCGCGCTGTTGAATTTTAAGACATGCAGTCGGCTATTGAGAACATTCTGAGGAAAGATAACATTCTCGCGAAGCGGAACATTTGGCACCTTTTTCTACGGTGCAACTTTTTCATTAGTTGAACGGAAACTTACTTCATAAGGCGAGCTTTGCTGTCCATTGTGGATTTTTGTTCCTCTATTTTAAGCCTCTGTTAGGCGGGTAGCCCACTTGGCCATTTATTTACGGGGGCTCAAAGGAAAAAAGGAGGTCAACAGGTTTCCCAAGCAAACCGACTTTTTTTAATACGGACGTGGATTGCTGGAAATTTTTCGCTCCACCACTTCTTTAGTCTTTGGAGATAAAATACTATTTTCTGATAAGAAAACGACAGGTCACTTAGCTACTAAATTAAGCAGGTTATTTGGATGTTTGCCGGGGACTGACGCGCGCGTGGCTTTGCGTGAGCGCTCCACAGAGCGCCGCTGTCCTCGTGCTGAAGTGCTGAGAAGCGCCTGCCTCGCGCCTCCATAAATGCTCAGTCCATCGCGGAATCTCGAGGCTGGGCGGCAAGATGAGCTCGTGGGTTCTGTTGCTCGCGGCACTTGCGGCATTTGTGCGGTTTGCATGCACCGAGGTAAGTTTATTCCTGTGCTTGTTTTAAGGGCATTTCTGCAATGTTCCAATTGACTTAAGGTTGTTTCTGTGGAATTCGATTGGGCTCGTGCAATTTAAAAAATGATCACTCTAAAGTTTTTTCCTGTCAGACTTTGCGCTGGATTTTACTCGACATTTCTCGGCTGCAAGCTGAGACTGGACGTCGTCTCATGTAATGTTACAATGTTTATGATCAGTAGCTAAGATTGTAGAGGAAGACATAGTGTACCAGTCGGCTGCTGACTTTTTGAGTTGATTGCATTCACAAGAGAAAGGTGAATCACCTGTCGTTAGTGTGTCAGCACGGTGTTTTGTCTGAGAACATTGCTTGGCGTGCTGGCTGACTGCCATGCAATTCCCTCTCACTCTCTCTTTCCACGCTCGTTGATTACTATAGTCGAGGGCCGTAATGATGCATAATGGGGAGGAAAATAATGGTGGTGTCTCCGAACTAAAAAGCTCTTCTGTGGAAAGCTACGCAGCATTTAGCTTTACCGTAATGACTTGAGCCTGGTCTTATCATTCACCCTAACAGTTTTATGCCCATTAACCTGACAGGTTTGGCTGAAAGAGGTTCTTTATCAAGGTTGCGTGTTACACCTGCAGTGACTTTATTTAATTCTTACAATCATGCAGTAAAATTTTCCACTTGGGGGCTGGGCAGTGGGCACATATGGGACATGGCAGACAGGAAGTTCGTGCAAATCTATATTTTAAAGAAACATCATTTTTGATGCGACCTCCCCATTGGATGACTGATGCTCATCTCTCCCAACCACTATGTAAGGCTCACCCACAGAAACACACCTTGGTAATTAGTCTCACCATTATCTATGGTCACAAGCAATATGCTATGCACTTAACCTGTTCTTAGTGTATACAACTTGTAAACCTGCTAAAAGTTTTTTATTGTTTCATTTTCGCAGTTGACTATCTCACTGTCACATCCATACACTTAAAAAAGTAATACAAAGCTGTTGTTTGTTCAGTGTTTTTTTTTTCTCACTTATATAGTTGAAAATTATTTGTTAATTTGAACATAACTTTCTAATTTATGTTTGTTGTTGAACCTAAAAAACACAGGTTTAACTGAATAAATTATTTACATGAAGTCAACGTCAAACTATTTAGTGCTACCCATTACTTCAATTTTTTAAGTTGATCCATCGTTTTATTTTTTCAGTGTCGTAAAAATTGGCATCATTACTCTTGAACAAGAGTAAATAGAGGGGTTTTGTTTGCTGGTATCCTCCAATTTATGAGTGTGACCTTATCCTCAATGGCATTAAACAGCCTGTCACTTAATGTCCTTCGTTTCAGATGGCGATATTAGAACGTAACCTCAAAGAGCAGTAGTTACAGTGACGGAGTAAAGTGTTTGTAGGAACGACATGATGTCAGCCTCCATCTTAGATTTAGACTAACAAACAAGTGGTGCCCCTGAACCACGGAGTAAATGCAGTATTTCCCACGGCCTACCAGCCCTGCTCTGTGACCGTTAACACGCTGCACTTCAACAACTGAAAAGGCTTTTTTGGAGCCCTGGTCTTCACTTCACTGCCACTGAATGCCCGGACACATGGAGTGTGGGTGTATTCCCGGGGTTAAATCACCCAACAGGAACTCAGTTGAATCCTGCCTCTAAAGGATGGCTTCGTTAATGACCTCACTTTGAACTTGATGGCAATGATTGTGAAAAGTTGGGCGTTCTTATAGAACTGTGTCACCTCGCGTCTCCTCTGAAAAGATTCAGTCTGGGAGTGATTCATGTGTTCTAGTCACAGGGTATACGAGATGTAAATAGAATCCCGGGGTAGTGAGTTTTTTTAATGGGATCACGACTGTATCTACCCATTTGATTGCATTTTTAGGTGATTGGGTAGTTATCATGTCTCTCAGTGTTTCTATAATCTTTTTCTGTGAGAAAAGTAAAGTAGCACTTGAGACAGCTCAAATTAAGTCTGAAAATCATCTAGATTAATGCAAAGCAAAAGGGACTGAGATTATCGCCATTTATAAAAATGTCTGCTGAGGATGTCGCTCCTGCTTGGCGGTTAGGATAGCGAGAACCGGCTCTTGCCACATGGCGCACATAACCGAGGCTAATGGGTGCGAAAGCTGCCTTCTAGCAAGTGAAAAACTCAGTAATTATTCCTCAAAAGAGTAACTCTGAGCAGAGGTTGAAGCCAAAGTTATTTGCTTTTTTTGTGTGCTGTTTCGCAGCTCTCGTGTTCTCCACCCGTCCTGTATATCAGGAAAACACACAGGGTGAAGTCAGAACAAGCTGCAACAGATGGCCGCGAGCAATGTTTTAAATCAAAAATGCCTGTCCGGCCCTCTCTTTCATTTAGCGGTCTGTCCATCATCTGTGTTTATGTTCTTGTTGTGTTCAGATTCCATGCCTGTTGCCCATGGCCTGTTTGTTTTTTCGCATACAGGAGCGTGTGTATGTGTGTGTGTGCGTGTGTTTCAGCTCAGAGCCATTCACGGTAATCATATGTCATTACAGCTCGGCTATTCTTCCCTTTAAACCTGTACCTGACATTCCACAGCTGCCTCATCTGCCAATAAAACTCCAACCCCGCCTACATGCCGGGAGCAGGAAGTGATGTCAGGGCATGGGAAGCACTGTATCGTTCTGTGGAATCTGTACACAGCACTTGACATTGACTGACCCAGTCTAAATGGTTGACACTCTAATAGCCAGGAACACCGATGAATTCAGTGGCTGGTCATCTGCCTTATTGCCTGAATGACCTACTGGGTGATTGATTGTGCTGATGTTTCTAAGAAAGAAGTGCAAGGAATCCTGGGAGCCATGGTTGCACGTGGAGGCAGATGAAATGGTCGCAGAATGAGCCCTCATTTTGAGGAGGCTATTGCTATTTACTGAAAAAGGTACAGAGAAGTTTTAGTAAAATAATGAAAATGTGTATATTGTCTCTTACCTTCGCGGTGAAAGGGAAAGCAAGCTGTATTGAACAGACTGTGTAGTGATTTTTCTCTGTTAAACAATGCAGACTGAGCTTTCTGAAATACAAACACAGGTGTCCAGTATAACTGAGCACCTTGAGTGTGCAGAGCTGAGCTTATCTGCAGCACGGAAGTGCAGCATGTGCTAACAGATACTGAGGAGAGAGAAAGCAGCACAGTGAGTTCCCTTAAGTGTCTACACGCACGCACACACACACACACACACACACACACACACACACAAAAGCACACACACACACACAGAGTAATGCACACACAAACACACTTGCATACGTGCACAATAATGCATGCACAAACAAACTCAAACAAACACGCACACAGAACACAGACACACACATAACCACCTGAACACGCAAACTATATGCACATGCATAAATGCACGCGCTCGCTTAAATACACATACAGGCATGCACACACAGGCACACATACACATGCATGCACAAAAAGGCAAGCACACTAACACTCGCACAAAAAAAAAAAACCACACAGAAAACACACGCAAACATCCACAAACGCACACACATGCACGCACACGCATAAACACATGGACACACACACACACACACACACACACACACACACAAGCACACACAAACACTCACACACAAACTCACACACAAACTCACATTTGCACTTGCATGCCCTCAAACACCCTCAGAATCTCTTCTTTATTAACATAAACACAGGCGTTCTCAGCACATGCACACACAAATGCCTACAGAAAAGGCACGTGGCATTTCCTTTGAAAGCTGAGGAATGTCCTCTTCTTCAGGGTCTTTGTCTGTCTCCAGCAGAATGACTCTGACTGGTACTTTTCAAGGAAGTGCTGATGCATTACTGTGTGCTGAGGAAAACATAATGATGAAAACAATAATCTTATAAATCAGACCCAACATGAACTGTCAGTCGTTTTACCTGCGTCCTGTGTAAAGCACTGGCCGTAAAGCGAAGCCACCACAACAGTAAGCACAACTTGAAAATGGACCCAATTGGGCCAGAAGTGATATTTGAAAAAAGCAGGCATTTATTTACAGTGCAACATGGTGTTAGAGGTAGCTGGACTAAAGTTCTTGAAGTTGAGTTAAGTGTAGGCTATTATATTCGTATATGGGCAACAAGTGAGTGGAAGTGTGCATGTGTGTCTGAGTGTGAAAGCTTTGATGGATTTGAAAGCGTGTGCGTGGGTATTCGTGCTGGGGTTTTTTTAGCAGTTGCTAGGGCTGTTTGTTGTATTTTTCCTGCTCAGACACATAGACACATGATAGTGAGAGCATGGGGCGGGCCAGCAGCGTACTATATTAATCGCAAACAAACATTAAATGGGCGCTGGCCTGGGCATGATGGTGACTAATCCTGGACATTTAAAGTGACTCCAGTTCAGGGAAGTTCCATTTTTCTTCATTATTCCTTCATTCTGTTTCATCCTTTCTCTGTGTGCCCGTTTTAGCTCCTTGGTCCACCTTCGTATAACTGCTTCCTGTCTTTCATTATGGGACTTCCTGTTCACTACATGCTTCTTCAGCCCATTCCCAAACTGCTCCCTTGCCAATGGCACTTCTCTGTTGAGTGTCACTCCATGTGAAGTTTCCCTCGCTGCTGTGGAGGGCCCTCCTCAATAAGCGCAAGGGTTTAAATACGCGATTGACCTTCAGGATGTACTTCACTCTGTCCACCGTTAAACGGAAGGGGCCACCACCTTGGCTACAGCCTCAGTTGTTGCGTTGTGTACACCGTCTGTTCTGTCATCGTGTTTCCACCATGGGAGAGTGTGAGATTGGAAAGTCAGAATCGATGCAGATTTGCTGTTACAGGGTTTCAGGGTCCACTCCACCCCCACTTGGCCTAATAGTATTGGGCAGACTTCAGCTTGGCGGCCCCTCCGCATGAGCGCTCGATCTGAGGAGGAGTAGGTAGGGCGAGGGTGTTGGGGGTGATGTGGAATTGAGCCAAGGGTGCATCTCAGTTCTCTTACACTACATCCACGTTTCCCTCACTTGTGTCTCTTCCTTGCAGTTCAGTCCCTCCCACCAGGGGTGCATGGAGAAATGCAAGGAAACAATAAGAGGGGAGAAGAAATGGGGAAATATGTACTTAGAGAAACGAGATAGCCTTTCTTCTGAAGCGCCGCAAGGAGCGACGTCCATTTCTGATGATGGCTAGATTTGCCACCACCGTCTGTCGTTACTGATTGAGATGATAGTTTTCAGTGGAAAAGCTTCCGGGCGGGCGGCTCTTGTGTATCCTTGCTCTTAGCTCCTCAGAGCTCCCTTCTCGCTCCTCGCAGCAGAAATAAGAGCTTTGGGACGGCCTGCAAGATGGCAGATCCGAAGCAAGCTCTGGTTGAAGTGGAGGAGCAAAGAAATATCAAATAAGAGAATTCAAATGTCCCCTCTGTGTTAGGGGTGTGGAAAAATATTGATATGGCAATATATCGCGATACTCGGTCGCCCAAGAAAATATCGATGTTTTTAGCTTCTAATATCAATTTTTTTGTAATGATTCATGTTTCATTTAGACTCGCTGTGAATACAGTAGGACCTCCGTGCCTCCACTCCGGTAGATGGCGCGGAAGAGCCACTGCTGTGCGGGGCAGCGGCATGGCTCTCGTAGAGGCAGTCATCGTGGCTAAGGTAACGAGGAAAGGTAACAGAAGCAAACGCCATTACAACGCCTCTGCAGTTCAAAGCGAATGGGTGGGAACACTTTGGATTCCAAGTCAAAAAGGGGAGTAAAAGAGTAAAAACGAGTTGGATATAGAAAATGCAGTTTGCAAGCTTTGTCTCGCTGCCGTGAAATATTGTGGGAACACGACAAACTTGAGAACTCATTTAACAAGACACCACGCCGACGTAGTAACACAGAAGCAGCCGCAAAAACGTATTGAGCCAAACTAATTTTCAGTCAATTTTAAGTCATTTTCAAGCATCATGTTTTGAGACACCATTTTCGAACTGCATTATCTCCTCAACTATAACCGATAGGACCATTTTGCTTCTTAGACTTATTATATGGCAACTGCACAGTGGGCCAGTGAATCCATCAGGTTCTAGCTGGATTTTTGGGAAAATGCCGGACGTCTGAACTTGGAAAAAATTTTGAACCTTAAAATTCAGGACGCTTTATCACTAATCTGTAAAACACAAACTTGTACATAGGAATCTGAGAATTTCCATAATGTCAGTCTAGTAATAGGACTACATCATTATTATGAAATTAGGCTAATCATAAAGTTGGTGTTATGAGGTCCGAAAATGAAAAAAAAAGCACATTTTTACAAAATTTTAATCTTATATTCACAGTTTATGATTCCATGTACCAACCTAAAACCTGGTGTTTTTGAAAGAACATGTATTTATGTACAAAATATCCATAAATTATTTTGGGGGTCTTTCTCATTGTCCCAGAATGATTTTTTGAAATAGTCGTGTTAATGATTGGTATTTTTTTGCCATATACACACATGAAATTCAAAAAGATGTGCATAAATTTTAATAAAATGCTATGGTTGTTTTGAATCAAATGGCTTTGACTCAGTTTGTCCTCAGAATGATCAATATCATCTGATGTACTCATACTGCAACTTGTGTTATCTCCATTTTTAATTTTTAAGTTAACTATGCAGAATATTGCAAATTATTGTGATATCATGATATCGTGATGTATTGTGTTACTATCGTATCATGACCCAAGTATCGTGATATGTCTCGGATCATGAGGTCCTTGCCAATACTCACCCCTACTCTGTGTCACCCCTCTCAAGTGTCCCCTCAAATGTACCCACTGGGCTAACGTGCCTCACGATACTTCAGAAAATGTGTCCTCCTTTCCTACACTTGTCCATGTCTGTGATTTATAAGTTTTGGAGGAGAAGACCAGAGTAGAAAAAGAAGATACAGTTTTCCAGTGTTCGGATGAACCCCTAATTTTTCCTCACTCAAGTAAAGCCTATTCTTTGGCTAAACTGAATTCAGTCCTGGACAAAGCTTTATCTTTGTCTTGAAACCAAGTCATTAATGTCTGTTTGCTGAGGGCACGACTTCCATCACACAATCCCCCTCGGTGCAGTTCTCCTTCCCCCTTCCTCTCATCCGCTCTGAAATGGAGGGTCTCTACTTCCGTCTGTGTGGCTGAAGTAGGGAGGCCAGGGGGAGGAGCCTGTGACAAGCAGGAGGGGAGGAGCCTGTGACAGAGCAGGAGTGATTGGGGCACTGCTGTGAAAGTGTGTATCCATAAGTGTTTTCATGACAGAATGAGAATCAAAACCGCAATGTTACTGTCTCAAGTTTATTGTTGTTTGAGACTACTGTTGGCTTTAGGAGTGAATCATCATAACCAAGATGAAACGTTTCAAAATTAGTCAAACCGAGTGCGTTTACGTGACGTTAGAAAAAAACAGTTTATTGTGTTAGTCCCACTAAAACTGGACTTTTAAGTAAGTAAACTTTATTTATAGAGCACTTTTCACAGACAGAGGTCACAAAGTGCTTTACGTCAAAAGAAGCACAACACAGAAGCAAAAAACAAACAAGCAATATTAAAAACAGTGACCAGATACTAATTATTGGTGAATAGATAAAAATCATTTATAGTACAATAACAAGGTGCATAGTAATTATTCAAAAGCCTGTCTGAACATGTATGTTTTTAACTGTTTTTTTAAAAGACTCAACCGAGTCAGAATAACGGATCGACATGAGCAGGGAGTTCCATAGTTTTGGTGCTAAGGCCTCCAAAGCTCGGACACCATGTGTTTTAAAATTTGTCCTTGGTACAGACAGGAGGTTAATTGAGTTGGATCTTAGTGAATGAGTTGGCAGGTATGGGTGAGTGAGTTCTGTTAAATACTCGGGCCTGACCATGAAGTCCTGTAAAAGTGAAGGTGAGAACTGTAAATCTAACCCTGTAAACAATGGGAAGCCAGTGTAGAGATTTTTGTATGGGAGTGATATGAGAGCGTTTGTTTGACCTGGTGAGTACACGAGCGGCAGCATTCTGAATTGACTGTAACCGGTTTATGGCAGACATACTGAGTGAGGTGAAATACATGTAAACATGTTAGTCCGACTGGAATCGTACAAAATCAAATTTCTCAAAGTCGGACTAACACACCCAGATGATGCTGTCGAAGTGAAATAACTCCTTCATGTATATGCTGGAATCGATCCGAACTGGACTATGCGCACTGTGGATGATCCATAGTTAAGGTTCAGGTTCCTTTATTGATACCCGTAGGTAGATTTGTGTTGCAGTAGCAGAGAGCATCCAACTTATTAAACATATGGGACAACACTGACATACAAAGACGACACAGACATGAAAGTGCTCAGAGCCACACTAGACCACAGCCTGGCAACCACTTAAAATCACAATAAATAAAATCTAACAATAGATATAACCTTAAATGTTAAAAACCACTCATGTTAAAATAATAATTTAAAAAAAAATCCATAAAAACCCAAAAGGCACATAAATAAATAATTAGTTCATCGTGCAGGGCTATGAACCCGGAAGTCTTAAGAACTTGAGGACACCAAATTGATTAGCAACGACTCTGTACTCTGCACTGCTAGCAAGTTGGTTCAGAACAGTAGCAGTCCTCATCTGCAATGTTATGGTGCGCGAGCAGTCAGGCCTTGGAGGCTCATAACTTCCTCCACTGATCTGCATGATTTAATGAATGACCTGTCATGGTTTAGTCCCGCCGGATGCAACATGCAATCTGGCGGGCACTGGGACCATGTACCCAAAGGCTGAAAAAGGGATTCACTTGCACAGGCTGGTACAAAAAATAGAAAGATATTTAATAAATATACTTTAAAAAATGACAGAGACAGGGGAGCAGCAGCAACACACACAGTGCTAAAATGCCAGAATGCAGCTCTTAAATACTCTGAACTTCACCTCCACTTCAACGAGCAACAGGTGCGGCTCGTTGAAGGGGAGGCGAAGACAGCAGGAGGGGGAGAGACTGCAGGGCAGAACCATCACATGACCTGTGCCTCATTTGAAAAGTTTCCCTCCACTCGCTCGGAAAACTCGTTCAAAACAACTCTCTCCCACCAGTCTTTGCTCCTGACCCGCATCCAACATGCACAGGTGCATTTCCTGAAAGAATAGATGCTAACTTACATAGTTGGAACCACTGTCTGTGAGTGGACGCACTATGTGAGTTGCTAACCTAGTTAGCAACTACGCAAGTAGGAAACGCAGCCCAGGGTAGTTGAGCGGGCACAAAGTGGAGCATAGCGGAGGTCGCGCTGTCAGAGCTCTCTTGGAGCATACGGTGTTGCTGCCTGCCTTCGACTAGCACCTTAACCATCAGGGATAGCATGCATCTCAACTGTATGAAAAGCATAGTGTACAGCACGTATGAAATGTGCAGAGCCGAAAAGTTGTCCATGTTTTCGCCTCTCGACATGCTACCAGTTTGCCGCCAGCTAACTTGTTTGTCAGTTGTTTAGTCTGTGATGTAATAGGTCTACCAGAAAAAGGTTCAACACGAACAAGCTGAAAGGGGGCATATCGCCTCCTATCGTAGCGGAGACGGACATGCATCGGTCAATAAACCGGTTTCCCGACCATGCATGTATACTGGGACAAAGACAGTAGTCCGATTAAATGGCCGAACATGAACTGACTGTGTTCTCGGTGGCAATATTGTTGTCTAAATGAGAAAGCAATACTGAGTTATGTAGTGCTAGAACCCTTTTGTCTTTCTAATTGGTTTTTCCCCCGTTCCAGCAGTCCGTGTGAGTTTTGTGGTAAATTGGTTGGCCTGTCTCATTGACTCCCCTATTCCCATGATGTGATCAGGTGTAGCCTCTTCCTTCTGTCTGTCTGTCCTGTGTATATCAGTTGCTGGTCTTGTCTCAGTCGGGGCTGGATTGTCTGACTCTAAGGGGACTCACTCTAATGGGCAGGGTTACTCTAACGGTTTTCCCTAACCTATTACTTTAAATTCTAGTCGTCTTCCTGGGTGTCTCTTCCAGGGAGCTAAATTATTATATTAGTGAGTAAATGATTAGGTACAATGGGCACTCCAAACTCTCCTCCATTTCTCCTTATCATTTTCCTTATAAACGCGCCCTAATGGCTCATCTTGATCCTGCAATCCCTTTCTGGGGCAATTGTAAAAATGTAGAGTGCAGTACTTAATTGGATGTGATGTGTAGTGTGGTGTACAGCGGCAGTGAGTAATGTTGTGTGTGGTACTTTATCTGCTGTGGCGAGTAGTGCGGTGTAGAGCCATATCTACCAGAGTCAGTAAAAAAGGTGTCTCTCTCTCCCCCCCTCTCCCCCCCTCTCTCTCTCTCTCCCCCTCTCTCGCTCTCTCTCCCCTGCTCTCTCTCTCCCCGCTCCCTCCCCTCTCTCTCTCTCTCTCTCTCTCCCCCCTCTCTCTCTCTCTCTCCCCCCTCTCTCTCTCTCTCTCTCTCCTCTCTCAGGGGGATCCCCTGCCTCCAGCGCTGGTGGAGCTGGTGAGGAGCAGCTCCATCTCCTCCATCCAGGACCTGCAGCTGCTGCTGGAGCCCGACTCCGTAGGTAAATCTGCATCAGTACACTGCAACACACTGAGGCACACTGAGATGCACTGAAACGCACTGAGACACACTGAGATGCTCTGAGACACACTGAGATGCATAGAGACACACTGAGACACACTGACATGCACTGAGACACACTGAGATGCACTGACACGCACTGAGACGCTCTGAGACACACTGAGACGTACTGAGACGCTCTGAGACACACTGAGACACACTGAGATGCACTGACATGCACTGAGACGCACTGAGACGCTTTGAGACACACTGAGACGTACTGAGAGACACTGAGACGCTCTGAGACACACTGAGACGTACTGAGAGACACTGAGACACGCTGAGATGCACTAACACGCACTGAGAGACACTGAGACACACTGAGATGCACTAACACGCACTGAGAGACACTGAGACACACTGAGATGCACTAACACGCACTGAGATGCACTGAGACTTATTGAGAGGCACTGACACCAACTGAAATTTACTGAGACACACTGAGACACTATGTGATGCATAAAACGCTCTGAGATACAAAAATACTCTGCGACACTCTGAAAAGCACTGCTACACCCCAGGATTGATCATGTGATTGATGGGAGCAGGAAGTGGTTTTGATTTTAGAGCCCTGAGAGGAAGTTGGGACTGGGAGTCCTCAGTGTGGTAACGTGGGAGAAAGTGGCACAAGGAAACTAGGGCACAATGCGGACGGCCTTGAGCTCTCCCTGACTGATGCTTTACTGAGGAACGCGCAGCGACCCAAGCCATTGTTCTTCCCCAGACCGCCACTCCCCACCCACACAATGGCCGACCGACACAGTTCATTTAATTACCGTTATTGTACAACTCTGAACAGAAGAGGCTACCTGCCCTGGTGCAGTATGGGGTTATGAGCCTTCACTGATCTTTACTGTGGATAAATAGGGTCTTGATCCAACAGCCTTTTGAATCCCATTCGAACACAAGCGGGTGTAGGTCACCCAGCATGGCCATACCAGTGTCTTCACAGTCCCACAATGCAGTTTTTAGCCCGCTTGGCCGACAGGCCCAAGGGGCTTATGCTGTACTTAGGGTCATTAGTGGTGGTTTGTTGTGCGTGCGTGCGTGCGTGCGTTACGTCATTTCAGCGCGATACAGCTTTCAGTTTTCCACAGATCCTTTTCATATTTTATATGCATGTATATGGGCTCAAGATCTAGCCCGAGTTCGATTTTGGGCATGCTGCGATTCTCGGTTTGGCCACCAGGGGGCTTTTTCTGCAAAACTTCAAACAGCTCTAGCTCCCTTATCCTACGACCTAAGATGCTCCAGTTTTTAGCCCGCTCGGCCAAAAGGCCCAGTGGGCTTATGCTATGCTCGGGGTCTTTAGTGGTCGTATGTTGTGCATCCGTGCGTGCGTGCGTAAACTTTTGGCTTGTCTGCGCTCTAGCGTCTTTAGTTTTTCACCGATCCTTTTCATATTTCATATGTGTATATAGCGTCTTAAGGTCCTGACCAAGTTCGATTTTCAGCCCAATCGGACCGATACTATGGCCAATAGGGGGTGTTCCATTTTGGCCACGTTTGACCAAGCGGGCGCAGTGGCTTTGCCACTATTTTTATAGTCCTGGCGGGGAAGGATGGTCAGACTAACGGGGACTATCTCGCATGGGTACCTGCGGAATCACCATCAAACACACATTGCAAGCGCTATATTTATCAATCTGCACATTTCTGCATACGCTGTACATAAAAGATATGCACGTGGATACAAGCACGTCTGGGCTGGACATGTGGTGGCTGGTTAGCAAAACATTGTAGAACACAGGCAGGAAAATCTGCCTATTATAATAGGGTTGTCCTCAATCAGTTTGTCCTGTAGAAGACTGTTTGTTAGCTGATGACTATATTTCTTCTTAATTATCTAAGGTAGTTGAATAAAATTCGTATTATGGAACAGTACAGCTGTAAATTTTAGGTTACATCCCTCTAGCCTGTCTTCTGTATTTTTGAAAACAAATTTGCAGACAGCGCTCGCGGTTTTAAATGAAGAGTTTGAATTAGGTGAGCGCATCATTAATTTGGTCTCACTGGACGCCATTAAGGAAAAACAAATTGGTAGCTGACTCATTTTAGGAGTCGCTGAATACAATTAGGACAGACTGTCTCCCCTGCGTCTTTCTCATGGGCAGACGCAATTACCCCTCCATATATCTTGAGTTAGCCATGTTTCTGACAGCTCGAGGGCCACAGGCTAAATATAACTTTGATTGTTCTAATAACGGTTTCCTTTGTGTTCTCTGTAATCTTTCAATGCCTGACTCAACACTCACTGAGCAGGAATTCTGCTTTTTATAGCGCCCATTGTGACTGCATGTCGATAGCCGCATTTGAAATGTAGTTATCAGATAATAAATTAACGACGTCTAAATGACCCAACCTCTGTCTCTTCCTCTCGTCCAGACGAAGATCCAGACAGTCAGACGTCTTCGCGTCGCCACATCAACGGCACTTCCAAACGCCTTCCCAGAAGTCTTGGTTAGCCCTCCGTCCCCTCATCACTCTTATCTTCTTTCCCTCTTTCATCTCCCTTTTGCCCTCCCTCTCTTTCTTGCCTCATCACCATAATATTAATCAGTCTAAAAATGACCTCTCACAGTGCAACCTTTCCTATAATCTATTGTGTGTATTAGAGATAATACAGCCTGTGCCGTAGTATATAAATACATGTGCAAATATAAATAAATATAAAATAAATATAATATATTTTTGTTCTGACTATGTCTCAATTCTTCTCAAATACATAAATTTTATTTTTTTCATATACTAGGTATTTAAAAAAAAATTATTCTGATATATATATATATATTTATATATATTCTCAAATACATGCCAATCTGAAAATTTTATTTTTTCAGATAGGCTGTTCAGAATATATTCTTGATGTTAGGTTCTGTAAAAAAAAAATAAACAGGATATATATATATATATATATACCCACATTGGTACACACTGTAAAATAGGGGATATTTCTCACCTTACATAAATAAAATTAAGCTAATATGTTTTTCAGAATATATTCTTGATGCAATGATGCTTTTGTGGGGAAACAGTCAGATAAACAGGATTATATACTTTGAATTCCCCTCATTGGTAGGCACTGCACTGTGTTATGTATGCACTGTAAGATGTTAGGCCCATTTAAGCATCGTGTATTGTGGTAGTAGAGTGTATGAAATAGCGTTGTCTCTCTGGCTTTCAGCAATAGCAGGGCCATCTGTCAGTGCTGTGGTGCTGGAGGTCATCACCCGCAACTTCCTGCTACCTGTGTGGAGGTGCAGGCTGCAATACAATTCAGTGCACCCCATCATCACCCGCACCCGATACCTACTGGTACATACAGTACACCCCATCATCACCCGCACCCGATACCTACAGGTACATACAGCACACCCCATCATCACCCGCACCCGATACCTACAGGTACATACAGTACACCCCATCATCACCCGCACCCGATACCTACAGGTACATACAGTACACCCCATCATCACCCGCACCCGATACCTACTGTCAAATACAGCACACCCCATCATCACCCGCACCGGATACCTACAGGTACATACAGTACACCCCATCATCACCCGCACCCGATACCTACAGGTACATACAGTACACCCCATCATCACCCGCACCCGATCATCACCCGCACCCGATACCTACTGTCAAATACAGCACACCCCATCATCACCCGCACCGATACCTACAGGTACATACAGTACACCCCATCATCACCCGCACCCGATACCTACAGGTACATACAGTACACCCCATCATCACCCGCACCCGATACCTACTGTCAAATACAGCACACCCCATCATCACCCGCACCCGATACCTACAGGTACATACAGTACACCCCATCATCACCCGCACCCGATACCTACAGGTACATACAGTACACCCCATCATCACCCGCACCCGATACCTACTGTCAAATACAGCACACCCCATCATCACCCGCACCCGATACCTGCAGGTGTATACAGCACACCCCATCATCACCCGCACCCGATACCTACAGGTACATGCAGTACACCCCATCATCACCCGCACCCGATACCTACTGTCAAATACAGCACACCCCATCATCACCCGCACCCGATACCTGCAGGTGTATACAGCACACCCCATCATCACCCGCACCCGATACCTACAGGGACATACAGTAAACCCCATCATCACTCGCACACGATACCTACAGGTACATACGGTAAACCCCATCATCACTCGCACCCGATACCTACAGGTACATACAGTACACCCCATCATCACCCGCACCCGATACCTACAGGGACATACAGTAAACCCCATCATCACCCGCACCCGATACCTACAGGTACATACAGTACACCCCATCATCACCCGCACCCGATACCTACAGGGACATACAGTAAACCCGATCATCACCCGCACCTGATACCTGCAGATGTATACAGTACACCCCATCATCACCCGCACCCGATACCTACAGGTA
This sequence comes from Gymnothorax javanicus, assembly GCA_029692085.1. Classification (NCBI taxonomy): domain Eukaryota; kingdom Metazoa; phylum Chordata; class Actinopteri; order Anguilliformes; family Muraenidae; genus Gymnothorax; species Gymnothorax javanicus. Next base: position 48,226,857 of record CM056200.1, read on the forward strand.
CATACAGTACACCCCATCCTTCCCCAGACCCGATACCTACTGGTACATACAGTATACCCGATCATCACCTTACACTTCTTACATACATTTCTTTGTTACTCACACCCAATACCTTCAGATACATTCAGTATTTCCTGCTGTCACCTGCGCCCAATACTGGTTCGAGCAGTATAGTGGAAGATTAGCCCAGTCGTCAGTGTCTTTACTGAAACCTGCTGTTTTGCTGGGTTCACTTCCTGGTGGGGCTTGGGTTTCTGTGTCTAGGGAAATTAATTCTGGAAGGCCTCTGCAACTGGGCTAAGTAAAGACAACACCCAAGGTGTCTTTGCTGCATTTATGTACTTGGACAGGGACGCTATATAACCTGGGATCTTTGAGTACAAACAGTACACCAGTATTGTCTATGCGCACTGTGTACATAGCACTGTGAGCTCTTGTATACCATCACTCCTGCTCGATACCGGCAAGTACTAACAGGACGGCTCTGTCAACCTGCTCCGGCAGGCATGTGAGCTGTCTAATGTACATTGCGCTTCCAGTTCTCCTGTCACCCTCGTAATTCACTTTTCTTGGGCCGATGCCCTCACCCTGGAATTCTCGCCGCACATTACAAGGATATTACATATCGTCTATTTTTACCGGGGGATATTCGACACTCAGAATTTGATATTTTGTTGACGATTCCAATCAATCACTTCGCCATAGGGTGTAACAGCAGGGTCCCAGCAGAATCGAACAGTTCTGTGTGCAGGGTCGTCCAAAGCTGTCCTGCTGTACCTTAACCCCTTTACGCAGACATAGACGCCGGCATGCGTAAATTGCTAAATTTAATTCCTAAATAATTCTGTAGTTGAATTTCCAAATGTCTTGCTTCACTGGAATAATTTTCCAAAGTCTCTGTGACACATATACTTCATTATAAAGCCTTAATAGCCTCATGCATAACAGGAAAAAATTGGCATTATTTGTATTCTGCGCAAAAGGGGTTAATTATTCACTGCAAGCCAAACTTAGCATACCTAGGTCAACAGCGAGAGATTTTATTGAGTTGCCAGTGAGTTCAATCAGATAATTGCTGCTGACTTTATGACCTACAGGACAGGACAGTAGTTCTCATGGAGTCCTTACAGTGACACCCTTCTGTAGAGTGACTGATCGAAATAGTGAGACACTGACCTGCAGTAACAGTAACTCCTCACTCTCTGACAGGTGCTGAAAGTGCAGTACGTTAACAGAAGCCCTCACTACGAGAAGGTCGTCATTTCCGTCCAGGACCACGTTGAGTGCCGCTGCCAGAGCATCGTCCTCCCGCCACCACCAAGGACCACGGCCAAGAAGCCCCAGCATGTACTCCAGCCCCAGCAGCCGGCACCAAAAACCCCGCCCCTCAAAACGCCGTCCAAGGAGGAGCTGCACCGGCAGGACGAGCTCAAAGAAAACCAGAAGCGGAAACAGGATGGCAGGGAGCAACAGCGCCTCCTGTGGCAAGCCAAGCATGTCCCGGCACAGACCCCTACGCCAGCGTCACCGTCGCATTCGAGAGCCACGCCCGCTACGGAGCCGAGGGTGGAGTCTGAGCGGTCCCAGCAGAGCGGCGGGGAGGGGAAGGAGTCCCCGCCGACACAGGAAACGCACGGCACTCACCGAGGGGAGGGGGAGAAGGAGCAGGCCCGTCCCCGCGGCGACGCCTATGGAGGGCCACACCCTGAAAGACTATGCTCCAACATGACAGCCCATCAGAGCCCCCTGCAAAGAATCACCGAGGAGGAGAGGGTTAACAAGACACACACACAGCACACGCAGCACATGCAACACACACAACACACACAGCACACACAACACACACAGCACGCACAGCACACCCAAAACACAAGGCACACACAGGCTGAGTCATCTCTCCAGCAGGGCAGCATGTCACCAAACCAAGACCACAACCTCATTCACAGCCACAGTCACGATCACAACTGCAGTCACAGTGACAACAACAAGCACGACCACTATCAGAACCACAGCCAAAATCATGACCTTATTCATGGCCACAGTCAAAACCATGAGCACAATCACAGCCACAGCCAAAAACACAACCACCATCAGAACCACAGCCAAAACCATGACCTTATTCATGGCCACAGTCAAAACCATGAGCACAATCACAGCCACAGCCAAAAACACAACCACCATCAGAACCACAGCCAAAACCATGACCTCGGTCATGACCACAGTCCAAACCATGACCACAATCACAGCCACAGCCAAAAACACAACCACCATCAGAACCACAGCCAGGACCGTGACCTCGATCATGACCACAGTGCAAACCATGACCACAATCACAACCACAGCCAAAACCTTGAACTCAGTCACAGCCACAGCCAAAAACACAACCATCATCAGAACCACAGTCAAAACCATGAGCACAATCACAGCCAAAAACACAACGACCATCAGAACCACAGTCAAAACCATGACCTCAATCACGGCCACAATCTAAAAAATGACCACAATCACAGCCACAGCCAAATCCATGACCACAATCACAGTGACAACTATAACCATAACTTCAGCCAAAATCATCACCATAATCACAGTAATAACCACAAACACGACCACAATCACAGCCACAGTCAAAACCATGACCACAATCACAGCCACAGTCAAAACCATGACCACAATCACAGCCACAGTCAAAACCATGACCACAATCACAGCCACAGTCAAAACCATGACCACAATCATAGCCACAGTCAAAACCATGACCACAATCATAGCCACAGTCAAAACCATGAGCACAATCACAAAGACATCCACAAACACAGCCACCATCAGAACCACAGCAAAAACCATGAGTGCCATCACAACCTAAGTCACAGCACTGCCCATGACCACAGTCTCAACCACAACCGAACAGAGACGACCGAGGAAAGCCAGCTCGCCGTCGAGGAGAGCAAGCACACACAGCCTCCTAAAATGGAGGATGGACAGTTACTGCAGCTGAACCTGCAGGAGAAACAAGAACTTGTGCAGCTTCAGAGTGAACTGGAGCGGGAAAGAGCGCAATTAAAGGAACAAGAAAAATTACTGGAATATCATCGCCATCAACAGCACGATTTACATCGAGTGCTGACGACCACTCAAAGACCAGGTGATAGGAAAATTCAGCACTTCTCTGCGTGTTTATGTCTGCTCGCCTGTGTTTGTATATCCGGGTATGTGTGTGAACATTGAGTATGTATATCATAAATATTTGTGAATGTATATGTGTATTTGTGCAAAAGTGCGTGTACATGTGTGTGTCCTGTCTGACTGTTTCCCTGCTCAGTTCATCATATAAGCGTGTGCGTCCTGCGATTCTTCTTCAGTTCCTTGGAATGCTTAGAAATGCTGCAAAATGAGTTGCGCAGGAAATGGTGTGCATTGTCAGAGCCAGCCAATAGGAAATGAGCAAGCTCTGGCAGCCAGTCTGACCTGGTGAATCTGACCCGGGTGCTTTTTTTGTTTTCCCAGCGACGGCGGCACTGACCACAGCACGGCTGCCCCCGACCCGGCGCGTCCCATCGCGCCGCGTCCCTTCCCGCCGGAGACCGCGGAAACACAGGCGGCGGATCAGCAAGGCAACCATGAGAGCCATGCTGATGTAGGCTGAGAGGACCCGACAGGTGAGAGGGAGGGGCTTCATGGGGAGGGTAATGGGTGGAGTCAGAGGGGCTGTCAATCATTTTCAACAATACTCTGAGATTGGAATCATGACATAGAGCAGGAAACTGCAACCCCATTCATCCAATGTGTAACAAACTGTCAGTATATGCAAAATACATTACATAAACTAGCACTTCATTTTCAATCATTTACAATTAACAGTTCATTAAAAAGTTATTTTTTTGTGCTTTCTCCTGTCTCCTGCAGGGTGATTGTATCGGCCTTTTTTCTTGCTGCACATCCAAAAGGATCCCCAGAATTATTAGGGCAAGAAAAAAATAGTATTCATGGCGGAGAATAGCCTCTTCATTACTCGGCAACTGTTGTTGAGTTTTTCCAAAATAGAAATTCTTCTCAACGATTTACGTCTTCAGCTTTTAGATTGTGTGCCCCGTGGTACATGCCATGACTGCAGCAGAAAGAGCTGCGATGACTGGTGGACCAAGAACATGCTGAGAAGAAGAAAATGGTTTTGAGCTGCACTAAAAAAATGCAGATGATTTGTCATTGTGAGTTGGCAGCAGCACAAAGAGCAGCACAGGACTACAGCACCCATAAGCCACTGTGTTTCTGATCCGATGGACTCTTGGAAGCCGACTGGACGCAGGGTTTTGGAATGTCCCGTAGGACTGGGATGCCTGTGAATTCCACCCTTTCCCTGGAGCAAAATATGAGTAGAGGCTAATTAACTCAACAAGGGGTCCACCCGCCCAGCTCCTGTCCTGAACAGACCCTCGTGGAGGACCTGGGACTTCCACAGTCCAGGATATCAAGCTTGCTGTTGTGCTGTAAACAAAGGAGGTCTCAGACTCCCACGGCCTGTGAGTATACTGGCCTTTGACTGCGTTTGCAAATGACACGATTTCCTCAGCTCTCAACGCCCAATGCTGAACAATTCGTTGCCGAACGATGTTAGTTTGGCGTGGAACATCAAGAGCTCATGTGATGTGATGTCACACGGGTCATCTGACCTATGCACAGGCGCTCCTCGTGGGATGTGCGTCTGTCACAAGGGGCTGGACTGAACCGGACCTAACAGGATCACACTGGACTTGACTGGTTTGGCAAGGATGTAGTGGAACGAGCCAGCGCGATGAGCTACGCCCAAGTTGGGCGAAAGACAGAGTCAGTCCTGCTGAATCACCCGGCTGGGGGTGACACTATCCCTACCAAGAAGCACTGAAAATCAAATCTCAGGACTAAAAAAAACCAACACGTGTAGATAACCACATGCATATTTTGCTCAATAATGTACAGTAATATAGCTATATACAGTATATATATATATATATATATATATATATATATATATATATATTTTTTTTGTTTAATGTATTTTATATTTAATTTAATCTTGACACTGGACCTCCAGAGGATTGCGTTCTAACACTTGGGGAAACAAGACGAGAGGGCGGTTGCACTCTCCTTATTAGCGAAACACTTGTGCCAAAATTTTAATGTCGACACAGTATTAATACTGCACTGGATACCCGAGGGAAAATTACTGTTGTGCATTTAGTGAGAGTGACACTGTACGTTAGCATCAGCCTTTGAAGGGGTCTTTGACCTGAGAGCCATCCCGTAATGCATTTGGAGGAGGAATGCCACTGAGCTAAATTAAGCCTGAAATGCGTGTTAAAAAATTGAACTCCCAAGAATTTTGCTGACTATGTAGTAACTTGGCATTGTATGAACCCCTGTAAACTGAAAAGGGAAGTTGGGAAGTTACGGGGATAAGAGATTGTCACGATTTTGGGCGGCTTTTCAATTATTGACATTTCCTGGTTACCACATCAAAAGTAGGACAATGTGCAGTGTTTTCCAGATTGGTTCATTGAACTGATTGGAGAAATGAGGTTCCCTCCAAATACTGAACCCTGTCTGCAAAAGTCAGACTTTTAACATAGGACCCCAGTGTTATCAACGGGCTTCATGAAACCCACTCTATAATACAGATAATTGAGTCTTGTCCTTGGGGTCAGTATGGCTGAGCTTCACTTTGTGTAATACTCTGAAGTCCAAGAACGTCACGAATCGGCATAGTCATGATTTCATGCACTTTGGTTATAAATCAGACCCTTAATTAGAGGGGAGACAAGCAAACCAGCAGCAGTTTGGACCGTTTGACTACAATTTAATAACCCTTCTCCACAGCATCCAGTACATTGTAATGACCTAATGTGACACTTAAGCTTACTCTTGGTGTTTAGGAAAAATAATCTGCAACAGGGGGACGTTGCTATAATATCTTTGTCGCTATTGAATTTACCATAGGGCAGGGACCGGAGCCCTGTCAGTGAGAACTGGTGGTTGGGATTCTCTGCCCTGCGTCGCTGCAGCCGCGGTGAGGGAACTGGGAATGAGCCGATTTATATTTTTGAACTGCAGGAAAAGGTCACGTAACTACTGAAGCAGCTCCGCGCGGTGGTCGCGCGCAGAGTTCTCGCGCTCCCATTTAACCATCCTCTCCGTCATTCTGCTGCTCGCGGAAAAAACGGAGGCGCCGAAGCGGCCAGTTGGAACTGAATACCAGACTGGGCCGATTGTCTAAAATCGCCTCGGCGGCTCAGTGTTTTACAGCCGGTTCGCAAACACCCTCTAGGCCGGTCAAAATTGCTGAGAGGACAAAAAAAAAATCTCTGCTTTTTAGCTGAGATCAACGATAAGGTCAAAACCGTAATTTCGCCAAGCACTGTATGTAAATTTTGCTGAATATTTTCACTGTGTAATTTTTAAGTTATTTAAAAGGTGGTCATTGTATCTCCTTGTCTCGACTGTAATTAATTGTTGTTTTTTGATTAATGTTATTGTTTTTGTTATAATGAATGCTATTTTTAATTTTATCATAAAGCCAGAATAATATTAATATAAACATGTTGTGTAAGATGTTATTATTGGCAGTCAGGGAACACTGAAGTATAAAATTCCATACCCAAAACACACCTGTGCCATTTCAGCTGAATACACTATACCTATGCCTGCCTACAAATACAATTTTCCCTCCAAAAATTTTATTTGCATATTTATATGTGTTCCTCTTTGGGATGAACACAGCCCCCATTTCTACAGAGCACATGCTTCATTTCACCAAAAGTTCCACTTTAACAGTTAATGTATGTCCCGTGGATTTCATAAATATTTAAGAACATAATTAAGCCTTTTAAAAAATGCATTTAGCCGTGTGCAAAAAGACAGTGATAAATAGAAATAGCTGCAAAGAAGATGGCAGGCCTCAGGCCTTTATCAGGGGATATTAATTATTAATAGAATCGTGTTTTCTAGACCCTATTTTCCTTCCTCTCATGAAGTATTTCCTGTTTTGACTCTGTGGGGCGAAGTCGGCTGATAGGATGTTTTTAGCCCCAATTATGACCAAAGATGGGTGTACTTTGCTCATATCTGTATCTGATCTATAGTGTGTTTTGCACATTACATTTTAGATCTGAACATTTTTGCATTTTTTCATGTGGCCTTCATCCTATGTGTACTTATTGGCTTTAACTTTGTTCTTAAACTAAATGCCTATTGATTGACAGCGTGTGTGTGTATGTGTGTGCGCGTGTGTGTTCTGCTAGTTACAGTCCAATTGTGGCTATTGTTGCTACCGCACTGTAGGTTCTTGTGTAGCCCATTACATACGGTCATGAAGTTATGGTTGGTTGGCACAGCACAGGCTGTACCCTCACTGAGCAAAGCTATCGGGTGGTGGAACAGAAAGAGAGATGGAGGGATAGGAGAAGAAGCAAGGGGCCCTAAATCAACAGATAAATGGAGAGGTGTGAAGATCTTATTGAAGAGCGATAGAAAATGATAGTGAGAGAGAAGACAGGAGTGGGAAAGTGTGTGTAGTGACACAGAATAAGCATCATAAGAAATGCAAACATGTTTGCCCATGATGCTTACTGTGCTGTATGAATTGCACACAAATTGATTTTTGGCTAGATGGCAAAGTGGGCTCTTGTGCTCATTCAGGCTTGAAACTGGAGCATCGGTTCCAAGTGAGAGACCGCGAGCTGGGAGAGAGAGGAATTCTGTGGAGTTCTGCCACCAGACGGTGTGGACACTAAATAGGACTGTCTTCAAACCACTCAGTAGGTCACTTAACTTTTCCTGTTTCACTTCCAAACTGGAGGGAGACAATGTTTCAAAAACATTTTGTTTCTAATGACAGTCCAGGATTATGGTTTTCTGGGAATTATCCAGTTATCTTCTTATGTTTCAAATTTCACCAAATTGGAGCTTTCATCATGAAGTCTTCTAATTATAATATTTCATACTTTGATTTTGAGTCTCAGTTTGAAAATTAGCTCTAAGTATTACACTTGTGTCTGAACAGGAGCTTTGACTGCAAAAAACACTGTGATTGAAGCCTTAGTTTTTATTGGGCCTGTAAAACAAACACACTGGCTTTATGGAAGAGAGCTGATGCTAATATGCTCAATAATCTAAGGCAGTTTTCCACTGAACTCATTTTGGGATGGGAGTGCCCTGTTTCCACTGCAAGGATGTGGCGTAATGTTTCTAGTCATGCTTGTTTTGATCGCTCATCGCCCGTGGATTGGACGCACACAGTTTACGGAGGCGCAAAATAATGCTGCATGACTGAACAAGCTGCATAATTTTCTCACAAGGATTTTTGCTCCTGGTGGATGAATGCTGATCGGAGCTGCTAGCGCAGGGAACATTCGCTGCTGACCTCACAGGATCGTGCAAAATCTGGTCCACAGGCTCCCTCCGAATTCAGCAGGAGCCTGGCACTCTCCTGAGGGGGGAACCTAGTCTTACGACCCTCCAAAAACAAGATGTCAGAATTCAAACAAAACTTCACCTTTAGTGGATACACCTAGCTTTCATGTGTCTTCATGTACTGTATAATCCACTATAACAGATGGACAAGAACTCAAAAAAATGTAGGTTGCGAGCCTTCCCAAGAGCACCAGGACTGTGCTATGCATGGGAATTGAACCCATGACCTCTGCTGTAAAACTTGAGATCTTTTCCCAAATAAGTAAATGATGACCCAGAAAAACTTTCAGACACAGAGGTGAATTTACAGTGCAGTACGGCAGCAGGTGTAGCTGTTCTGGGTACAGGAATTTCTCATTACACACAGAAGGCGACTCCAGAACGGGTCACTCAGGCATAAGCATGCACGCACATGCACACACACACACACACCTTACATCAACATCCAGTTCTTTTCTGACCCTACTCTTTTTCTTCTGTTGACCCAAGCTTTTTTTCCACTTGAATCCGTCTTCAGCTCTTATATTGAACTGTTTCAGTTTGGACTTTTTTATGGTTTTCTTTCCTGATGTCCTGTCATTAGTGTTTTCATACTAAGTCCCAATCCCTCACTCCCTCTATCTATCTCTTTCTCTGTCACTGGTGTTAATCCTGTGGTGATGTTGATGGTGGATGTAGATAATCGTGTCTGCAGTCCTTTTATCTCTGTGTCTTAAGGGCTGCTTTTGTCTCAGAGCATCTTTGGTGTGTTGGCATTATCAGTCTCTTGTTTGTCTCTGACCCTGGAAGTTTACGTCTCCATCTTAGAAACAGAACCTGTGGCACTCGTTATCCTGAGGAAAAACAACCTGCGTTTGTGTGGGGGATTATTCCTCTTCTGTGAGGCATTGTCCATCTCTCTCTCTCTCTCTCTCTCCCCCCCTCTCAATCATCAACAGTGACATTCTCAGCAGTGAGACAGAGTTGCAGTGCCAGTCTGTCTCAAACAATCTGGGATCATTCTTTCTCAGTCAACCACAGTTCCATTCAATCAACTCCTACTCTCTCTCACATACATGCATACATACTTACACACACACACACACACACACGCATACCAATCCTATGATCATCCACCCCAGAAGCACACAGAATGCCTAGCTGTTAATTTATTGTTGATTTGATTCATCCCTCTCAGTGTGTATGCTTTGAAAGAGTGAGTGAGAGAGAGAGAGAGAGAGAGAGAGAGAGAGAGAGAGAGAGAGAGAGGTTAAGTTGAGGGCATACATGGATAACTTATTAACCAAGCCTGTATTTTTTACCAGGCACTTGGACACTAAAATAACAGCACAGTGTCGCAAACATGTAGCCATAGCATTGCAGCATATAGGGTGATGTAAGGCCGGAAACAACATGCAAAGAAAATTCATCCCTCCACCCAGGGATTCTCCAGCTGCGGCGTTACCTTCGTTCAAATAAAGTGCTTAGTCAATATAAATGAGTTTGTACACAATGCCGCGGCCAGGCTGGGCTAAAGAGAAGCAAGCCCAGCATTCGAGAATTGAAAGCAGAAACCAGTGGCATTCATTTCCGCAGTGTTTGGGTTTGGAGAAATGAAAATGAGGTTTTGCACCGCTGCGTCAGTTCTTCTGGTTTTTCCGAGAACGCTGGGGCTCTGCTTGCATGTCTTGCAACTTCTCTTTCACAAAAAAATAACAAAAAACGCGGGCCGAAAACAATCACAGCGAGCACGAGGACCTTGTTCCCCTCTCCCGAGTCTAATTTTACCCCAGCCTCCATTTTGAAAAGGGTCGCTGAAATTGCGAAAGGTTTCCGTTTTCGCCTGCCAACCGTCTGCCCACATCCGCCATCTTTCACCACAAACCGTCACATCCCTCAAGAGCAGCATGATGATCTTAGTATTATTTTGCAGACGTGTTTATCCGAACTCCCATACAGTTTCTCTGACTAAGGCTACATTCGCATTAATAAGTTTTCATTTTGAAATGACGTTTTAAAACAAAAACAATCTCTGTCCATACTACAACACAGTCCCGAGTTCTAAAACTAAAACGGGGTCAGCAGCATTTTCAAAAGTCTCTGTTGTAGGAGTTTGAAAACAGCTGAGTAGTGTGGAGGCTAGGCAAAAACGTTGCAAAAGTTGTGCATTTTTAAAACTAAAACATACTAGTGTGGACGTAGCCTATGCAGGGGCGAACACATCCAGGAGTTAATTGGGGTTTCGCAGTCTTGCTAGAGAGACTAATAACAGCTCTGATCTTAATGTGACTGAAGTTGGGCTTGTACCACCAACGTATCAGAAACTGAGTGCCTTGAAACAGAGATTTCAATCTAAACGGGTCTTCCCTAGTTAAATAAAGGAGAAATAAGAAAATAAAAATAAAAGTGAAGCACCTCAGCCACCACAATGGCGTCTCGTGTACAGTTCTGCCTCGTAACGACTCCTGGATCGATCGAGGCGTTGCTTTCACGCGGTGGTTGACAATAAGGGTCATATCAGCTGATGGTTTGCACTTCTGAACTTAATAACTGAATTAGCCTAGACCCTGTTCCTCACACGATGATCCTCAAGGGCTAAGAAATGTTCCTTGTCTACCTTCTCTTCACCTGCAAATAAAATATGGGGGCAGTTTGGCCAATTTCTGGAACTAATTGTTCAGTTAGTTGCCTGGCCTTACAGAAAACTTGATCTAGACTTGGGGTCTTGACCTGTCTATTCCTTAAGTGTACATTCTGACAACTGAGCTGCTTTTTTTTTTGATCCACGAATAAATTACAGGCACAGACTGTTCTTGTATCCATTTATGAATCTTTTTCTCTGTGATGAAATTGCAGCATGAACCAGTGTTGATGAATGAAGCAAATTGATGTATTTAGCTGCAGTTAAATAACGGGGAAAAAAATGCTCACAGACACGCACAAACACACACACACACACACACACACACACACACACGCACTGGCCATGCAGGACTGGAAATGCCTCTTCATGCCCATGTCCAAGCATTGCTTTTGGCTGGATGATGGAACACCGGGTGGAAAGTTTGTTTTAACAAAGCTAGAGGATGTGCTCTGCTTAAATACTTGTTTTAAAATGACCAGTTATAGCTGTACTGAAGACTGCTGACCAGCAAGGAGAAGCACTAATTTCAAAATGGAGGGATTCGTGATTCATCCTCTGCCAGACCTGTTGAGAGTTCCTGGGGAAATGAGAGTTTGGGGGAAGGAAAACAGACACACATCATGGACCCCACTTCCCCTGTATGACATTCAGACCCATGGAAAAGCAAACTCCTGCTGGGCCATAGAATAGACTATGGCTATAACTTATATATAACTTATGGCTTTAAATATGATTACTTCAACATTTCACGAGCCACGCCACCCTATGTGTACACAAGATATAAATATCAGCTTAATTTTTCCAAAAGCCATGAAACTTTCATCGAAGGATTGCTGCTTGCAGTAAATATAGTCAAAACCTATTGTTAACCCAAACCTATGATCATTTTGGAGGGCTTGGGGGTGGAGTTATATCCATTTCACAAGTACTTACTGTTATTTTAATCTCTTTCAGTGTGACAATGTCTCCACAAATAACAGTAGTAGCACTATGTTCAGAAATGTGCGGGTGGTTTTATTTTTGAATTCATTTCAGCGTGACCAAAATAAAAATGACTGGGTTCACTGAAACGAAACAATGCATGAGTGACAATCTGTCAGGCTGACGTCTCTAACATAACCAGCGCAGACGGCCAGCTACAGGGCTTCCGTTTCAAAGCAAGGATCTGTTTAGCCTGGGACACAGAATAATGGAAGTTTATCTTGTCCACCATCTTTTGCGACACAATCTTATTGCATACCTTTTAAGCCTGTTTAGTTGCTGAGATCGTTATCGGCAAATCATACAGTTATTTCATTTTTTAAATACCTCTTTTGTTGTGGTCATGTTTTTTTTTGTCCCCAGAGTTTTTGTGCATCCAGTATAAGTGTACACCTGTCATATGTGATTTTGAGTGAAGCGCATTGAATCGCTATTTTTTCAGTAAAGTTCATTAACGTTCTTGACAACCAAAGCTACTTACAGCTGATGTGACTAAGCAGGGATCATGGCTGCCAGGACTATTGACCCGCTTGGTTTCTGTCAAACGCCTCAGCCATGATGTCATGGGTCACCTATAGGATCTATAGTTTCATTGACTGGTACTTCTGCTCTTTGTCCTTCATGAAGAGCTGACTGGACTGCAGCTGTCCTTTTATCCCCATCTATTGATCACTCTTTCTGTATTCTTCCTTTTCTGTCTGTAACACTCTTTCACTCCCACTCTTTCTGCACCATGTGACCACTTCAGGCAGTTCTCCTGGCCAAAGACATCATGGACCGTTGTGTATGAACAAGAATTCACACAATTCTCCACACCTTCCCAGACCAGGATAGTGCTTCAGATATATCAAGAGCTGAGAGCAATGCCACCCATCGGAATCAACCTCAGACGCATTTGCACTCCTTTGTTACATTTATTTACAGTTCCTCATTTGTCTCAAGCACAGGTGATATCATTTTAGGAGAAGTAATATAGCACAATAATAATAACAGTGGTATTACGCCAGTCCAGCTATATCTGAGGATAATAACAAAGATATTGTGACTATTGAAAATTTCTTTGAGCTATGAGGGTTTTTCTACTGTTACCGTATGAAGGATTCGTCAGTATGGTGCTTTGATTTTTCAGGATGCTATTGGACGCCCTGTGGGTAAGTTTATGCATAAACTGAGTGGATCAAAATACACTTTGATGATTGGACCAATATTCCTCAGGGTTTGTTTACAGTATGAAAATCACTGCTTCACAGTGATGCAAACACAATAGCAGCTGATGGTGCTCATTAACGCAGACCTTGGCCAGAGGCGTTGCCTCCAGGTGTTACTGTTTGCCCCCTCAAATTCAATTCTCCTTTCCACTGTTCCAGGCTTTCGTTTACTTAAACCAACGGGACAGACAGTACACAATGGCCCTGATTTGCCCCCCTTCCTGGCACAAACAATGGCCTTTCTACAAGTGAGTAAGAGGTCAAGAATGCAAGTGATGTTGGCCAGTGTGTCAATCATCTAAGACTGTCACTCCAAGGTTGAGTAGAAAATATGTTTTTTTTTTTCCCCTCAGGCTGTCTGTTTAGATTGTGTACTTTGTCATGAAAAATGGTAAACAGTGCATGCCTGCATGTCTTACTCCGTATCTCTCCCTGTGCGTGATCTGGACCCCGCGTCTGCACAGAGAGGTGACAAGCAGGAGCGCCTCATGTTTTCGACCCGACAGACAGGAAGTGGTACCTAGCGACGGGGTGAAAACACAGGAAGTCAGGGCAGCATGCTTGGAATTCCAGCATTGTTTTGCCCTGCTAGCACACACGCTACAGGAGACAATGACCAATGCACATTCTGACACTATGCGTACACACAAACACACTTCAGTAATCATAATCGTTGAGGAGTGACAAAATTAGAGCAATGAGCCCTCATGCTAGACAACAATTTCTTAACCCTTAGAGCGCTGAAATTAATTTTTTAAAAATATAAATTTCATTATCTTGTGCTGTTTAAAACCTATCATGTGGTGACTTGTTTAAAAGAGCTCCAAATAAGTTGCCACATGATACGTTTTCAACAGCTTTGATTTTGATATGTTACATCTTTGAGCAACAATAGCTGCATTTAGCACTCCAAGGGATAATGTCAATATATCCAGTAAGAACTTGACCTACTGCTCTGGTTGAGGAAAAAAATTGAGTTTGTTTATTGGCCATTATTTTGTCCCAGTATTAGTAATAACTAAGAATGACCAATAATAATAGTTCTGACTGAATTAATTCATCAAACAAGTTTATTTGAAAGGCATACAAGCAAACATTCAGCTTGGCAACATGACTCTTCTGGGAGATGTCTGGCCAACCAATTGTGAAACCGAAGGCAAGGAATAGCAACAAACCCCCCTTAGAACAAAGCCAACAACAAACATGCGCTCACAGACGGAGGCATTGTCTTAGACTGGTGTGACTCAGTAATGAAATACAATTAATGAAGATTTTACTGGACAGGTGGAGCTTGGATGGTGGAGGGTTTGTGAAGCGATTGTGGCGTGAAGCTGCTGTTTCTGATAGCGAGCTTAATTAAGACCACAGATTAATGATCGAGCAATCGTCCAGGCCGGTGAAGTCAGGTGATGGTCCGATTTTCTCCAGGGAGTCTTTGGCCAGCTGAAACAACTGATTAACATCTGAGCAGACAGCCTGATGTCATGACCTATTGGAGCCTGCAGAGAACTTCATTTTCATCATTACTAATAATCTGCTGGACCATTACGTTCATTTTCACTTCTTGATTTTGACGCTTCTTGTGAACGTTTTAACCAGAAGTTAGTGTTTTTGTGAAGACTGAATGCTTGAATCAGGGAGTCTGTTGCAGGCATTTAGTCATCACAATAACACTAATTCTAGTTTCCTCCCCACTAATGCTCCACATAAAAGTAAGGTTTTCTGTTTGATTATAATTATTATTACGGAAAGTGTGCCATTAGACAGGCTTTGTGTAGCTCTCTGGCTGGAGAGGTCATACTCTAGTGCGAAGATGAACGGTAAAACAGGTAAAAATTTGCATTTCATCATTCTGGGCCCAGTGGTTTAGGCCTACTGGTCCCTGGAAAAGTGGGTATACTGTATTAGGCAGATGGGTAGATCCCTAAGGAGAAAGTGGGTATTCCCTCCTATTTATTTTGATTGCTTTAGGCGGGTATACTGTAAATTGACGGAAAAAGAAGTGGATATACTCTGTATACCCGCGTATACCCTCCACTACACCACTGTTGGGGGTCAACTGATTGATGACTAATTATGTTGCTTTCACATTGACATTCTCTGCATTGACTTTGAATGTAATCTGTCGTGCGAAAAATTTGTTTCGCGTCCAGTGTGTGAAAGCGCCTTTACCCTGTTGCATAAGGACCTCCACCCCCCTTAAATATTGTTTCACCCTGTATACAACCTCACTCTCTCTGAAATGTCCAAAACATTTATTCTGTCCATCTTTATCCCCCCAGCTTCAACTTGTCTTTATATAACCCCACAATCTTCACCAATCCAACCGCCACACTTTCCATTTTAAACTCTAACATGGATCTCCTGTTCGTGTGGTCATCTGTCCTCTGGTCCATGTAAGACTCCCAGTCTCGACATCCCTTTTGGCTCCACTTCGTCACCCTGACAACAGCCAGGACTCCAGACAGATTAATAAGCCATTACCGGAGCCCCGCCCCCGTAACCCCCGCACACTCCGTGTCATTTCAGTGATCACTCATAACACCAGAAACACAGAAGACTCTCAGTGCTCAGCAAGTCTATATTTGGACCGGCGGTCGATGAAAATGGAATGAAACGCTCCCTGTAATTGCTATTCTTGTTCTGATAGTGCTATCGATCACTGTGATCATTTAATTACCACCCCGCTAATGTCCAACTGAAAAAAACTCTTATCAGCTCTTCAAGCCTTGACTGTGACAGTCCAGGTCAGTGTGTGTGTTCAGGGACAGGGCAGATATAAGAAGAAATCACAAGTATAGAAATTCTTTACTGCTGCAGCGAATGTTTGGATGTTTACCCCCGAAACTGTGGGAAAAAAATCAAATAGGGGAAGAAAAAAATATTTGTTTGGAATCTGGCTATCCACTGCAAGTGCAGCCAAAAAACCCAGCTGTCACGGACCCCCCCAAATAAAAAGACAAATATGACCCCATTACCCACTGGAACATAGCAGACCCAAAGTTCAAAGCGTTACCTTGAGGAAATGCTCACCAGAGATTAGAACTGACCGATCACTCTGACTGCAGCTTGTTCTCAGGATCTGGGTTTGGTGGGAGGGGTGGAGAGGGGTGTTGTTGGAGTATGGGGGTGGTGGAGTAGTGCACTGGCCCCAGCCTGTGTGTGTGTGTGTGTGTGTGTGTGTGTGCACGTAAGTCTTGGCTCTGGATACCGATCGCAAATTAGCCACTGAATTCCACTCCTCTGCAGCAATTAGGGAGTGCCTGGGGGGGGCTGGTTCAGATTCAGGAGCGCTGGCACAGATGTGCGCTCGCCTGCCAGATGTTGACGTGCGGAGAGCGACGCAGCCACACGCAGGCATGCACAGGCACACACACGCAGCGAGCCGGCAAAACCGAGCGGGATGTCTGGAGAAAAATGCACATTATAACGGAGAGAAAAATGGGCAGAGCCGCGCAGTGTGAAGGGGGGGTGCACAAAAACAGAGAGGAGACGAGACAACGACAGCTTCTTTCCCCTCAAAGAGCAAAGCGGCCATAAATCTGTCCGGAAGAATTCAGTCCTTTTGACAGAAAAGTCATGAATGCGCGACACATTACGTAGCTAATGGAAAACGTGAAGAGCCACAATGAAAACTCATTCACTGAGAACTGGGAACAAAAAGTGCTCCAAATTCTGGAGAATTTCGTTGCTGTCTGGCCATTGTCCCTCTTTTTCCTGTTTCTCCCTCTCCAATTGCTGTAGCTGCTGAGAAAGCAACCGTGCACCACACACACACACACACACGCGTAAACATGTACATGCACTCATCAGGCACTTTATGACAAACACCAATCATCCAATCATGTTGCAGCAGTGCAGTGCATAAGATCATGTCAACACAGGTCATGACTTTTTCAGTTCAATACTCACATCACACAACAGACTGTGGACAAAAATCGATCTCAGTGGCTTTAACTGTGGCATGGTTCATGTCAGACAGGCAAATTTGGGTATTTCTGAAACTGGTAATGTTATGGGATTTCCACTCACAACTGTCTCTAAAGTTTACAATGATTAAGGCAAAAAATAAAATCCAGTAAGCAGCAGTTTTGTGGACAGATTTGCCTTGCTAGAGGTCAGTAGAGAATGGCAAGACTGGTCTGAACTTACAGAAAAGCGTCTCAGAATTAAATCGGCGAATGAGCTGCTACAGCAGAAGACCATACCAGGTTCCACACCAAGTGGCCAAGAACAGATATCAAGAGCTGCAGTGGGGATGGGTTTTTTAACACTGGACAGTTGAAGATTGGAGTAATGTAGCCTGGTCTGGATGAATGTCAATTTTTGCTGCAACATGCAAACAGTACAGTCAGAATTTGGCATCAACAACATGAATCCATGGATCCAACATGCCTTGTGTCAACAATTCAGGCTGGTGTTGGCGGTGTAATGTGTGGGGAATGTTTTCCTGGCACAATTTGGGCCCCATAATACCAATCAATCATCATCTAAATGCCAGCCTATTTCGGTATTGTCGCTGACCACGTTTAACCCTTGAAGGTCACAATTCACCTATCTTCTTCGATGGCTAGTTGTAGTCGTCTGAATGTGGTTTCATGAAGGTAACAATGGCTTCATTCCAATACCCATACTTGCGGTCTTTGTACTTAATAAAGTGGCCACTTGTTCGACGAATATCTGGGATCTGGCACAAAATCTAAGCGGGCACAAAGACAGCAAGTGCTGTAAGGTTCTGTCATATCACATTGGGAGGCACTTCAGAAAAAAGAAAATGTTTCCAGTTGAATCAGCTGTTGGAGGGGTTTACAAGCCATGAATGACATAAAAAGGATACATATTCTGAATTTGTTAATTGAGGCCCAATTAATGATCCAAACATTAAAACAACAAACACTGAAAAATCGTCCAGAATCATTAACAAATGCAGCAATAAATTAGCTAATAAAAGCCTGAATGAATAAGCAACCAATCTTATACCAGTCATCAAATACACACTGAGCTTTTTACCTAATAAAAGAAGCTGCAGTAACCTAATATAACTGTGTTAACATTGGGATATTTTCATGTTCACTACCACTCCTTCCTCTCTGTGTAAAAAAATCCTGATGCATTGTGGGATACACTTAGCTCATAATACTGCAGTGAGGTGGTATCAGGATAGCTTTAAGTAAACTGTGGATTGAGTGCACCTGAGCACTTGCATTTTCCTAAATGGGATCGTCTTCCACACTTAGTGGCATGTGAACGTGCACTCAAGACCGACAGACTGCAAGAGTGCGTATTGGGATGAAGCCAATGAGTTCAGTTTACTTCACTGGCATTCCCACGTTAACCAGATCTGAGTCCAGTAGTGCACCTTTGGCATGCGCTACACTGACAGATTTGCTTCATGAATGTGAAGCTGAAAAATCTGCAGAAATTCTGTGATGTAATCATGTCACCTTAAACCAGAATCTTAAAGGAATGTTCCAGAATCATATGAAGTCAAAGACAGGAAGTTTTAGTACTGTTCAGATGCAAAACCAGGCTCTACCTAATATTAGTATGGTAATAAAGTGCCTAGAATGTATGTGCACACAAACACACACACACACACACACACACACAAAAAGAGTCACCCCACAACAGGAACTCATGCTGATAGTTCCACTTGAGCCCAGGCCATGCTGTCTGAGATGTTTTAAGCCCCGCCTTTCTTGCAGGTCCAATCAGCTGAGCATATCATTTTCAGCTCATCTGCCAGTTAGGCTGTCAGCTCACTCTCCCACAGGAGTTATGCCCAGCCAGAAGTGTCTAAGATACAGCTTAATCCATCGTAGAATCCCAGCCGGCTGGGCGCGATTGCAATTTGTGAATTTGCAGCCCGGTCTAGCAGGGTTTTCACTGCAGTCAAGCTCAGCTTCCAGACATACGCCTCAGACCTGAAAAGGAGTGTCACCAACAGCTTCTTCCAAAGGGGCAGTGCATCCTCTTGGTCATGTGACATTGTCCTGCCAATATTGACGCTCGAGAAGAGTGAAGCTTCTTATTTGATACACAGGACTCCCACCTACAGATACGGTGGACTTTCAAACAAACATTCGCAGAGGAACATCGCCACCTGTGGACTGCACTGTGTAATGGCCCAAAGAGGCAGTCTCCACATTCAAAAAGCTCTCCCAAGAGCTTCAAGTGAACCAACAGGCAACAGCCACCAAATAAGACACAGTCTCACATTGCGTTCTTTCATTCTACCACACAAGAGCTTGTGTAAGTGGTTTGTGCGGGAAAAAAAACAAAGTACACCAAGTATACTCATGTCTTTTAATGCTTGATATAAATTTGATTACGTATAAAATGTATATATGAAACTGAGCACTTTTTGTGACTCTGCAACCATCAAGAAATTAGAAAAAAAAAAAACATGAATAGGAGAGAAAACACCTTCATCTTTAAAGGTAGTACTCTGAGACTGAATATTTTTAAAAAATCATAAATGAGAAATTGTGTAGCTAAGCTGAAAAAGCCTGGGCGATTTTGACCATAGTATTTCAAACTGAATATTCAAAATACAGAACTAAAGACATACAGCAGTTGAGGACCCCTCTCCCCATGAATGTGCGTTCACTGACATTTTCGAACAGTTTGATACAGTTAATGATGATGACATCACAGACGTCAGTGGGCGTTTCTGAGTGGAGGACTCTCCCTGTGTTCATATGGGTTTCCTTTGGGAGTTCTAGTTTCCTCCCACAGTCCAAACGCAGGCATTTAATTGGAGCCTCTAAGCTGCCGATAGGTATGTGTGCGTGCGAGAGAACACGGAGTTTGGTTTAGTGGTTAGTCCAGGGTACGTCCCTGGCTCTCCTCCACTGGATGACAGAATACGCAAAATAAATCGATGGATGTAAGACACACTAACCTGAGATCATTATTCTTAAATTCCATAAAAATGCGCTGGCTTTTAACAGTGTTCTTTAATAGGGGTGTACATGAAACAGTGCACCAGCCCACTATTGAGTATAGTAGTTGAGTAAACTGGATGAGAAATGTGTCAAGTCAGCACATTTTTTTTTTCAAAATTATGACAAGCTGGCCGTGCAAATTCAGAACACACACTGTGGACCCACAGTAGAGCGGAGAAATATTATAGCGGATATTTCTAACATATTGCCCATCACGCTCTGAAATATGCAGGACACACATATTGTACAGCAGATACTCCGTTCACACAGTAGTTAGGAAGTCTGATTCAGACACAGCTGAAAACCTACTGTTTCTCAACCCTTTTCAGTCAAGGCCCAGTAATGTATAGCCCTCTGCCTCCAGCAACCCCTTAAGTGCAATTTTAAGAGATGAAAAAAAAATAAGAATGAAAATAAAAGTAGAAAATATGGGCTCCATACACAGTTTTCCTAAAAACCTAACAAATGCCCGGTGCCGGTCCACAGCACATAGTTTGAGAAACGCTGGTTGTGTCCGAATAGTCTTTTTTGCCTAGGAAAGTTCCTAACTCCTAAAAATTGATCCGGAAATAATTACGTGGCAGCCATGATAAGTGCATTCGAATTCTTCAAATGTTAAGGAAAGGTGTCTCAGTGCTTCCTAATTTACTGCCTTTAGCATAGGGTACACAGAACCATCCTTTTCGAAAAGAAAGGAGATAACGCTATCCCACAATTCTGCGCAGCTGAAATATTTAAAGCGGCGACCGCTCATCCAACCAATCACGTAAAGAAGCGTATATGATGGGCAGGGGACTCATGATCACGTTGCCTAGTGTAAGAGCATTCGAATTCTCTAATTAGCGTGGTTGTCTTCCTAAGCCGTTTGGAACTCCCTTTAACACCTTTCCTTTCTCTTATGACATTTTCCACAAAGGTTGAAGAAAAGTGGTTAGGGATTAGTGGATAGGCCATAATTTTTTGACTATTCGGACGCAGCCACTGCGTTAACCTACACTCATTTGCAAATTTATTTCTCTGTTGTAAAGCAGCGCTGCCCTCTGCAGGGCAGGAGGTCACAGCAGCATGTTTCCCGACCTCACAGTTACAGGGGGACTCCCACCAGGTGATGTCAGGCTTAGGTTTGCATAGATGAGATGTTTTTCACTGCCTCCCACTGGCCCACTCCACACCCAGTCAGAGGTTCCAATTTGCCCCCCTGGGGCTGGGCCAGAGGGGAGCAGAGCGAGGTCCTCAGCATCCCCTGAGTCTAGCGGGGGGCAGCCGGTGGGAGGAGAGGGGCAGCAGGTGAGGATGGGCACATAACCATTATGAACGAAACACAGGGCTTCACCTGCAGAGGGCAGAGCTGTCGATAATTCGGTGGGTCTCACCAGAGAACAGCCACTCGGAGCGCGCACGTCCTGCACCTCCGCCTCTGAATCAGACGACACATCTGAGGAAGATCGGACTCCAGGGGAGGGAAGTCCCACATACTCCATCCTGCAGAGGATATCTCGATCCTGGGCGGCGGGCCTGGGCGTGAGAGAGTCCGTAATCTCACAGGGACCTCTTTCAGAACACACACTTTGGGGCTCTAAACCAGGAGAGTCCAAAACGCCAGGGCCCCTCGTGCCCGGATCATCGGACTCTGATTCTCTCCCCTCACCGGACTGAGGTTGGTACGGTCTGTCGTCTACGGCGACGGTCAGCTGCCATTGCTCTGCGGAATCATCCGATGACCTGGTCCAGAGACAAAAAAATCCTCATTTCACAAAGGGAGAACCTCCAGCCTTTGAACTCGCTATATTTGTCTAAACCCTAAGGATTATTTCCTTCAAAATGATCTGTACTTTATCCAGATAATTCTTATATGTGATCTTTCAATCACAGAATGCGTTTCACAAGGCTACACTTCAAACAGTCCAAGTTCACCAAAGCACATAGCAGCTTCAGATCCGATAAACGTCCTAGTACCAATGTTCTTCTTTGTTTCATCCTCTTGCAAACAGGCTTATGTTGCTAATTATAATTCAAATCCATGTATATGACCTGTGTAGATACATTTGCAATTGTGGATCATGTACTTCAAAGTTATTTTGCAAAGGTACCCCCAGTAATTTGCCCACCCCCAGTGTAAATGAACTGGAAAACTTACTGCGCACTGAGTTTATCTGGCTTGGCCATCTCCTGCACTGTCACCTCACTAATAGGGGCTTTTTCAATGATGTCCTGATAGGCTGTGCTCCTATTAGGAGACCTCTGTAAGAAGATGCACATTAAAAAACATAAAAATGTACCAGCAAACACATTCATGATCTTTCGTAATCTCTGAGGAGTAGGGGAGGGAATTCAGAGAAAATGTAGATTTTCCTCTAATTACTTATTCAGACTACGTCCATTTTTTTGGTCTCACACTGAGGCCCCTTTGTCATTACAGTGTCTTCACACTGGTCGTGATTAATCAGTGGATAAATAGTTTTATTGCTAATTAGGCAAAGTACGCAGGCAGAGGTTGAGAGCGGTCCTGTGTTAAATGGCAAAGGCATTAACAGGTAAAACTCACCTTTTGCGCCTCCTCCATGAGTTTACTCTTTAAAGGAGAGGGAATAGACATCTTCCAGGCCTTAATCCTCCTGAAAGAAGACACACAGGCGACTGAGCTGCTAATGGCTCCGCTAGAGTCGGCACACGGTGGGTAAACTGTAGCGTGCAGATAATGGGAACAGGCTAACCAAGGGCTAATGGTACCATAACAGTTAGAGCATGCTCAGTAAATAGTATAGGTGATTGGAATAAGCTAATGAGCAGTCAATAGCTATGCCAGGGTTAGCGCATGCTGGGTAAAGAGTGTGGGTGGTGAGAACTGTTTACTGAGTGTCTTATGCCACATTCACAGTTAGCAACACTCAGTAAACAGTAAACATAATGGCTACAGGCTAATGAGCGACTAACGGCGTATTCACAATAACAGCACACTCTGTGGACAGTAAAGGTAACGGGAATACACTCCAGTCACCGTGGGAACGGTACCTTTGACAGACGGGCAGACTGAGGGACAAAATGAGCGCTGCTGTAAACATCCCTCCAATAAGGGCCCCGAGAGTGGAGAGGGACCAAGGAGCTGTCAGCGTAAAACACACACACACACACACACACACACACACACACACAAAACAAACACACACAAATATAATCAAACACACAAAAATCATACATATAAACACATACACACAGTCCTGTCTCTACGACGGCTGAGGACATTACACTGATGCACATTCATACTTGCACAATATTAACCTTTAACCTAAACCTAGCCTTACCCAAACCTTAAACCATGTTTTTACCCTAAAATTTGCTAGCATAGTAAAAACATAGGCATCGGTGCCTTAGCCTCATCTACTGTCCACCTGAAACATCCGGCCTATAATGGGGGGTTCAGAACAACAGGCAGAATTTATAGGATGGGGGGGGGGGGGGTGTCTTCAACCATTCTTTGAGGGGCCATTATATAAGCTCAATATATAACGCCTCCATCTCACCTGGGTCTGTGGTCCACAGTATGGGCTCGGTCCAGTTTGAGTCGAACCCCTTATATCCCTGTAGAACTCCGAGCAGGGTGCGCACCTGGGCAGAGTAGCCAGTAGAGGGCAGCAGAGATGTATCATTGATCCGGAATGAGGAAACTAAGGAGCGTTCTTCACGAGGAACTCCGTGGCAACTCTTCTCCTTCTACACGGAGGGGGCAGAGATGAAGAGTTTCATAAACAACAACAACATCTCTCTCTCTCTCTCTCTCTCTTTCCCTCTCCCTCTCCCTCTCTCTCTCGCAGCGGGTGAAGAATGCAAGTGTCCACACCCTTGTAAAAATCACATTTTTGAATGGTAAACCCAGAAATAGCATCAACACAAACGTCATAGTTTTTCCGTGTTTTAAGACACCCTTCAACTAACAAAAATGAAAAACAGTTCATGTTTTTGAAATGTGGCACCCTGCTTGCTCAAGTCAACAGCCCCACCCCCAAACTAATACTTTTTGAGAGCACCTTGTCCATTTATTAATGCAGCGAGTCTTTGTAAATATGTCTCAATTGACATTGCATATCTGAACTCTTTCATGTAAAAACGTTCCTATTGCAAATTACTTCAAATTTTGCCAGGGGATTCCTTGTGTACAGCTCTGGTTAGATCATTCCACAGGTTTTTAGTGGAATATTAGTTAGGGGTCTGACTGGGCCATAACTAAACTCAGGTCAACTTGAGTCAGTTTCAGGTCATTGTCATGCTGGAAGGTAAATATTTGGTTCATCCTCAGCTGTCTGACAGAGGCCAGCAGGTTGCGTGACCAAATACCTTAATATTTGGAGCCTTTCAGGACCTTATATTTCTTGACAAGAGCCCTGGCTAATGAGCAGACAGGAAAGAGGAACTGCAACTGACCGGGTTCTGTGAAATCCAGTAGCATATTTCAAAGGAGACTGGTGGTAGTGAGGATTTCGATTGGGACCACTCCAGAACCCAGACATCTCCACTCTTCTCCACTGTCAGCGAGACCGGGGGGCTGAGCCGGACTGGGGCAAATAGAAGAAAATAAAAGGTGAAAACTTCAGAAAAGTCTACCCCCTGATTTCAGTTTTTTTTTAGCCAGAGGCGGGAAGAAAGTAGAAGTCCTGCCATGTTTTTGTTCAAGCCGTTAATTCAGAGAGCTGATGTCACAGATCAGTTTTACCGTCAGGCTGAAGAACTGAGCTCCTGAGAGTATTCAAGAACAACCCCAACGGGGAAAACGTTGGGATGGTACACAAAATGCACATAAAAACAGAGAGCAGTCATCTCTAAATTTGCTTTGACTTGTGTTTCATCACAATGCTTTGTCTGGTCAAAAACATTTTATTGGTAAGTATAGATCCATTCCTGCCATTCACGCTTGCAACTCATTCCAAAAAAAGTTGGGATGGGGGCAAATTAGAACTATTAATGAGGTAAAAAAAGTTGAATAATGATGTGGTTTGAAACAGCAGATGTCCGCAGTCCGCAGACTGTCACCATGATTTGGTACAAAAGCAATATTCAGGAAATGCCAAGTCCTTCAGGAGCAAAACTGGGCAGAGGATTGCTAATTTGCCCTAAATGCGCAAAAAAAAAAAAAAACATTGAAAACTTTCATAACAATGTTTCACAAAGAAAGATAGATAGGGATTTGAATAGTTTACCTTCATTTGGTGCAATACATATGAAAGTGTTATTTCCATAAGTACTGAAGTCCATATTCATTAAAAATCAGATAACACTACAAATCCATTCTTTCATGAATGAGGAATAAGCCACATAAGCTAATTTTGGCCAAGAAGCACTCAAGTATGATATAAAATGAGCAGTGAATTGGAAATTCCCCAAGAAGCTACTTCTAGCAGTGACCAAGTCCAGTCTAAAACTTCTACAAGTACACAAGTCCAGTCAGCCAATCAAAGCATCGCTTAGGAAATTGGTTGGTCAATAGCAGCCACTGTAGCTCTCTTACCTAACCAAAAAGGCTGACTCTACAGGCCAGGATGTGTTTGTGTGTGTGTGTGTGTGTGTGTGTGTGGCTCAATCCAAAAGAGCTAAAAACAGACAGCCAGAAACATGGGTTAAAAACAAGCGAAAAAGAAGTTTGGCAAAAAGGTTATTTTTTTAGCTGCTTATTCTTTGGCTGAACTTTCTAATTACCACGCCACACCCCTATCGACGACGAATGAAGTCTTTAAACGTGTTTGGATGGTGGTACTGCCCATTCATACTTTAAGGAGATTGGTTTTTATTGTGACCTTTGTTCAGCTGCATTTACCCTCCATTTCACTATATATCTTCCATTAATTTTGTTAAAGAAGCTTTTTGACATCCATGGCTATAGTATACTGGTATGACTATATTTGCCGTTTTCATTAGAAAGTGATGTGTTTTGTTTTCAAAAAGATGCTCTGTTTTAGTACTCTGTAAAAATAAAATTTAATGCTGTTAATTTTTTAAATAGAGTTCAATTTTTGTCATTTTTAGGTAATTGCTTCTAAAAATACTCAGGTCTGCAGACTGGTATTTGAAATATCTGGGACAAGAATCAAGATAGAGGCTAGAAGGTCTCCTCATATGTTTAAAGACATCTTTTCTGATATTTCATTATGTGTACATCAGCTTAACACATGCAACATGATCCCCACAAGTTGTAAAATTCTTAAAATCTTGTTTCTTTGAAAAGACGAGAACAGACTTGCACACTCTGGAAATCAACCCTTCATATTTAAAAGATTCAAGGTATCCGAGGCATTTTCCAACAAGACAATGTAAAACTGCATTCTGCACACCTAACGAAGGCATGGCTGAGTGAGAAGAGGGTGCAGGTGCTGGACTGACCTGCCCGCAGTCCTGACTTGTCCCCAGTCAAGGATGTGTGGAGCAGTGGCATCGCCAGAACTGAAAATTGGGTGGACACAGAACATTGCTTTACAACTTATTAGTCCTGACTTGTTCGCAATCATCTTTACTAATGAACAAAACCAGTGGCGTCTCTGGAAGTGATAATCGGTGGGGCCCGGACCATGCCTTTGCGTCAATGATTGTTCCTGGCTTGTACTCAGTTATTTTCCATTATTAACACGTTTTCCAATTATGACAATAATCCTCTGGCAATCGAAGTTACGGTTTCTCTCTCCATGCGATCTATTGACGACTAAATAATGGGATAAATTCAGATCAGAAAAATTATTTAGGCCACTCAAAAATTGGCAAACGCTTTGTGAAAGACAAACTGCTCTCAAACGTCTGCGCTACCTTTTCCACACATCAAGTGATTTAACTGGCGCTTCATGATCGTTTTGTTTAAATAAAATAAAAGACCATTTGAAACGTCTGTGTGCAATTCTGAATAACGCTGATTTAAATGCACAAAATTACGCGTCCAGATTAATGATTGTTGCCGTACCGAAATGTACCGTACGGTACCGGCGTGTTCTCAGAGTGAATCTATTGCTCAGTCCCTCAAGGAAGTTGCATGTCGCGATTGCAACTATTAAAGCAAATTCAACCAATCCACGCAAATTTCTCGCAGACAAAAAAATAAATTGCCAAGACACTGCAACTTTCATTGCCACTTTTTGAAAAAGTTACCGCAAAAAATCAATAAAACAATAAAAATGCCAGGAAAATCCTGGAAGGATTGTTTATCAATTATGCGAATGATTGCGTGCAAGTCAGGGTTAGTAATTGTTTTAAAGGGGAGCTCTGGGCCTCACCAATCTTCAGTCCTAGAGATGCCCCTGAACAATACATTCTTTCAGAAAACACTCTACACTATCAGGTGTTGCTAGTTCTCCTCGTCAAGGTAAGATGACAATCATTCGTTCGTACACGCTTTTTTTTTAATTTCAATCAACCATACTCAAAATTGTGTAAAGGTGTTTCTAATCTTTGTCTTTGATTTAATTTCAACAATTTAAGCTATCGTGAATAGCAGGTTTGATTGCCTGATGTGCCAAAAAATGTAGTGTGGAAGATCCAGAGCAGTTTTGTTAAGTGAGTAAATTACTTTTCTGAACTTTAGCCTATTATTTTGTAACCCTTCGATCGCATTAAGAAAGAAGCCATGTCTATGATTGCCAAAAGTTTGTTATAACAGGAAAATGTTTTAATAAATGAAAATGAATGCGAACAAGTCAGGAGTAATAATTGTTCAAGTGTGTCCAAACGAATGATTGTCATCTAACCTTCACGAGGAGAACTAGCAACACCTGATAGTGTGGAGTGTTTTCTGAGTGAATGTATTGTTCATTAGGAAAGATGATTGCGAACAAGTCAGGACTAATAAAAGTTGTAAAGGGATGCTCTGTGCCCTCCCAATTTTCAGTTCTGGCTACGCCATTGGTGTAGCGAATTTCAAAATGCAAATGCAACCAAATAACCTGTCCGCAGTAGGAATGGGACAAAATTACACCTGAAACACTTTAACACTTGATGTCTTTATTCCCTGCATATTTATTTAGCCCCAATCCCAATCTCCATACTAACGCACAAACGGACTTTGAGGCGCGTTCCTACAAAGTCCGCGAGGGTGTAGGGCTGCCCCTCTGTCAAAATGTCAAGTACTTGTGGGCTCTCTCGCAGCCATTTTGAGCCCTTTATGAACACAATCCGTAAGATTGCACTCCTTCAGACTTTGCCAGAGGGAATTACCCTCAATTAATAGCATTGTGACGTTAAAACAGGATTACTAGGGGAAGCTTAGAAGCATAAAAAAACAAATGAGCAGGGATCATGAAAGGAGCAACTATACCGTAACAAGAAAAAATACACATGGCAAATGAAATCAGCGGAGAGTAAACATGAATTACAAACCAAGTTTATTCATCAACTATTTCTGTCATTTTTGCTTAGTGATGCAGTTTTGATAAAAACAAGTAAATTTGACTTTTACCTCTCATCCACCCGGTAAGGCAAGAGCCTTGAGGATGTTCAGTATGGTGCTGTATTTGCCTCCTTGGCCACGAAGTAAGAAAGAAAAAAAAAGTAAAATAACAAGCAGGAAATACTCAGATCCCCCACCAAGAGATGGCTGATATCTGCCCTGGAAGCAAAAAGCGGCGGAGAGACGGACAGACAGACAGACAGGAGGACAGATAGAAGTACGAAAAGCCACATCTTCATGATAAGACACATCCATAGATAAAATTTTGTTGAGAAATATTGAACGGTTCAGGCTGAAGGACAACACTCATTCCTATATCCCCTTCCACTTTGAGGCGAGGGATGAAGAAGTCCTAAACCCACAATGGTGCACAACATGTCTCCGCTTTGTCAAGGTGACGTGATATATTGCAAAGTGCTGTCCCATTCCTATTTATACCATCTCAAGCCCTAGCAGTTTTGGGCACTCAAGCACCAACAAGCTCTCATCCCTGATGGTTGAGGAGTTAGGGCTTCAGGGTGTTGATCGCGATCAGGTCTAAGGGTTGTGAGAAGGAATGGCAATATTGCTAAGCATGACTTCTTCATTGTCCCAACTTATTTTGAAATGTGCTCCAAGAATCAAAATTGAAATATGTTTTTATTTTGAAAAATCAATAAAATTTCATGTGCTGAAACATCGAATAATGTCCTGTTGTATTGTTTTCATTTCAATACGGGTGAAAGATAATTTACATATCACTGCATATAGTTTTGATTTTACTTCAACAAACCGTTCCCAACTTCTTCTGATTTGGGGATAGTGCAGTACTTACGGGACCTCAATTTTCCCTCTCGGCTTTTAGCGTCACAAGGCTGCATAGGCATAATTTGACACTAGGTGGCAGCACTGATCAGTGACATATTAAGCACTCAAATGCAGGAACAAAGCAAAGACCAGTAGCCACAGCGGTATGGCGCGGGATAAGTGCCAAAACTCGGCCAGCGGCAGCGACATCCATTACGCAGCTGGCAAACAATCTAGCAACTGATAAGCCAGCGGTGGTAAATGAGGGGCCGGCGGTGGTAAATGAGAGGTCGGCGGTAGTAAATGAGAGGCCGGCGGTGGTAAATGAGAAGCCGGCCATTAATTCGCCGAGAGAGAAAAAGAGCCTTTGGCATGTTAGGGCAGATCTCAGCCGCCAAGAGGTGGTGCGTCATTTGCACTGTCACCGTTCAACAATCATTCGGCTGTCTATCCGAGAATGGAATACAGGCACTGTCACTGACCGACCCCGCTTAGAGCAGCCACGAGTGACGATGGCAGCTGAAGAGCGCCACATCTGGTTACAGCCTGAACGTGACAGATTCCGGACAGCAACCAAAACTGATCATGAGATGAGGGGTCCGAGACGATTGAGGATGAGCGCAAGTACCGTTTGACGCCGTCTATGTGAGCAACACATGCGTGCACATGGGCCCGCATGTATTGAATTTGTTTCCACCGTCTCCTGGTATAAAGATCTTTCTTGCCAAAAAGTCCTGGTGGGAGAATTGGTTTCCCCTTCATGAGCAGTAAGTGGTTTGGTGTTAAGGCTTCAACATCGTTGGGGTCCTCTGACAGTTTTGTGATGGGGCTATCATTGAGCATTGCCTCAGCTTCACATAACACAGTATGAAACCCTTCATCATCTAATGTTTGCTGACGAAACACCGAACTCAGAACCTTCCTGATCATTCTTATGAGATGTTGCCAGGTGCCACCATGATGTGATCCAGCTGGTGGGTTAAAACTCCACTTAATTCCTCTTTGTGATAAGGCCTTTTCAATTTGGTTATGATTTAAAGCAGCCAAGGCTTCTCGTAGCTCTCTTTCTGCTCCCACAAAATTGGTGCCATTATCCGATCTCATGTGTGAAACTTGTCCTCTTCGAGAGATAAATCTTCTCAATGCGTTAATACATGAGTCGGTATCTAGAGTGTAAGCCACTTCCAAGTGCATGGCCCTACTTGTCATGCAAGTGAACACCACTCCATACCTTTTTACAGTGTTACGCCCTCTTTTCGCATCAACTGGCCCAAAATAATCTACACCAACGTTAGTGAATGGTGGTAGATCAGGAACCAATCTCTTCTCAGGTAGGTCTGCCATTTTTTGTTCACCAGTCTTTCCTCCAGAAGGCTTGCAGTACAGGCATCTTGCTATGACCTTCCTAGCTGCAGAAACACCATTTGTGATCTAGAATTTTCTCCTTGCAGTGGAAAGGACGTGATTTCTGCCTCCATGACTAAGCTGTAAGTGGAAATGACGGAGACTAAGCTGGGAGATGTGCTGGTCCTTTGATAGGATGAGGGGTTGTTTTATGTCCTCAGGGATGGCTGCTTTGCTCAGCCGTCCTCCAACACGCAGAAGCCCATTTTCTAGGATAGGATCCAGTTTGTAGATGTTGCTACTTCTGGGTATTACTTGATTGCTGGAGGTTAGTGCAGCGATTTCATAGGGGAATCTTTCACGCTGACAGAAGGCAACTATGGCTGTCTCAGCTTCAGTGAGGTCTTCCAGCAATACCTTTTGATTCCCAAGTGAATCTTTGTAAGTTTGCATCTCTTTAAGCACATTCAATACTGGTGCTCCATTAGCACTTGCATTAATGAGTTGCAACTCCTTTCTTTTCTTACTGAGTTTCAGCAAAGCTCCTTTCAGCTTGATGATCCAAGCGACTACAACCTTTAACCTTTGCCAGTCTGAGAAAAAGGTTATTTAGCTGAGAAGTGGAATTTGTGTAGACAACTGTTGCATTAATCCTGAGGTTCCCTTTTACCTCTGGGTCGTCAGCAGTCACATTGATATCCATGAGAGATCTTAGCCAATTTTCTTCAGGTTCCCATAGAAACTTAGGGCTTTCCATCCATCTTTGTTTCAAAAGTCCTTCTGCCTTTAATCCACGAGAAGCATCATCAGCGGGATTCAAAGATGTTGGAATGTATCTCCATTGTACAGTGTCTGAGTTATCCCTGATGGTAACTACTCTGTTTGCAACAAAGGTTTGAAACCTCCGGTCCTCATTTCTTATGTACTTTAGGACTGATGTGCTGTCAGTCCAAAAGCAGGCCTTCTTCAATGGAAGCTGGAGCTCTGATTGAAGCATTTTATCCACTCTGACAGCAACAACCGCAGCTGTGAGCTCCAAGCAGGGAATGGTAACGGCCTTAAGTGGAGCCACTCTGGCTTTGCCAAACAGGAAAGCAACATGAACCATTTCCTTCACGTTCTGCATTCTGAGGTAAGTAACCGTACCATAGCCGTTCTCACTAGCATCAGAGAAATGATGCAATTGAGCGCAAACTATTCTCCAAAATCCTTCAGGTTTGACACACCTATTGACCTGAAAACCTGCCACCTTTTCCAGATCTGTCAGCCATTTGTTCCATCTTTCTTGAAAAGCTGAAGGTATTGGATCATGCCAATCACATTTCATCCTGCATAGCTCCTGTAACAGCAGTTTGGCAGGGAGTATGAGAGGTGCTAGGAATCCTAATGGATCATAGATGGAGCTTATCATGGACAACATACCTCGTTTAGTGAAAGGCTTCTCCTTGACTTTCAGCTTGAATTTAAAGCTGTCTGTCTCAATGCACCACTGCAAACCTAGAGCCCTGTCCACAGGCAGCTTGTCTCTGTCTAAGTCCAACTCACACAGGGTTTTGGATCTGAGCTCCTCAGGGATGCACTGAAGCACTTCTCGGCTGTTGCTAATCCACTGGGTTAGAGTAAACCCTCCTTTGCTGCAGATAGCTATGAGGTCCTTAGCCATGGTAACAGCATCCTCCTCAGAAGGCAGACTCTTCAGGAGATCATCCATATAGAAATTCCTGTTGACTGTCTCAACCACATTTGGTGAAAAGCTGGCCTGGTTGTCTTCAGCAGTCTTCCTAAGAGCATAGCAGGCACAACTAGGAGGGGAAACCGCTCCAAATAAATGGACAGTCATACGGTATTCTACAAGATCTTGCTCCAGATTACCTTGAGGCCACCACAAAAAACGCAGGAAGTCCACATGTTCCTTTGCCACTTTTACTTGGCGAAACATGGCCTTTATGTCTGCCATTAGCGCCACACGCTCCTGCCGAAACCTCATCAGGACCCCTACCAAAGAGCTGGTCAGGTTCAGGCCTTGCAAAAGCTGACTGTTGAGCGAGACCCCTTCATATTCTGCTCCACAATCAAACACGACCCGTAGCTTATGTTTTCGTGGATGGTATACGCCGTGGTGCGGTACATACCACACCTTACCCTTTGTTGCCTCCAACTGATGCTGCGGCACTTGCTCAGCGTAACCATTGTTTATGACCTCAGTAATAAAGTTGGTATACTCCGCATGAAAGCTTGCATTTCTCTGAAGCTTCCTCCTCAGACCACGGATGCGCTGCAGAGCGATGGTGAGGTTGTTTGGCATTGAGACGTCTTTCCTTCTGAAAGGTAGCTGGAATCTGTAGTGTCCATTCTCAAGCTGAACAGAGTCCTCCATTGTTTCCACGAACTTCTTTTCCTCTCTTGACATTTCCTCTTGTAAAGGACCTTTCAATGAAGTCGTAGTTGTATTGGCTAGTCAGCAGTTCCTCTATTCTGTCAACTACAGTTCTGTTGGCATGAACCGAAGGGTAACCACTCTCGTTATCACCATATCCATGTACTGAACCATTTATTACCCACCCCAGTAAGGTTCGAATTGCGTAGGGGCCTTCATCCTGACTGTTCACCACCTCCCATGGTACCATCAGCTTGGATGCATTCGTGCCAATTAACAGATCAACATTAGCATTTATGTGAGGAATTTTAAGATCTTTTCGATAAGGCCATTTGGTCAGCTCCTCTTCACTGATGATATTGTCTGTGGAGACAGGCATCTCTTTTTGAGTAAACACACTGGGAAGCTGATAGAAATGTTTGCCATACAAGTTTGAAACCTCCAGGCCTTTAATAATGGAACTTGTTACAGTCTTATCAAGGCCTATGGTGCGAAGATGAATCCTGGCCTTCCGTCCTTGCGTGTTCGACCTATGAAGGAGGTTTTCAGAGCAGAAAGTACCTGTGCTCCCTGGGTCCAAGAAGGAATACATTTCAATAACCTTATTTCCTTCTGAACTCTTCACTTGAACAGGCAAGATGGGAAGAATACCATTGCGGTGGCCAGCCCCTGTATGACCACAAGTTGAGGAAGTTGTGTAACTTTCAGAGGACCTCTTTAGCTGCTCTGTATCCTTCTGATTAATTCTTTCCTTTTGTCCAATGTGCAGAATACTGGGATGCATTTGGCTGCAGTGTTTGCAAGTGATGCGCTTATCACAACTCCTGCTTAAGTGTCCTGTGTTCAGGCAGCCAAAACATAGACCTTTCTCCTTTAGAAAGTCTAATTTTTCTCTGTGTGATTTTTTACCCAGCTGATAACATTGTTCCAATACATGACCATCACGTGCACAATACAAACAAGAGGGAGAGCTTGTCTTAGTGGAGGAAAGATCTTTTTTCTGAGCTTCTCCATTATTGTGAGCAATTGTTTCGCAGTTATCATTAATGGAAACATGAGTCGCGAAGCTATTTCTTTTCAATTGTGACTTCATTTGAGCCTTACTTAGCCTTGTTATTCCTTTAACAGATGGTGTATCCTGTATGTCACCGAAGACTGGATCTGAGGTAATTCTGACCTGTTGCTCAGTGATGCTAACAATGTCTGGGAAACGTGCTCTTTGACCTGCTCTCTCAGAAGTTTCATTTGCCTTTGTTCTCCATTTTTCTCTGAGTTTATACGGCAACTTCTGAATCAGAGTTCTCATGTTAGCTGGCATGCTTAGCTCTTCTAAATATCGTAACTCCTCCATAGCATTACAGCATTCAAAAGGAAGAGTCCATAAGCTTTCAGTGCTTTAGTATCCTCAGACTTGATACTTGGCCAACCAGTGACTTTTTCCATGTATGCTGCTGTTATGTTAAATTCATTTCCGAAGTGATCCTTAAGCAGCTGCTTGGCAACAGCATATCCTCTTTCAGCGTTCATGTGAGGGCAGCTGCGAACAATGTCCCTTGGCTGCCCCCTTGTGTACTGCTCAAGGTAGTACAGACAGTCTCCTTTATACTTAGTTTTTGCCTCCACACAGTGCTCAAATGCTTTCATAAATGAATTGAAATGCAGAGGATCTCCATCGTAAGTTGGAATTTCCCGGTGTGGCAGTAACTGAGATGTTTGCATTTGAACAAGAAGAGCTGTTATATCATTTTGTTGTTGCAACACACTGTACAGATCTCCTGCTGATTGATTTTGACCCGGCGGAGATTGATTGCTTTGTGTGACACCTGGATTTTTAGGCAACCTAGAATGAGGAGGTAGAGAGCTTGAGATAACAGGTGAGTTTGTTTGTGACACAAGAGACTTTGAGTAGGTGTCGATTGGACAGGCTGTGGGGTCCAACCGCTGACTATAGTAAGCTGCATTTGGATCCAATGCGACCTCATTTTTTGACACCAGCTCAGCATAGTCTTGCAGTGAATGATCAGACACATGCTGCTGTGAAGGCTGAAATTGGGAAGCAGGTGAATTAAGAAAAACAGGCTTGGTCTAAGGCTTAGCCCCTTTGTTGAAATAAGACTCCATTCTGTCCCAGTGTTTAGAAGCAATGCTGCCTCTACAGCTGCCACTGGCCTGTAGCACCGCCAGCTTAGCACTAGTGACAGCTATCTCAGTGTCCAACTCAAGTTGTTCTCTTTTTCTTCTTAAAAGATTTTCCTGGTCCTCCAGAGCATATTTATCTTTAAAGCAGCAGCACGAGCTAAGAGTCCAGCCCTTTGCGCCTCCGCTCTTATTCGTTCAGAAGCTGTGGAGGATTTGCTGCTAGAGGAGGAACTGGCTGTTGAGGAACCTTTATGATGCGATCGCTTCCCGGAGGATTTCGAAGCAACATTTGAAATGCAATCATGAGGATCAATCTGGATCTCCTCTTCCTCATGACCACCAGAAACAGCTTTATTTTGAGCCTCCTCTCCATTTTTATTTTCATCATCCTTTTGATCGTGGGCTGCAGCATTAATTTCCGTTTTTTTGTTGCCCACAGCATGAGTTTCACTTTGAACCTGTTCCTCATTTTGTTCAGTATCATCAAACACAGCAGCTGGGCAACTTTGAATTTCAGCCGACCACTTTGTTGCAACAGCAGTAAAATCATAGACATTCAACATTTTAGCTTGAAACCATATATCATGCTTTTCTGCATCATCACCAGGCAGTAGACCCAACAAAACCTTATGTACCTGGTGTGATTCTTCAGACAAACCCACAAACTTGTTAAATTCACCTTTAACCTCATTTACATGTTCTTTATCTTCCATCAACACAACAACAGCTTGTTTTAGTTTGGACAGTTTATTTATTTTAGCCTTTCTTTCTTTTTCTAAATTGCTTATTTTTTCCAATAAAGCCTTGGCAGTTAATTTCACCTCGCGCTTTTCCTCTTCTGCCATGCTGGCCCAAAGTTGACGCCTTAATTATTAGTCCGCAAAATTAGTACTTTGTATCAGCGCAAAACAGCACGCCTTGACGCGCAAAGTTTACTCAAGGCAGTTGCAAGCCCGCTACCAATGCATCGGATTTACGCATATCGTACCGTTATGTGTGCACACACTATTTATAATAGCCATTAAAAGAAATCAGCGCTGGACCACATACCCCAATGGTGCGTTGGCCGGCATTTGATGAACTAACGTCCAGATGTCCGACGCGCGATGTCCCGGCGGCTCCAGTAGCCCGCTCCGGTGCAGCCCCAAGCCCGACGCGCGGTGTCCCGGCGGCTCCAATAGCCCACTCCGGTGCAGCTACAAGCCAGCGCACTGCGGCTCCAGTAGCCGATGGAGACAGGTGAGTTTTAAATGTCCATAACACAGCGTTCACCTTTACCGGCTCACTGAATCCCAGTGCAACGACTCCGAGGCTTCTTGATCCATACGAGGCAGTTTTCGACCTAAATTGTAGTGACTAAGTAGTCCGTTGCTTTGTCCACTACTGTTAGGTGATTGTATGTTTTGACGTGCGCTTCGGGTAATAAAAAAAAACCAATGAAATCCTCCTTTGCGTTTGAAATAATGTCGTCGTTTAATTTCATAAAGTCACATACCATATATCCACATGAAAAGACAACAAATCCAAAAGCACAGTCGAAAACTGTTTGCCTCCTTCTTCCTAATCAACCACACTTGTGCCACTTGTGGTAACCTAAAGTAATCTTGAGTGACTCCGCCAACATCTGGCTCAGGTACGTAAGAAATACTGCCCCCTCCTGGCTTAGAGGGAAAAATGTTTATAAATTAAATATGGCTCCTACACCCTATATAAATTCTTCCAAGAAGGATTCTTCAAAAACAAAGGGATCTTGATGAAGCCATTTGCCACCCTAAGAACCCCTTTGGGAGACTAAAAGAAAAAGGGTGTTCTGGCAAATGGCAGAACCCCATATCTCTGAAGAACCCTACAGGAACCCTCTTTTCTGAGAGTGACAGCAAAGCAATATACATCGTACAAATAATGCATTAGCCTACCACCGACGGAATATTACTGCTGTTTGCTTCAAATATAATAACTGGATAAATCAAATGAAAATTTGAAACCTTATCAAATGACACAGTGAACCAGTAGGTTTGCATCAATCTTGATTAATCATTAGCCCTCACCAAAGAGTAGCCTATAGAAAACAAGAAATTGATCCGTATTATTTTGGCATTAGTGCCATCTATTGCAATCTCTTTTGCCTCGTCATTCAAATCTTCAATTCAAATCAAAGACAGAATTGAACGTGGTAATATTATTAGTTGACTACTTAAAGAATTATAAACTCTGTTTTTTGTTTTGGTTTTAATGGTTTTAATTTTTCTTTTAAAGTCACTTGTATATATTTTTATTACACAAGCCACTCATGAATCTCGTCATTGCTTTTGTTGAGTCATTCGCTTGAATTGAACAACTGACGGTAGACTGAAACTGCAAGCGAGATCCCACGTTAATTTAGGAACGATTAAAAAGAAGTCGCAAATCCAATGGATTGCCACGATAGCTCAGTGGGTTACCAGCCTAGGTACGCGAGTGACTAGCCGAGTCAATCGCAAATCCAATGAGCTGCTACCGAGGAATGCTAGTGGCCAGCGGAGGAATGCCAGCGACCAGCCAAGCCAGTAGCAAATCCAATGAGTGACAAGCCTCGGCGAATTAATAGCCGGCTTCTCATTTACCACCACCGGCCTCTCATTTACTACCGTCGGCCTCTCATTAACCAACGCTGGCTTCTCAGTCGCTAGATTGTTCGCCGGCTGCGAACTGGACGTAGCCGACGCAGGCCTCTCAGTAGTCTGATTTTTGGCACTGATCCCGCGCCACAACAGCGGCTCTCCCAGATCTGAGTTTGAGATGCGTCGTTTAAACCATGTTTGAATCATTTCACTTATGAGGGACCTCCCACCTGCTGTTTTTCTGGTCCATCTTTAGCGCTGATCACGGCATGCATTCGTTGTGGCATTGTTTGACAATCTTATGCAGCGTTACAGCATTTTTTGCCGACCCATTTCTGCAGCTAATTCAACAGTTCACCACTATCCACTTCGGTTTTTAATAATCCATGGGACAATTCTAAACCCAATTCCAACAATATCCTTGGTTATTTTCTTCGCTTGATGAAGGCCAATAATTTTCCCCTCTGGAAATGCAGTAACATCTTTTCCCCGAACACAGGATATGTCGTCTGACATGGTTGTCAAAGGAATAGGAAGCTACAAACTGCATCATTAAGAGTTAGAACTGCTGCTGACTGAAATGTATTGATCACTGCAATAATAATTAAATCATAGACTCATAAGTATGCGCTAAATTAATTCTAAACTGTGACTTTTTTTGGGCCAGGCAGTAGATATCAGTCAAAATGCGGCTTAAGAGGATAAATAACTGCGATAAATATAAATGCACTAGACTAAGACATATCAACAGTTTGTTAAAATCATGCGATTGCATTTGAGGTTGGAACAAAAACAAGCACACACAAGGGGTCCCAGGACCAAGTTTGGAAACCACCGCCGTCAACCTTTACAAAGTGAAGCACAGAAGCTCACACCATCTGCAGGACTAAATTATATAAATGGAAAAAGAATACTTTGTTCTGGCACACAGCTTTTTTTAAACAAGGAGGACGCTTGCTT
Organism: Gymnothorax javanicus; assembly: GCA_029692085.1. Classification (NCBI taxonomy): domain Eukaryota; kingdom Metazoa; phylum Chordata; class Actinopteri; order Anguilliformes; family Muraenidae; genus Gymnothorax; species Gymnothorax javanicus. The sequence goes on from CM056200.1 coordinate 48,265,680, forward strand.
CCCACAGTTCTTGAATTTGGGAAAGTGATTAAAAAAAAGCGATATCCCAGCTTCTACCACCTCAAGAGAGCCAGTGAACAGCCAATGACATCGCTCAACACGCGGACCACTGGATAAGTGAAACTGAAAAGACAAGATAGTCCAGGCAAAGGAAGGGGTGAGATGTTGGTAAGGAAGGAAGAAAGACCAATATGCACGGTTTTTGGGAAGGATTCGCTTTGGTGAGGTATAAGAGAGAGAGAGCGAGAGAGAAGGATGAAGATGTGGAATGAGGGATGAAGAAAAGGTAATACACACTGTTTTTAGCGGACGGGATGACTTTGCGGTTGTCGGAGGGAGTGAGCTCCACCTGCACTTCCTCTGATCCCGAGACATTGAAACTACAGCTGAATTTCAGTACTGAGAGATGGGGGTCTGTACTGGGAGGAGCGTCAGGACAGCACCACTGAGCCCTGAGCGACAGAAGGGGAGAGAGAAAGGGACTCACAATGTACACAAATATTTGAAGGGTTTTGGGGTCGATCGAGACATATTCCATGGTGGGAAATGTGATATGTCTTGTTTTGTCCTGAAACCTTTCAGATATAATGGCAGTTAAAAGTTTAAACACGCTTCACTCATGTTTTAGCCATAGACAGTTTAACAAGAGGCCTGTCGGCCTAGGGAGCTCCGCTGAGGACGAGTGAAATGTCCATGTCATAACTTAATTTCAGAAATTCTTGAAAGCTATTGCAATATGAACACATATGACACATTTGGTAAGCAGAATATACTGTGAACCAGTTTGTTGTCTCAATTTACGTAGTATAACAATAGAACCAAATTGCAAATATTTCAATCATCAATTACCACCAAGCAATACTAACCACGAACAAATACCCTTCCCCCGCAGTACATAACAAATACAGTATAGCAGTCACAATCCTTCTAATACTGTCGTAGGACAATATGATGCAGAACAATTAATCCAGAACGATGATCCGGAACAACATGATCCAGAACAATGATCTGGAACGTGATCCAGAACAATGATGAGGAACACCATGATGCAGAATAACATGATCCAGAACAATATGATCATTTCAGTCATCCTCAGCAGAGCTCTTTAGGCCGACAGGCCTCTTGTTGAGATATTAATGAAAGACTGGAAAAAGAGCACAAACACTGATTTTCTAAGTCCAAAATGCTGAATTTTTCAAAAACCTGGACATAGAATTTTCCAGTTTTCGCAGGGGATAATCAGAACATCATAAGGAAGGCTCACAACAAATTAGACAAAAAGTTATCTGACAGTTTTTGAGATATTAATGAAAGACTGAAAAAATGAGCACAAACACTGATTTTCTAAGTCCAAAATGCTGAATTTCTCAAAAACCGGGAAGTAGAATTTTCTAATTTTCACAGTGAATATTCAGAATATCATAAGGAAGGCTTACACCAAATTAGAAAAGAATACAATCAGACAGTTTTTGAGATATTCAAATTTGAAATGAAAAGTTGACGCCAGACAGATAGACAGACAGACGGACGGACACCAGATGACTCGGCACTAGAAAAACCTCCGCCGACTGCTGTCAATCATCACAGCCGAGCTAAAAAGATGGACACAGCGCCCGGGTCTGAAAACTGAGGCCATGCAGAAATCTCTAAAATTAGCAATCTATTTAGTGGCCACACAAATGCACGTAAACACCACACACATATATGCATAAACGCCACACACATGCAGCATAAACACCACCCACATACATGCACAAACACCAAGCACAGACATGCACAAATACCACACACGTGCACACACAAACAACACACGTGCACACAAAAACAACACACAGGTGCATTCACAAACATCATGCACACACATGAACAAATATCACACACAAACAAAACAGATGTATGGACACACAAGCAGGCACAAAAACCACAATATGCAAGCACAAATAACAGATACGTGCCTGCACAAACACCACAAGCATGCACACATATCACACATACAGTTGTGCTCAAAAGTTGGCATACCCTCGCTGAATTTGTGAAATGTTGCCATTTATTTTGAAAATATGACCCATCATGCAAAACTTGTCTTTTATTTAAGGATAGTGATCATGTGAAGTCATCTATCATCACGTAGGTGTTTGGCTCCTTTTTAAATCATTATGATAACCAAAATCACCCAAACAGCCCTGATCATAAGTTTATATACCCTTGAATGTTTGACCTTGTTACATAGACACAAGGGCCCTCATTTATCAAACTTGCGTAGGATCTGGTGTAGATTCTGGTGTAAATATCAGCGTTCTCCAGGTGTCATGTCTGATTTACTAAAAGTGTGTACGTCGCCGATTTCCGTGTAAAACTGGCGCGGCGTTGATAAATCTGGCAGCAGAAACCATCGTAATTTACATGACACGCCCCTATAATTTCATGCTCCGGCAGGCATAGCGCTGCCCACTTTACGATATGGACTCTCGAAAGACGGTAAAGAAGAAAGAACTTCACTGAGGAGGAAATACAAATTATCATGTCCGAGGTGGAGAAAAACGAAATAATTTTATTTGGAAGCCTTAAGAGTGGCATGAAGGAAGCCCAGAAGGCTGCAGTTTGGAAAACTATTGCTGCTGCGGTAAACACCGTTGGGGTGGAAAACCGGAGTGCAGCAGACGTTTGATTTAATTCCTTGATAAATCGAAGCGACTATTCACACTTACGCACAAAAATTGATCTAAATTCGCGTTAGATGCACTTACAAGTGCGGCCAAGAAGCACATTTCTCCATAGCCCACACTTATTTTAAGTGTATCCAAAGCTAAACATTTTTTCTTGGCCAAACTTATTTTAAGCGGTACTTTCTAAGCGGCACTGGAATGGTCATCAACTGGCGCACGCAAAGTATGGCCAAGAAAAAAAATTTAGCATTGGCCTCACGTATAAGTGCAAATAACATCGGCCTTAATAAATTCAATTTATAGATCCATGATATTTCATGTTATATAGCCTACATAATGGACAATCCAAATGCTTTACATGTAGGTAAAAAAAAAGAAAAAGTGGTCCGATTTTAAGATCCCGCTCAGGCGCCGCTCAGGCGCAGCAGCGCACGGACCGGTGGAGGCCAACCAGACTCGAACCTCCAGCTGTCACCGTTCGAGAAGCGCGTGGCAGCAGGGCTCCTACTCCATGGTAGGAATACGAGACGGTGGGGACACAGATGAGTCCCCACCGACTCAATCGGAGCTGCATGAGGGTAATCGTTAAAATACAGTCTGCAGAGATCAGTCTTCATTGTACTTTTATTAGTATTACTCCATGACATTTTATTGGGTGGCACACAAAACGAGCAGCCACTTGTCACTTTCCCGGAGGAGATCTCTGTGCCGAAAGTTCCTCTCACTTCGGACAGAGGCTTATCCTCTAACAGTAGCAGGGTGCGTGCTACCCGCTCGCCACGTTGCCAATGGCGAAGTGGTGTGGCATGTGGCGACCGAAAATTGGCCTCAAAGCGCCACGTTGGCGAAAGCCTAATGGAGAGAGTTGCGAAGTAATAACCTCAGGTTTTGCGCCGCGGCTGCCGCATGCCTACATCAAGTCCAATCGCCCACTCGCCGCCGGCACTCGCTATCATATTTGGTTCATACTTAATAATCATACATCAGTCATAAATTATCTTTATAACGTTCACTCCGATCGCACTGATTGGCTGACGATTCATCATTCCATTCGGGACTTTTCTATGTTGTAATTCACGTGTCGGAAAAGGGAATTCCGGGTTCGGAACCTCACTCACCTCCACTATATTAAAAACAATGCGAGTGATTCTAGATTGACCACCTCAATAATATTAAATTATGAATCTAGCAGGACAGCCATAGATAAGCGAAAGTAAGCATGCGTTGGTGTTTTTCTTGCTGAACAAACACTCGTTGAAGCAGCGCATTAATGTCAGTGGGACAAGATCGGCACTAAAACCTGCGCAACTTCGAGCTCAGTTCTGTCGTGCAAAGGAAAAGGCCTTAAATTCATTTATGATCGATAATGATTATTTGTATATTTTTAACAACAAAGACATCCTCTACTATGTGGACAAATATTCTGAGTTTGTTGAAAATTATGGGTTTTGTTTACCGTAACAACTTTCTGTTTTATTCTTTTATCTCTAGTAGCATGCAAACCACATTACGGCTGCAGGAAAGCCAACACCGAGAGAGGTCAGGATACTAGTACAGTGTTCTCTCACCATGCAATTTGAACAGGGTCATGCCTACCTGTTCAAAAAATGTGTAATAGATTTCCGTCCATGTTTGAATTTTAATCACAGTTTAAAAATGTGATTTTTAAAGCATTTTGCAGCCTGTACAAATTTCATTGCCACTCTATTTGAAAATTTCTTGTAACTGCCAGTAACCACCCTGATTGGAAGAGAACCTGGCCAGAACACTATAGTACAGGTGTCGCTGATAAGATGATGCATACCTACTAGTCTCTGGATGTCTGTGCACTTATTCTGTGACTGTGTACGCACACTGTATGACTGAATACAAGTTTCTCCAAGGTTTCTAACTAAAATTGAAGGCAAAATGTGTGGCTAAATGGTTTTCTCTGTGGCTAACTGAACTTCGTGGTGATTAGCCACTGTGGCCAAGTGAAATTTTTGGCCAGCACACACCCTGCAATAGAAGATCTGCCATTATCAAAATGTGATCATGGCCAAAGTGTCTGTCGGCTGAGCAACAAAAGAAACGCAAGTTAGCTAGTTAGTTAATGTACTATTATGGTTACTCAGTCAAAGTGACCGCAAAATAAAGAAAAGTTTGATGAAATGAATGTAAATGTGCACGCGCTAGTAATAAATTTGATTTTCTAAAATAATTACACGCAAACTTATCTTCCAGTCTGCCTTTAATTAACTTGCGTTTCACTTGCTGTTCAGTAGCTTTATATCTGACTGGCAGAGCATCTGACATACCACATTGCATATCTGCCAAGCCATGCATTGCGTTTAATTAAATTGATTGTTATTGTCAGCCGTCTGGCCTGACAAGCAGGTTGTCTCAAAATATAAGTTTAATTAATTTCTCAACACAGGTTTCTTATTTATTTATTTATTCATTTATCTATTTAGCCTATTTATTAATTTTACTAAGAAGAGCAACAACAGCATGACGTCCGCATCGCTGCATATGGTCTATTACTCATTTTGACAGCTGCACTCATTCCTGCATGTTGTTCGCTGGTTTCAAATCTATGCACACCTGGTCAGACCTGGCGTGAGATTTTTGCGGACCGTTCGCTCACGTTCAGATTGATAAATGCCGATCCTTGCGGGAGATTTGGCGTACACCCATTTTTTTGGTGTTCGCACGTTTGATAAATGAGGGCCAATGTGACACACTCATGTTTAAATGGCTATCAATGAATTCTGGACCACTCCCAAAGAAGAGGAGAGTATTGGGTGGGATTGCGGATAGGAGATCGGGCGGACAGGTGATCGGGGCAGGTGTGGTGTTGGACTTGGTCTGTGATTGTGCGGACGTTGGGCGCCCCCCAGGTGGCGAGACTCAGGGTGGGGCTCGCATCTCTCGTCGGAGTCCGTGTGGCTCCTAAGCCCCCTGGGGTCCCAGGTGGAGACTGTTTCTTGCTTCCTTCTTGGAGAGGAAAAGGGTGGGAGGGACGAGACGAGCGGGGATTGTGGGAATGTAGGAGGTATACATAGGCGTAAGGACGAATAGGAAGGCGCATTGGGAGTGGCCCTGTTCATTAACCTACGTTATCAGGAACTCCCTTTAAGGGTTCCAGACATGTGGCTTTTTAATTTGTAACTAGTGTTTGTGCAGCTATAGTCATTGAGTTTGTTAGCTCCCAAGTGGATACACTGATCTGGCTAGACACGGAGCCATGGGGAGCGGAAAAGAACTGTCTAAGGACCTTCGTAACAAGGTAGTTCAACTGTTTAAAGATGGGAAAGGATATAAAAAGATATCCAAAGACTTGAAAATGCCAGTCAATATTGTTCAGTCTGTGATTAAGAGGGGCAAAGTTAGGGGATATGTTGATACCAAGCCAAGGTCAGGTAGGCCAAGAAAGATTTCTGCCTGAACTGCCATGAGAATTGTTCGGGACACAAAGAAAAATCCACAAGCTCAACAGAAATACAGGATGCTCTGGAAAAAGATGGTGTGGTCCTTTCAAGGAGCACAATAAGGAGGTACTTAAACAACAATGAGCTGCATGGTCTAGTTGCTAGAAGAAAGCCACAGGGAATCTCGTGAAAACTGATGGCAAGATGAACATAGCAGGCTATCAGAAAATACTGGAAGACAACATGCATTCTTCAGCACAAAAGCTGCGCACGGGACGCACTTGGACTTTCCAGCATGACAATGATCAAAATCACAAGGCCAAGTTGACCCTCCAGTGGTAACAGAAGAGAAAGGTGAAGGTTCTGGAGTGGCCATCACTGTCTTCTGACCTCAATATCATCAAGCCGCTTTGGGGAGATCTCAAACGTGCAGTTCATGCAAGACCACCAAAAAATTTTTCGGGAGCTGGAGGCATTTTGCAAGGAGGAATGGCCAGCTATACCACCTGAGAGAATTAGGGGCCTCTTTGACAACTATCACAGAAGACTGCAGGCTGTTATTGATGCTAATGGGGGCAACAGTTGGATATGGATCCAATAAGAAATATAAGAAATGTGTTTTGCCTAGCCATTCATGTTTCCTTTAAAAATGTGACCTATTTCACAAATTCAGCCAGGGTATGCAAACTTTTGAGCACAACTTTATATACATGCACGCCAACACACAAAACAAACACATAGAAAGTCAAGCACAAACTCACGTTTCACTGCTATTTGTGCGGTACGAGAGATTGTAGGTGACAAACTGGGCGACGTCTGTCTGTAATTCCCAACTGCAGCTCATCATTGCCTCCCCGTCAGACTCACACTGCAGATTAAAAGCGCCAGGCACATCGACTGAGGAAAGAAGCACAAGCCACAGATCACACACCAGCAAAAAAAAAAATTTAATTCAAAAGCTCCTCTGTGATTCCATGACGAACCCTATCGAGAGCGAGGATTCTTAGTCCACATAATAGCACAAGGTAAATAAAAAAGTGCTCATCCAAGGGAAGGAGTCAAAATGGCCTCCTTTTGGGAGTTTCCATGGCCCAGAGTGGGTGTGGGAGATGCAAACTGCACATCAGAAGAGGCCACTTATAACTGTATTATTCCCACCCGCGTAACAGTGCAGCAATTAAATAAAATTTACGACTTAAATTCACAGGCCACTGCCCCCCACAGCAATGACAGTGGCCCTTTGGTGGCCAGTCACAGACATGATTTACTTCAGCATCGATAATGTTGATAATTTGAAGTGAGTTCAGTTCAGTGGGGATTTTTTGATCATAATATTAAAAAGCCAAGAGGATCACTACCAAAGACAAGGCTCTAAAATGCCGTCATATTGCATCATTTGCAGTTTAAATTTTCAAAAATTTTCCGAGTGTTTGGGTAAATTAATGATAAAGAAAAATATAATTACTCTTCAGAGTCTTATAAATAGGAACAGGCTCCCAAGCCTCAGTCTTCATACATCAGTCTTCAGGACTGGGACCATATTCTTGTTAACCTCCTCTTCCAGTCTGGTCCTCTGAGCCAGTTTATTAGGAACACCTCCCAAACCTTCATCGTCTTCTAGGATTGGAACTGCGTTCCTGCTAAAGACTTCAGTTCAACTGTCGAGTAGTCCTGTTTGAGCGAGGTGGATTCACCACCGGGCTTCTGCCACTGGCCTGGGCGCAGACACGCCCTGA